>LPNX010767796.1:13884-102610 GCA_001517045.1 Pseudotsuga menziesii
GGCAGGATAGGTGTAAAAAGAAAGAAACCATGAAGCTGGAGGATTACATAGAAATAAACATTGGCACTGAAGAAGAGCCAAGAAAAATAAAAATTGTAAAAGGAACTTCTGAGAAAGAGAGAAAGAACTTGGTAGAGTTGGTAAAAGAGTTTAGAGATGTGTTTTCTTTTACATATGATGAATTAAAAGCTTATCGAGACAATGTATTTCAGCATACGATTCCATTGAAGCTAGATTCCAAGCCCTTTTGACAAAAGCTTAGGAGAATAAACCCCAAATTAGCTCCTATGCTCCAACAGGAGTTACAAAAAATGTTGGCAGCAAGCATCATTGCACCAACAAGACATTCATCATGGTGCTCTAACTTGGTTGTAGTTAGAAAAAAGCATGGACAGTTGAGGATATGCATTGATTTCCAAAATTTGAATATCTCTTGCATAAAAGACAATTACCCCTTGCCAAATATGGAAACACTATTGCAAAGGGTAATGGGGTCAAGTATGATGTCTGTGTTGGATGGTTTCTCGGGGTATTACCAAGTCCTTGTTAAGAAAGAAGATCGACATAAGACTACTTTTACTTCACCTTGGGGAACATTTGAATATTTGAGGATGCCCTTTGGTCTTCTGAATGCGGGTGCAACATTTCAAAGGGCTATGGATTATGCCTTCAATGAGTTAATTGGAAAGATAATTGAAATCTATCAAGATGACCTTACTCTTTTCTTCAAAGAAAGATTTGATCATATAGGCCATCTAAAGAAAGTTTTTGAAAGATGCAAAAAGTTTGGCATTTCTTTGAGTCCTGTCAAATTTGTCTTGGGTATATAGATGAAGGCAAGTTGCTTGGGCATATTATAGAGAAAGATGGTGTGAAGATAGTCCCTGAAAGAGTAGAAGCCATAAAAAAGGTTCCCTTTATGTCGTTGGCTGCAGTAATCTTTATGTCGTCGAGAGACTATATGGTGGGGCCAATTTTAACAAATGGTGCCTACTTTTCAATCAGTTGCCAATTAAATAACCCATGAGACATTCAGTGAATTACGTCCGAGAGGGGCAACCAATTTGTTGACGCGTTTTCAAAGTGGATTCCATAGAAATTGTTATCTCCATCCACATGAAGGGATACGGGTTCCATCTACAATTTCAATTTAGCCAATATGAGTATTGAGCATCAATTGAAACCATAGTGGAAAAAATCGGCATCGGCAAAAAATTGGCGAGGGTCTAGAAAACATCTTCTCGGCAACATCGGCGAAAAAATCGGCAAACCGCGGGAAGCATTAAAAAATGCAAATTTTGTACTTTAATAGGGTTAAAATTTGCTTACCGATTTTTTCCCCTATTTGCCGATTTTTACCGATTTTTACCGATTTTTCTCGATCTTTCTCGATTTTTCTCGATTTTTTCCCGATGTTTGTCGATTTTTGCCGATGTTTGTCGATGTTTCCCGATTTTTGCCGATTTTTGCCGATGTCCGATTTTTTGAAAAAATCGCGATTTTTTCGGGCCGAAAAATCGGCAGCCAGAAAAAATCGCGATTTTTCGGGACATCGCCGAAAAATCGGCGATTTTTTCCACTATGATTGAAACGCCACTGGGCCCATCACCATTGTTTGTCAAACCCAAAATCTGAGAAATCGATATCTGATATTTGCGAATAGTTGTTGAGTTCCATGATCACTTAATAACTGAAGACCTCGATATTTTTCGTTGTAAATTGTTGTGGCTCCTTCCTTCTTATGATAAAGCTATAAATCTACAACTTTGATTTGCTTGTGCGTGGCCTTTATTTTTTTTATTTCAGAATTTGAGACGTGCAAAGACTTAGACAAAACAAGGATTGCGTTGTTGTCAATTTTAATCTTTGTCGATTTGTGGTCATGTGCAAAGCTACAGATCTAAGGCTTGACACCTAGAGGGTGAGCTTTCAATGCAGGACTTGGGAAACCACATGGAGTGCAATCTGCAATCTTTTCTGTTGGTAGAGCCTTCATCATATTTGTGTCTTGTTTCCACAATAGAATCATCTTTAATATTCTTATGCCTATCTGAGGTTGATCCTTTTCATCTTCTTTATCTCTGGAAAAAAAGACCTACTTATAATATGATTGACAGAGTCTATGTGTACACCCTTGTCAAAGTCAGATGGTAACAACACTCTATCCTATCCTCCTTATAGAAGCAATTGGTGTTGGTCCTTTGACAAGCCAATTTAAGTTCAGCTCATATATGTTCCTTGCAGTAGGATTGGTAATCTTTGCATGCAAATTTCTTTAAGGATATCAAGATTGAATGCTCCCTTTGAATAGGAAGAATCATATATTTGGCTATCAAAGACTAGGACAAGGGTTTGAGATTTTCTACCCTCTCCTACTCCCTGATCACGAAATTTCCACATGTTTCTTGAAATATACCAAACCAGTGGAATTGAATGAATTTGCTTTAGTTGTATAACATCATAGAGAAGACATGCACTCCATGCATAACATTTGGTTTTGGAGGTAGTAGCAGCTGCAACAATATTCGCCCAACAGATGCATGCAATAGCCACACGTATAGATTTGACCTCTGCTCAATGATAATGCCTCCAGAAAGAATGATTCAAACCCCAAGGAGCAATGGTGCTGCCAAAGATGATTCGCCTTAATGAATGAGCAAGATACTATGGCTCCACAAAACTCAGAACAATGCACCCCTTGTGATGCAGTCAAGAAGAATGCACCCTCATAAATATTGATAAACTAATGTGGCCTTAGTGATAAGCAAGATGCCCTCAGTGTATGGATAGCTGAGACGCCCTCAAGGGAGTGGAAATCCAAGGCGCCGCCAATGATCACCAAGCAATCCATCCTCGGAGGACCAAACAATGCGCCATCAAGATTTGTCAGAGTGATGCGCCCTCCATAAATTTCTTATGTTGTTGTAGATACCCCCGAAACTCTAAAAAGAATATTAAATCTACTATTGTATTGAAGCATGGTGATCCTCTTCTGATGATATCCCTGATAAAGATAGGCCATCAAGAGCTTTGCATCAGTGCTCTTTTGGCTATCAGCAGAAGAGTGCAATTCATCTTTGAACCAAAAAGAGGCTCTAAATGGCCCCTACAGTCCTAAAATAAGCATAGTGCTAATCAATAACTATCGTCTAGTGTTTACAATATGACCATATGGTACAGCTAGTCTAGACTCTAATTTTGCATAGTAGACACCCTACAATTTTGATGAAACCTCCTAATCTAAGCATCTAAGTCGAATGAAACGTGGAAATGTTTTCGAGTTTCCAAAACGGGGACTCCTAGAACGTGACCCCCCCAAAATAGGTACGTCAGGAAAAACATCGTATATATATATATATATATATATTTAAAATACCTCATTGTTTTGTAAAAAAATAAGAATGAGACAAATAAATAATAATTGAGAAGGAACAACACATCTTTATTAACTAAGCCTTTATCAAATGTGTAATGTCCTCTTCTGCTTAGGCATTGAGGACCAACCCGCTAACCTATGTAATTCCTGTGGGTTCAAGCGGGTACTGACAATTAGGGAATCAACTGAAGACTGATGCCATCTACAGAAAATCTAGGGCATCAATATTATATCACCATTGGGTCGAAGAGGGCCACCGACATGCATGACATCGAAGCATTATTTAATGATGCATGCACCCAATTAAGTCTCCATGCGCATGCATGCAAGTCAACTACAAATTAAAAGTTAAAGTGACCTAATTAGGTCAAAAGTTAGGGCTTTCGCAGTTGAAAGTTATAAAAGAAAGATAAAGTGAATGGAGACTTTACTTTTGATTATGATATGATTTTGGAGCTCTTGAGTAGCAACACAGCGTGCAGCCACAACAGTTGGGGTTGAAGACGACGTCTTCGGCTAACGGGGTTTCAACAGTGAGATATCTGCCCTAGTCTCATCTAGGTTCACCATCCGCTCTTCAATTTATTCATTCCTTTACAATTATCCAGTATCCATCAGAGATTGTTTGTAGGGGCACGTGTGCAGCCGTGAGGGGGTTTTTAGCTGGAAAACCCCAAATCATTCGTTGGGTCCTCAGATCTCAGTTTACCTTCAAAACCCAGGCACCATTCTCATCATCGGTACCATACTCCAGCACCCGGTGATTATTAGATCCGGTCTTGCTCATCCGAAGCAATTATCAGTAGTTTCGGGATTGGGGGGGCGTGAACAGCTAAACCTCTAGATCAATTCGCTAGCCTTCCTAGAGACCTAAAAACTTCCGCATGTGTCAGGCATCCTCTCCGGCACTGGAAGACTACCACTCCTGCAAATTCTCAGCTTCAACAAGCACCTCCTTCACTAAAAACGTCACCCTTAGCTGATTTTGGGTACGTGCTGCTGGGGTATCACCGGAGGTAGAAAGCACCAGTTCATCTCCAGATCGGCTCTTGATGCATGCATATTCTCTCAGGAGCATTTCAACCAGCTTATCAGTGGTAAGTGTGACATTCTATCCTGCAACCCCTACCCCTAATTTCAGCTAAAAAATAGGGAAATTTTGCATGACAGTTTGCATGCCCGGTTATTTCAATAACTTTGCTTAGAATTAGAAAATATCAATATTTGGGATGTTACAAGATGAGGCTTTATATCCAAAATTAGCCTTTATAGATAAGGCTCTACATCCAAAATTAGCCTTTATAAGTTTATACTTGAGGTTATATGTGTTGAAAATGAAATAAAACATAAAGGAAGGACATAACTACATATACTCCTCATCAACATCATCAAAAATAGAACAAGATGTGTGTCCTACAGCAGTAGAGCGTGGAGTTGAAGAACCAATTCCACTTCTGCTTGCACCACTAGTACCAACATTAATATCAAGAGCATCAAGAGAGAGATCCAAGTTTGGGTTTTCTACCTCAACATCCCATTCTTTATGAGGGCCACTTGTATATTCTTCACCCCTACGAGACACAAGGCGCAGGTTTGAATGCACATATACAAGATCCTCAACCTTTTGTGATCCCAACCTATTTCGTTTCACAGAATGAATAAAACCATAAGTGCTCCAATTCCTTTCTGTTGTTGAAGATCTTGCCACTTGTGATAGCATACGAGTGGCAAGGTTTGCAAATGCACACCATTTTCCCCATGACAAGTCTACCCTTTAATTGGGTTCATACTGCCCCCTTCATCCAAAGTTGACATGTCTCCAAAATCCTCCGATCCAAAAGCAAAACAAGCAAATTCTTCCCTCACTTCAATTTGTAAAGAAGCCAGAAACAACCTCTGGAAGGCTTTCTTCACCCCAATTGCCACCTCCTTGTCCTAATGTGGGGCCTTCCTCTTCCCATTACTTTGATCAATGAGGTCAATATCATAAAAGTGTGGTGTAAGAGCATGTGCCAAAGTGTGTAATGGAGTGTTAAATCCATTCCACTTGGTAACAATGATGCTTCTCACCTGCTCTGCAAAATCAACATCAACAAAACGTAAAGTGGGAGATTCCTACATAATAATTTCCACGGTTTTTTCAACCATGTTATCCATGCCATCATAAACCTCTCCTAGGAAAGGTCTATCTATGTCTGCTTCTCATAGAAGCTCAAATGTAGGCAATGTGAACTTGAGCAAGAAGTCTATCTTACTCCACCAATCCTCATCAATCAACAACCTGTGCAGAAAGCTTCCCCTCTCCGAATCTACTTGTCTCCACTCAACCCAAGTTGGGCCCACCACCATACTCATCAATGCATTTTTTACCTCAGAAAGCCGATGCAACATGATGAAGTTTGAGGCATATCTAGTCTCAACAACTTTGAGCAACTCCAATTTGGAGTATTCTCGATATATTGCTTGAGATAAGTGATGGTTGGTGATGAATTTTATGATCTCTCTTGCTTGCCCTATGATCTCCTTAATCCATGCAGTTTTATGCTCAGTCTCTTCTAAGATCATATTTATATTATGGACAATGCAAGGAGTCCAAAATATATGATTGTACCTGCTCTCAATAATCAATTCTACAGCCTTGCAAATTGGTGCGTTATCTGTGATAACTTGCACCACTTTATTGTTAGGATTATTAATCCTCCCTTGTCCAATTTGGTCATATGTCTAAATCAGGAGTCATGTCTAAATCGGGAGTCCATCCAGTCTATTTTTAGTCACTAGCACCATTGGGTCCACTTGGCCTAATTGGGGCACATGTTCCAGTTACTAAAGTGTGGGGAACAGTAATTAAGGCCTACTGCCACTGATTGCACTTGCATGCATCAATTTATGAGCCTCCTAGATCAATTCCTACAATTTAGGAGCCACTCGGAGCGCCGATACCAACCTTCATCGGTTGAGTTCAGTTAGTGACTAGTCAAGCTGAGTTAGGAGTCAGTTACATTCATATCTAGTCCTCTACATTCAATTAGTGCTAGGTATGCATCGCTGCATGCAGGAGAGGCGCATTTCTCACCTACCACAGTCAGTTAGCCTCGGCCAACACTGAAGTAGACACTTTAGTTGTGTTTTAGAACTCCGTTGAACTTCGGTAATGGTTTAGACAAGGTCAGTTAACTATTGAGTCCTCCGACAGTGATTTAGACAAGGTCTTAGTTACCTACAATCAAGTAGAGTCTAATCAATTCGAATTTCCTCATGTGGATTTGAATTGCATGTGGCTATTTAAGCCATTGTACTTCATTGTAATTATTATTTAATTACTTTTTTATTAATGAAAAGCATTCACAGCTGCAAGCCATTTTCGCACTGTTTCATTCTTCAATAACTTAGTAAATTGTGTGATCTATCTTGTGAGTTGTGTGTTTGTCCACAGATCTATGTGCTCAATTTAATATGGTATCAGAGCCTCGGCGGACAAGGCACATATCCTCCTCAGATCTCCTACTGGATCATTTTTTAGCAAAATTGCTCCTTTTAGCTCTGCACCAGAAGCAGAAGGTTTACCACTTAATACCCCAAGTTAAGGAATTGTTGATCAATCTTGATCAACTATGCTGGGTGTGATGAAAACTTGAAATGTGTAGGTTGTTGACCTTACGGTGCCCCTTTTGTGTTTTTGCAAGTACAACTTCGAAATGGATTCATCAGTTCCTCTTCTCACCCTATTCACAAACTATTCAGAATGGAAGAAGAAGATGATTGCATCTCTGATGAGACGAGGTCTCTATGGGGTGTCTATTGGACTCGGTGAAGCGTGTTTTAGTGAGAATGACTAGCTGAATGAATGTGATGCAGCTTTTGGAACAATAGCATTGGGTCTTTCTCCTAGCTTGCGCTACCTTAGTAGATCTATTGAAGACCCAAAGGAACTCTGGACAAGATTGGATAGAACCTTTGGAATGATTGACGAGGATCATAATAGCATTTTGGAGAGCACATCCAGCACCATAAGTATTCTTGATCCAAAATTATCGGCCTCTACTCTCTGTGATGAAGTTATTGACAATGAAGAAGAAGCACAAGCTTCTACACAGTCAATTCGAATTGAAGACAGTCTCCTTGCAGTGACTCCTTCTCCTGATGCTCCGGAAGTTTATGAGATCTCTGATATCCCATCTCCTCATATGGATAAAATAGAAGAAGACATTTGAATCTCTGATATTGAAGAAAAATACTGCTGCACTTCCATGCAAACATTCATCGGTGATTTTCCTTTGAATTCTGTGCAAAATTTGCCAGTGATTGCTTCCAAAAGTGAAGAGGAATTTGATTTGTCTCTCTCTAATGTTGTTGCCGGTGTGCAAATATGTAATACCTTGGATATTTTGGAAGAAATATCAGATTACCAGAGTGATCCATTCACTCCCCTTGATCTAGATCTTCCAGCAAATTCCTGCAGGATTGCATCCACCAAAATTCAGAATTTTGAAGAAGAAGAAAGCTGTGTATCCACTATCTCAGTTGACCATTTCTTTGGATCTGATATAAACCTTATTGGATCTGATATGATCTTATTTGTATCTGATCTGATATTGCTTGGTTTAATATTTCAAATTTATAATCTTTCAGTACTGCTTGCAGCTGTTCTCATCAACAATGTGAAGAAACAAGTACTGCAAGTCTCCTACAAAACTGCTGCTAGGGATTTGATTTCATTTCACAGTTTTGGATCTGTTGTGAACCTATTCAGAGCTGATTTACTTTTTGATCTGATATTATTTGGTACAAATTTTAAAATCCAAGAGCTTTCAGTCATGCTTGTAGCTGCTCTCACCAATTCCGGTGTGAAAAATCAAGTACCGCACTTTCTCTTCAAAACTGTTGCTGGGGATTTGGTGTTAGTTTTCTCTTATGAGGTTGTTGATATTTTATTTTGTGAATCACTATATATGTTTGAAGCTATATCAAACTATGGAGCTCAAGCATTCGCTCTCCACAGTCCCAGTGCTTCTTTAGCATTGATCACATGCTCATCTCCTCACAGAACTAGTAAAGAGGAAGACATTCTACATCCGCCTAAACACTTTCTCCTAACACTTGGGGCTGATTTTACCACTCATGGTTTGTTGTTCATGGCTGCAACATATCAGTTTCTTGAGTGTTCCTCACATGTTCTGAATCCTCAAGAACCTTTTCTCACTTATCAGTTGATTTCAGTTGCTCTACATGGGTCCAGTCTTCATCCGGCAGATATCTATATTTCTGATTTAGTTGAGCATAACATTCTTCTTCCAAAAAGGAAGATTCCTTCAGACATAATGATGGAGAGGTTCACATGCCAAGCCCCAGGATACCTGTGCACAGAAGAACCAGATTGATCTTGATTCTACCTGCTTAATTAGAGGGGGGCTTTTTTCCTATGTGGTTTTTTCCCCAGCTCCTTGTATTGAGCAGTTACTTTACTTTACTTGATGTAATGGGTGACCTATGGTCTTAGTTACCAAGGCCCACAGATTGTCCAAGTTAGCATTCAGGGGGGGTGTTAGGATTATTAATCCTCCCTTGTCCAATTTGGTCATATGTCTAAATCAGGAGTCATGTCTAAATCGGGAGTCCATCCAGTCTATTTTTAGTCACTAGCACCATTGGGTCACTTGGCCTAATTGGGGCACATGTTCCAGTTACTAAAGTGTGGGGAACACTAATTGAGGCCTACTGCAACTGATTGCACTTGTATGCATCAGTTTAGGAGCCTCCTAGAACAATTCCTACAGTTTAGGAGCCACTGGGAGTGTCGATACCAACCTTCATCAGTTGAGTTCAGTTAGTGACTAGTCAAGCTGAGTTAGGAGTCAGTTACATTCAATTCTAGCCCTCTACATTCTGTTAGAGCTAGGTTTGCATGGCTGCATGCAGGAGAGGCGCATTTCTCACCTACCACAGTCAGTTAGCCTCAGTCAACACTGAAGTAGACACTTGAGTTGTGTTTTAGAACTCCGTTGAACTCCGGTAATGGTTTAGACAAGGTCAGTTAAATATTGAGTCCTCTGACAGTGATTTAGACAAGGTCTTAGTTACCTACAGTCAAGTAGAATCTAATCAATTCGAATTTCCTCATGTGGATTCGAATTGCATGTGGCTATTTAAGCCATTGTACTTCATTATAATTATTATCTAATTACTCATTGATTAATGAAAAGCATTCACAGCTGCAAGCCATTTTTGCACTATTTCATTCTTCAATAACTGAGTAAATTGTGTGATCTATCTTGTGAGTTGTATGCTTATCCACAGATCTATGTGCTCAATTTAATATTTATCTGGTCCAACTTGCTCAATAGCAAATATCAAAACATCAACTATAAAGTGGGAGTCTTTTAATTCACCAAAACAATCTTCTGCTCTCAAAAACATTGGTTTTGCGAGTGAAGATGCAATGATATTGATCAATGGCCTACGCCTTGTATCAGTCCATCCATCTGAAATAATGGACACCCCTGAGCTGGTCCATGAGTTTCGAATAGGTCTTAAAACATCCTCAATAAGCAGCCTCTCTTTCTTGAGCAAAACTGTTCTAAGTTTTTCATAGTTTGGCTCTTTTAAACCTTGCAGGGTTGTGTTAATTGCCCTCACCATATTGCCAATAAGGGGATCGAACCACATTAAATGGGATGCCACATGCATAGAGGGCCATTGCTACTCTAGATTCTGCTTCATCTCTCTCTTGATGTTGAACATTTTCAACAATCTACTATCGTTAGCTCCTAATGTAGAGCTTGACATCTCATCTTCAAGCTTTGTTGCCCTCCTCTTCCTTGCTTCATGGACAATACGTGGCTCACTTGTAGCAGACAAGCGAGTGTTTCCAATGTCACTCTTTCCAAACTTGCTCCTATGTTCTTCCAACCTCATAGCATCATTATGCTCTTTATTAAATTTGGCCTTAGCTTCTGGATTTTTGGTATGGCCATAAACATCAACCCCCTTTACCCCTTCATGCAAGATGTGAGCCTTGACTCTTTTGTAAGAGCCCTTGTATATTTTTCCATTGTTGCACAGGTTGCACCTCCGTTCCCATGAACCCCCACCAAGAAGTTGCTTGATCTTGGTGACATACTTCCAAAGAGGATAGTACTCTTGTTGTTTGGTTGTCTGAGTATCTCTTGGGGTTGGAGGAGCCATAGTTTGAGAAGCCATGGGACCTGCAAAAAAACAAACATATAAGCTCAAGATGGCCAAGAATTGTACAAACAATAAGCAAGCAGTCCATAACTGTTCAACCGCTGGAAAAATGTACCTTCTTCCCTTGTTGTACAAATATGCCTTGTCAAATGTAGTATGGCCTCTCTTGTTGTACGGCTGCTTATGGCTGCTAGTATCCTTGCTGCAATGATTGCCTTGGGCCTCTGTACAGCTGCAAACAAATACAAACCACAAACAATAAAATTAAAAAAATTAAACCTTGTTGTACGGTTTTTGTACAGCCGCAAAAAACACTCAAATGCACAATATAAAACAATATAAAATACATGTCACACTCACCTTAGCCTCTATTGTACAGCTGCAAGAAAAATCCAAAGCATAAACAGTAAAAAAAGAAATGGAATCTCGAGCTTTTGGAAGTACGCTCTTCTCGAAACAATGGTGAATAGTTTATTACATAGGCTTGGTTTTATAGAGTTTAATAGGGATTTAGAAGCTTCTAGATAAAATTTAGGTTAATTAAAAATTAAATTAAAAAAACAGTTGTGCGTTGGGCCCCATGAATCCAATAAATCACTTTGAAATGTCATATGGAATGAGAAATAGGGGAAACGTTGTCAACCGTACTGTATGGCATTTCCAAATTGTGAAACGTCGTATGGTACGGTTGATGGCATTTCGTACCAGTACCCGCGTTTCGGCGAGTTTCCGGTACTAGTACGGCACTCAAGATAGTGTTTCCTGCAACTTAGCTAAGCATTAAAAAAAGGTAGGAAAACTTCACATGCCTAATTAGTAATTTTGCTTTAGTGCAGGGTACATTTTTACTAAGGTCATGACAAAAGGAGTTAAACAATCAACACCACCAACATCGAGTTACATACAAGGGTTGATGCGCTTGATTAAAAGCCAATCCCCTACCCTCATACATGATAAAATCTAGTGGAAACGTTGAAATCATGAAACATTGAAAATAATGTTAAGTCTGTTGAATTTTGAATGGGATGTAAAATTTTGCATATGAAGTCCAATGAGGTTGGAGCCACTCTCAAACATCTTGAAACAATTAATGGTAATGTTAAAAATTTAAGTAAAAGGATAGAAATTGAAAGATAAGGAGAATACCACTTTTACTTTAAGAATTTAGCATTACCATTTAATGTTGTTGATGATTACTTAGGTTAGTTTTTTTGGCTATCAATGTAAACTTTTTTTTGTTTTTTTTTAAATTGGATTTTTAGGGCCCAAGGCCACTGTTGTACAATGCAGTACAAAACCATCCGGTTCGGTACGAAGCCGACCAGTTAGCTGAAAAAAGGTCGGTTTCGTACCAAACCAATCAATTTCTGTACAGAACCAGTAGGTTCGGTATGGAACCGGACATTTTCAATTCAGAATGGCGATTCGGACCGGCTAGGTGCCTAAACCGGTTGGACCGGCCGGTTTTGTCAAAATCAGACTGGTTCCGATAACAATGATCCATATGCATATCGGATTCCTGAAGAGCCATATAATTGTTGTTCGAGGAATCTCTAGTAACCATATGCTCATAGGTGGGTTCCTCCTCTTCCTCGTTAATGTCTTGTATGCACAACTCCCTAGAGGTCAGCTCAACATCCAAAGGCAATTCATCCAACATCCCATCCTCATCACATCTAGGTGTTAATACACCCGGATCCTCACAAACACCACTATTGAGGTGAGATGACGAAACCTAAACATTGGTTGATCGAAAAGCTACATCAAATGTGGTATTTTTTTGTCCATCCATTTGTCCCTCAAATGTATTGGTGTCACTAGTCTCACGGGATAGCTCTAAGGCTACCTCTACCCGTCCTACATGTTCATCTTTCTTCAATCCTTGCACTATGCTTTTAAGGATATTCTTATCCAAATCCTTGGGCCAACTTTCATACTCGATGGTAATTAGTCTTGGAAGGGCAATGTTGCACATATCTCATCACCCAAGGCTAGATATTTCTGATATCGAGGCAAGTGTTGAAGTGCTGCTAACCTCTCCACTTTTTCAGCCAAGTTCTTTCTCATTGTCTTCATGTTCTCATGGGATGGCAAGAAACTTGTGCTCTGGCACGCACTTCACCAAAATTGACATGCACCTTACTGGAATTGATATGACATGCACTGTCATGCATCAACATGCACTAATATGCACTGCACTTGAACTGGCATGCACTTACATACATCTGTTTATTCAATCTACTTTAGCCTCATGCACTTGAAACAACATGCTATGTGCCCATAGCTAGAAAGAATATGCTTTGATACCACTGAAATATACCAAACCGATGGAATCAAATGAATTTACTTGAGTTGTGACAATCACAGAAATGACATGCACTCCATGCATAAGATCTGGTTCTGGAGGTAGTAGCAACTGCAATAATATTCGCCCTCATATGCATGCAACAACCACACGTATAGATCCGACCTCTGCTCAATGATAATGCCTCCAAAAGGAATGATTTGAACCCCAAGGAGCAATGGTGACGCCAAAGATGCTTCACCTCAATGAATGAGCAAGATACTATGACTCCAAGAAACATAGAATAATGTGCCCCTTGTGATGCAGTCAAGAAGAATGTGCCCTCAGTAATATTGATCAACTAATGTGCCCCTTGTGATGCAGTCAAGAAGAATGTGCCCTCAGTAATATTGATCAACTAATGTGCCCTCAATGATAGCTAAGACGCCCTCAGTGTATCGATAGCTAAGACGCCCTCAATGGAGTGGAAAGCCAAGGTGCCACTAGTGATCACCAAGCAATCTGTCCTCAAAGAACCAGACAATGTTCCCTCAAGATTTGTCAAAGTGATGTGCCCTCCATAAATTCGTTATGTTGCTATAGATACCCGCAAAACTTTGAAAAGAATATTAAATCTACTATTGTATTGAAGCACAATAGATGACCTATCCTCTTAATTGGCTAGGATGGATAGATTTCGCCATCGATCCCAATGTTGGCCAAGGAGATTCGCCCTCAACCCTCAAGCATCTCAGAGAGCTATCAAATCGAATTCCAAAAGTGAATAATAACAATGCATACCTAGCCATTCACGTTTTCTTCTTTTATTGCTCTTTTTTCACCTTTGCATGTCGCATGCAACTTTACGTACACATCGATGCAATTTTAATTACGCATGCCACATGCATTTTGAATTACGCACCGCATGTTGTGCATGTCACTTGATACTGCTTAATTGCCCCCCTTTTCCACTAATGACTTCATATCCCTGCTAATAATGTGCTTTTACCCCCATGTGGCATTAGTCATTAGTTAATTTCCCAATTTTGTCAAAAACGGGACATTAGATTTTTTTATGACTTTATTTCCCTCTCGTCAAGGTTATAAAGCACATGGGTGACAAGAGGCTCTCTAAAATTGCTTCATAATCTAACCAAATCCACCTACAAATTGAGTGAGGTTGGCATAAAACACCAAATCTTGGCTAAATCATTGCGGAGTCAAGGTTGAGGTCACTTTGCAAAATAGTGATAATACTAAAAGTATTATTACATCTTAATTGAAGGAGAATATGTGGTGCAATAAAGAGTTAGAGGATAAGAGAAAATTAAGATATTATAAGGAGGTGATCAACCCTAATCAGGAGGATCAAAAGTATCTCTTTTAACTAGCGTAAAGAAGAAAATCAACATTGCTAAAATAAGAACAAATTCTCACGAGCTCCATGGTGAAACAAGGAAATGGACAATTCCTAAAACGTCATGGGATGAAAGAATTTGGCATTCTTGTGACACCAAGAGGGTTGAAGATGAAAATCATTTTTTCATAGAATGTCCGGTGTACACCCAAATTAGAGTGCAATTTCAAAATATTGCTACAATACTGACCTTCGTAACCTTCTAACTCATCACAACTATGGTGATTTATAAATGTTTCTCTTAAATATTTTCAAGCATAGAAATAAAATTTTAAGGAAAACTAAGAGAATACTTACCTTTTTAAACTCCGATAGACCAAAGTTGGTTGCAGTGGATGTTAATACCTAACATCTTCATCATTGTTTCCAGCAAACTTAAATCAGTGAAATAGATACTAGAACATAGCAAGTAACTATGTGCTTGAAATGTGAATGATTAAAAGTGCATTCAGTTACTTGTGCATGCCAACAACATTTGAAGAAAAGTCTGCTTATAATGTTAACAGCGATGATTCAATTTTAGATTTGCTTGTTGCAAGTGATGTATGCCATAAAATCATGTAGGAACAACCCAAGATCTGAATTTTTAAAAAGAAAAAGAAATTGTCCAAGAGTTATATAGATGCAAAGAAAAATTACTCAAAATAGTTAAAAAACTAACCACATTTGAATGATGAATAAAGCAACTTATCTATGGCTGAATTGGATTAAATCAAGAACTAACATTTATTTCAAATATGTAATTTAATAAACAAGCAGCAAAAACTTACCATATACTGCTCTAAGCTGAATTTTAACCATGCAAATCATGAAATATATTATCTTAATGGAAAGAAATGAATTGAAGCCCTCAAAAGAGGGTTTGACTTTGAACTAACCTTTTAAGATCATATTCAAACCCTCTTTTGAGAAAGTAATTTAAAAGAAATAAATTAAATAATGTAAATGGCTAAAAGGAGAGAGTAAACCGCTTGACTAGTGCCTCGTTGCTTGAAGAGAGGAAAACGGAATCATAAAGGAAACATGTGGAAATTTGGTGATCAAGGAATAAGAGGGGGTAGAAAAGCTCAAATCCTTGGTCCTAGTCTTTGATAGCTAAATATATGATTCTTCCAATCAAAAGGGAGCATTCGATCCTGATATCCTCAAAGAAATCTGCAAGCAAAGATTACCAATTCTACTGCAAGGAACATATATCATGAGCTGAATTTCAATTGGCTTGTCAAAAGACCAGCACCAATTGCTCCAAATTGTCTTCTAGATCTAAATATTCAATTTATAAAGTTCTTTGAGGTGATGATCCATTGTAGCTCGTGAATAATCATTCTGTCTGAAGAAAGAAAATATTTTTGATGAGCCAATTCTCTCCACTCCATCTATGACTTGGTATCTGAATCCCAAAGCTCCTTCCAAGGAAAATACCATTTTTGTTTAGCCTCAATGCTTGAAACCGAGGCATTTCAATCACACAAGTACCTTGAACTGTCTGGCTACAAATATCATGAAAGGCTGAGTTTAAGCCACGTCTACCACTGGAAAAATTCCACTTCAGAAATCTAGCCACAAAGCTCTCCAAATGCACTTAAAGGTGAAGGATCCTTGAATTCTAAACAGCAGGGGGGGGAAGGTTGGATGGGGAAGAGTGTGTTGCATTTTCTGAAGATCCGATCTCAACCAATACTTTCCAGGGGGGCATACCCTTGAAAACATTAGCACCCACTTGGCCACCAAGGGGCCACACCCTCCAAACACCTTACCACCCACATGGCCACCAATGTTTTATCGTAGGAAGCCAGATCAGTAAGACCCAAACTACCTTCCTTGAGTAGGATGCATAGATGCCAGGGGACCATAGAAAAGCCCCTCTCCAGCATATTTGTCCCAAAAAAATGATCAAAGTATCTTTTCCAACATTCCAAACTGAGTAAGTTTGGAAGCCAACAAGAAACATAAAATGTGACACCAGTAAAATCCTCGAAATAAATGAAAACTCACCGATAAAGGGAAGATCCTTGTATTTCTAAATGAAAACTCTTAATATTAAACTAAAATCAAAATAATATCATAATATATCTTTGCATAGTTAAATAATTAATTAATTAACAAATAAATAATGCAACTCTCTCTTAATAATTAAATTGATTTTACTCAACCATAGAAATTTTCAACTGGCTCCATACCTCTTTTACATATGTAATAAATTTTTGGTAAAATACTTCAACCAATTTTTCTTTATTTGCATTTGCTGAATATTGTTCACACTGACTTTATATTTTATGATTTCCTATGATAAAATCTTAGAGGCCAGTTTTCGCAGGTGTCTAAATTTTATGAACCAAAACCTGGAAGAAAGCACAGATCATCCATTCACTAAATCTGCCTTCATGTCTTTCCATCATCACTAAGAGATTACCATTTGAAGAATAAATGCTTTCGTTTCTATAGTTATGCTGCTATAATTTTCTTCTAACAAAAACAACCTTGTTTTTCCTTTCTTTTCAAGGTTGTCAGCAACGATGAGCTATATTTTGGTGATTCTTCTTACAATCAAGAACTTTTAACCATTTCTAATGTTTTAGTACATAAAATATTGAAAGAATTATATCAAGCCCATGATTCAGTAAGTTGCAGTTTTCTATCTTTCCTTCTTTTGCGTTGTGGGAGTATGGGGTGTTTTAATTTGATACTGTTGTAAATCTTTCCTAATTTTATCAATTATCAATCATCAATATCTCTTGTTTTTGGCAGGATACACGAGGGAAACAAGCATTAGATATGTGCAACTTCTTTCTCCTTTCATTTAAGGTAAGATGTTCATTTTCTTTTCTATGCAGTCAAACATTCTGGTTTTCTTAGACAATTTGTGTTTACGTAGAGGGGGAAGTTTCTACTTTAACTGACATTAAATGTGTCTTATTATAGTTAAATGCATCCAGTGGGGTTACTAGGTGTATAGCTTTGCACTCTTTCTGTATTTATTATGTAAGAGGTGCTTATGACATGATTTATTTTTTACCTAACTCAATATTGCGCACAAATGGATATATTTTTGAAATATTTAAATGCTTTGCAGGCCACCGATGAAGTGATAGAACACTGTACAGATCTGGTCAAGATTGCTGAATCCTCTTCACACACTGATGACAGATATTTGCAAGTAACCGCAAAATTGTTAGCGAAAAGTTCCCAAAATAGGATGTTTATTTGACATTTGATATGACATAGCGAGCAGTTAAAGTATATGAAATTGCAACTTATCTGCATTTGTCTTCACTCTCTAAATGGCTAAAAAAGGCATTAATTTCTTTCATGTAAACTTTTTCTAGCGAATATTGTTAGGCATTTCAGGATGCCAAACAATTCAAAGTATTGAACATTTGAAAAGCATGCATGTCATCTGCTCAATATGGTTCAGGGCAATTTATGAATTTCTAAATGTTGATAGAATTAATCTGTAGGAGAGATATTTTTGTTTTCAATACCTTTCAAATTTAACCATCTATCAAATGTTACCATACAAATAGTTAAGAGTCAAGTTTTCACCGAGCGATAGGGAGGGATTAAATTTGGAATTTCCATATTTATATTTTAATTTAGTATTGATAGATGATAATAAAAATTTTGTGTTCCTAACTTGTTTAGGATGCCTTGTCTAATCATTTGGTGATGGATTTCGATGTGATTTGCCGCCTTTCTGCAAACGGAACGAATGATGAGAACGCAATTTGATTTTATCGCTCTTCATCGGTTTACAACATTTCATCTCGTGTTCTGTTTATGTGAATAAATATAGAGAACGTGTGCACAAACACCATTCTATATACATGTCTGTTTTTAAGAATCTACTATATACTGCAAAACATGCCTTAATTTGAAGATGTTCTCAATTCTTGAAAATTAAGGTTTCAACTATATTTATTTTTATTTGAATAAATATTTTTATTAAAAGAGTTGCATAAATTGGATGGAAATTGATGATGTTATTATAACTTGAAATATATTTTAATATCATTATAAAAAATTTAATATATGGAAATTTACACGAGTGAACATTAAATATGGTTATGTCTTGCTTGCATAGGATTATATTTTCACATTTGTACCTTTTTGTTTGTCTAACTACGAATATCACTTTTGATTTTTGCTATCATATGAAAACATCCCTACTATATTCTGTCGTGGATTACGTCCTGGTCAATGTAATGCTGCACGTAAGCCTCGTAGGGATCATTTTGTGATTAAAAGATTTCCATACGGAGAGCTAGCAGAGTTAATTGAATTGTTCGGCTCCCTCGGGACAAGAAACAAATACAGGATGGCCAGCCGTGGGTGGGAGAATGAGTTCTTCACTCAACGAGGACGGCTGCGAGGATATAGAAGTTGCTGATCTTACCCAGGGAGCTCCAAACATTATGGAGTTGGAACTCAATCTCGATTTCCTAATGCCTAAGAGGGCTAGTTGAATTACCCATCCTCCTGCTCTTTCCACTGAGCATCCTCTCAATATTTATTTATCCCTGTGAGATTTTATGTAGTTATGTTTTTATACATAAATTGAATTATATTATCATGAGTATAGATCCATCTTAAATCCAGATTTCTCAAGCATTGAAGTATCAAATTTCTTAATGTTATCAAAAAAAGTATTTTTTTTTATTTTTTGATTGGACATGGAATTTTTAATTACTTTCTATTTGGTTTTACGTTTTTTTATTTTATGAGCCAACATGTTTTTTTTTTTTTTGTAATTGTAATGTTACATTATGTTACCTTACGACAACATCTCCCTCATAATGGGCTGTAAAGCACTTTGCTTAGAATCAAAGAAAAATACATCATGCACGTTTCTTTCAAAAACTTACATAATCCTACCTCAACTTTCTCTCTTTGCTAAACCTTTTGGTCTAAGAGCTTTTCACAATGAACTTCTTTAAGAAACCACAACAAAAACTTCAAATTTTATGTTTCTAATCCTTTCACCCAAAAAAAACAAAAAGACTAGCTTGCACTGGAGATTACTTCTAACTTAAAACAACCTGTAAACAATGACTTATTCTAGAAATTCTGAATCCGTCTATTGAATTTTTAATAGCTTGGAAGTTGTTTCCATAGGTGACTTTTGCCTAAGTCACTAGAAAAAGGGGTTTTGTCACTTGGACTTTACATTAATGACTTGAAATGAGCATTAAATGCACTTTAGAAATTAAAATGTATTTTAAGTAAAAATTTAGAAAGTGAGTGAATTAATTTTTAAATTGTGGAGAAAAGTGATTTTATCACAACCACTCATTTAATCTAATCTAGGCCCTTGGATTAGATGGTTTTTCACTCCCCCACCCATTTTTTACCTAAAAGGCAAAATTTCCAAGTGAAGAGGCACTTTTGCATTTTGAGAGAGAGAGCCATTTTTTTCTAAGAAAGAGGAAAAAATGCAGCTTGAGCAATCTTTCTTTGACACGAAAATCAAGACAGTGGTGAGAATTTATTGCATCCTACCGTATTAGTACCATACAATACAAGGTCGTATGACGATCGTACAATCCTGTAGCAGCACAAAAATCGAGGTTGAGTTTATCATCTGATTGAGATAAGTTGTGACTGATATTTTTGTCTACTGTTGTATTTTTTAAAGATAAATAAAGATTTTCTCTCTCACGAGTTATCTCCAGAGGTTGGGGTTTTTTTTGGGTCATTGGACCAAAATTCCTGAGTCTGAATATTTATTTTGTGAATGTGTTTTTATTGTTGCTCAATTAAATGTTGTAGAAATTCTTCTTATGTTTCAGTCCTATATTGTTTATGAAAAATAATCTAATTTGTAATAGAATAATAAATTGGGTTGGGCATTAAACAATGTTTTAAACAGAGTTGGAAACCGGGTTGGGAGTGTGCTGAAAATTCTACATGGTATCAGAGCTTTGTTAGAGAAACAATAGATTTTACGCAATGAAAAATTTCAGACCTTCGGTGATTCTTTTATCAGTGGGCAGCACCTTGTTGAGACTTGAACTTTGTAGAGAATATGGCAACAGGACTTAGGTTGGAGGATAGGCTTGATGGTGCTGAGAATTTTGTCCCATGGAAAGCTAGGCTAATGCTTATATTGGAGGAAAATGAGTTATGGAATGAGGCGGTTTACAACGCTACAACAAATCCTATTGTAGTACATGCTTCCACCGATGTTCAAGCACTTTCTTCGTTCAACAAGGACATAAAGGCTAGAAGAATTATCCTATATGCAGTTAAATACTGTGATCCCACACATTTCTAGTAAGACCCATGCATATCAAATGTGGGATGCTTTGACCAGCTTGTTTCAAAGCTCAAATAAAAATAGGAAGATGGTTTTGAGATAGAAGTTGAAAAATATCAAGATGGCCAAAGCTGAGAGTGTGATTTCCTGCCTTACTAATGTTGTCGCCTAATACACACTTTAGAGCACAAGAAAGTCAACAATCTGCTATGTGTGTCATTGGGGGCAAGTGAGAGTTGGGGACCACTGTCATCATAGTCCACAACTCTTTCGTTTAGGCCAGATTCTAACAGAGCCAAGGGGGGTAGTCCCTACGGAAGACTATATTCTTAAGTTTATTAACAGTTGAGTTAAAAGGATCTTTATTATTAGGTGAAAGGCTTAGGTTTTACTATTTACTAAGGATGACAATTAGCCAATTCAAATGCAATATTTCTCAAATGACAATCAAGCCTTTATTCAGATACAACCAGTGCCTAAAGAATGGAGTCAGAGAATGCAGGCTTTAATGAAATGTGATCTAGGTTAATTATCTCACAGGTTAAATGTTATCTAACAATGAGATGAATAAACAAATAGATGGTACAGTTATAAACAGTAATGAATCAAGATATCTAAGCAATGTACGGAAGATCTAAATTTATCAGTATAAACAAATGAACAAGTAAAATGTTTAGACAAATATGAACCAGATTTACAAGTTATAGACAAGAGATAGCAGAAGGAAAATGTCTTAAAATGAAATTTATTAAACCAACAGTAAATGAAAATGGAAAGAGTTTAAGTTGAATTACTTGAAGTAGTTAAACAAATGTAAACATTCACCACATAAACAATTGCAGAACTGAAAGTAAATGAAACTGAAAATAAAGTGCTAGAGTGCAATGCTGAAGTGAAAATGTACTGTAAATCCCTGCTAAAGTGTAGAGCCTGTTTTGCAATGTTTTTTGTTCTTTTTAGTAAATTTTATTACAGTTTTTCTTCTTGTATTAGGTTTTCAAACAGTGGTGTGTCTACCCCTACCATGTATCCCCTTAATCCAAAGGTGAAGTGTTGCTGTGCTCAAAACAATGGGAACAAGCCCACCTGTAGCTCATAGATCAAACCCCCAGTGCTAGGCACCCAAGAAGGGAGGACGTGAACGTTGTGAGACCCCCCTCGGTCCCTCACCCCCTGTGGCTTCCAAAGGTAACTAGTTTTCAGTTGGATTAAAGCAATAATGTGATGGATGCCTATTACTAAAACTCATCTACCCCCTGTCGTAACTCGTGAGTACCTCGAAGGGTAATAACCGAGTAGAGGAACAGGGGCTAAATTTGTTGTTGGTTAATTTTAGGGGTAAATTTTAAATCTTGTGGTGGTTGTTAAGCATGCAAGTAAACTTTTAAAACTATCAACAGGGCTCAACCAAGCGGTATCCCTTATGGGAGGTGCTGGTACTTGAACCCTGGACTGGTAAAGCAAATGTGTTTGGTACAGAAATACATAAACAAACAAGGCAGTGTTATCTAGTTAAATCTAAGCCCCTGCCTTTATGCTTTTCATACCCTGATCTGAGTTCCCTAAAGGGAGATAACGGATAGGAACAGAGGATACACTGAAAGGCAAGTTGTAAAATTACTTCTTTGCAACATAAAGTAAATCTAACTAAGTGTTTGGAAATAAAAAGAACAGAAACAAAAGAACTACTCTAAACAATTAACCTAACAGCACATCAATCCCTCTAACAGATATGGTGGGTAAACAAAAAGCAAAAGACTAGATCTACTTGCAGAAAAGTAAATCTAACAACTAGTGTTCTATCCTATCACTACTCTAACTTCATATACAAGATTTACAAATGATTTTAAAAAGCTTTGAAGAATACCCCAAGAATACTGCTCTTTGGGGTTACAAATGATAGAAAAGAGAGAAAAAACTGGGGTTTTGGAACCTTTTTTGCATCCAAAACTTTTAGGGCCTTTTTTTTTATGAAATTTTGGCAACACCTCCTCCTTCCCTATGTAAAAACCTACAAAAAACAGTGACCTACTTTGCTGGAATTTACAGGAGAAAACACTACAGAAAGTATGTTAGAAGTTAGCTCCAAAAACTAAAAAAAACAGTGCAAAAATCTGAACTTGAAACTATGCAAAACTTGAACTTCTAGTGGCCTGAAAAAGGGTTTTTAGGCCCTGAAATGACAAGTAAATTGTAGATTTATAATACCAAATTAATCTATTATGAATGAAAGCCTTAAAACAAGGGTTTTATTCACTATACATTGAATAAAACCTAGTTTTAAAATAGTGACAAAAATATGAGCAAAAACGCAAAATACAAAATGAAACCCTGAAAAATGAATGGATCTTGAAAATAAAATGCAAGATAGGTGCTTGGCCTAGGAGACCCTCTTCCAAACCCTTGGATCTACAAAATAACTATGAGAAATCTACAAAATACAGCAAGAGGTGAACAAAATAAAAAGATCTACAAAGACCTTTGTAGATCTAGCTAAAACTACTCACAAATAGATGTAAATAACCATTCACAACTAAATCCCCTTTGCAAAGACCTTTACAAGGGGCATCTATGCATGTATAATGAAAAATAAATTCACAAATGAAAATATTATACCTCATATTTGAAAATGGAAAGCCAACACCATGAAACAAGAGTTCCTCCAAAGATTTCACTTGATTATGGCCCAACTAGGGCAAAGCTTGATACAAAAGAGCCTCTTAGGGCTTGAGCAAAATCAGCAAGAGCCAGAGATAGGAGAAGAGAAGAGAGGCGAGATTCCAACAGCATAACAGTAGCATGAGAAAATTGTGTAGAGTGGGGGAGATGAGCCCTCCTTTTATAGTTGAAGAGGTCCCAAACCCACTCCTAAATCAAGGGTCCAAAACATAAATCTAAACTCTAGCTCTCCTCCATCCTTAGATCTAGGTTTGTTGACTTTGCAAGCCATCCACCAATCATAAGCAAGAGGGTCTCTTTAAATCAATGGTCAAAAAGATAGATCCATGTCACAATGAAGCTTAACCCTTAGATCTAGGGTTTCCATGACTCAGGTAGGGCTTCTTTTGACTCAAATTTTGATTTTATTATTTTTATTTTTATTTTTTATTTTTAATCTTTTATTTTTTATTTTTTATTTTATCTTTTATTTTTTAATCTTTTAATCTTTTATTTTCAAGTTTTAATCTTATATTTAAACTTTTATTTTTTATTTTTATCTTTTTATTTTTTAATCTTTTATTTTTTATTCTTTATTTGGGGCCTCCTTTGACTCAAATTTTGGTTTTTTATTTTTATCTTTTATTTTTTAATTTTTTATTTAATCTGGGGCCTCCTTTGACTAAAATTTCGATTTTTTTATTTTTATTCTTATCTTTTATTTTTTTGTTTTAATCTTATATTTTTTATCTTTTATTAAAACAAGAGGGGCGCCCCACTTAGGAGATCTTCAAACATTTATTTTGACCATGGGAGGGGTTATTTAAATGAAATTTTGACTATGCTTAGCCACCCCCCAAACTTAATTACAATGGCCTTATTTGATTTTTTCCTTCAAAATCAAATAATTTAATTTTTCACTCTAGGAAATTAGGAAATTAAATTAATTTCCTAGGAAAAAATACTTTGTAACCAAAATTGGTCTAACTTTTTAACCCCTTATTAGAATGTCATAAGAATTGAACCAATGGTTTAGGGGGTGTCATAGCATTTTCATTTGCATTCATAGCCCCTATTACAAAATGTCAAGGTTCAAGAGATTATATTATTACATCAAAACTTAATTAATTAACCACCAAATGATAAAGTTAATTAATTAAGAAAAATCAAAATAAAAGTTAAAATCCTAACGAAATTCTGCAAGACTACAAGATATGGCTAGCATGGTCATGGACAACAACTTGAAACCTTAGCCACTTCATGGGCTTGATTATCAGAACGCCAATTCACCACTTTGGAGGATTGGTGAGTGAAAAACCCAACCAATTAAAATTGTTAAATGACAAAATCAACTGGAAGGGAAAAAAACACTTGGTGAAGGGGACTTCCCTGATAATAAAGTCCATGGTGACATCCTTAGAGGAATGACCCATGCTAACATATAAAGTTACATTAATTATCCCACGTAGGGGAGCGAACATTTCGTGTACAAAGAGGCAAATTGCCCTGCAGGAGGGAAAAATCCATAGATTTTTCCATGGTACAAATGCACAATAATGTACATCGGTAATGTACATGAAGTTGCCACCTAGTCGAAATAGGTGGACAACAACTAGTATCTCTCAGGTGAGAAATGAGCTTGCAGCAATGGGGGGGGTTGTTCCTAGTTCAGAGCTAGTACAGACAGTTTTGAATGGGGTTTCAAAGCCTTGGGCTATTTTTGTGGAGGCTATAATGGCCAGGGAGAACTTGCCTACTTGGGACAGGACTTGGGATGACTTTGTTCAGGAGGAGACCCAAAGAGGTCTTGTGCAAGGAATCTCTTCTACTAGTAGGGAGGGTGAGGAGAATGTGGCGTTGACTGCGAAGGGAAAGAAAAAGTTGAAGAAGGGCCCCAAGAAGGGTGGGGTTAAGCAATAGGATGGACAAAAGAAGGACTTGAGCACTATAAAGTGATTTGCTTGTCAAAATTTTGGGCACTATGCTGGACAGTGCCCACAGAAGAAGGAGAAGAAGAAGCAGCAAACAATACTTCTGCAGAGGTTGAGGAGTTTACAGCTAGATTTGAGAGAGTTTTCTCTCTGTACTGGGCTTGTTCATAGAGAGAGCATCCATCATCACCAGTGTAGACATTGATATTGAGAGGAAGTATTCCTTGTTGGCTGGACATTCTTTGAGTGCATCCACCACTAGCACGTGGTATATTGATAGTGGAGCTTCGAGCCACATGACAGGTGCTCAAGAGATGTTCTTCGAGCTTTAACATGAAGGGATAGATGTGGAGGTTGTAATGGGGGATGACACAGTTGTCAGGCGTGGGACCATTACTTTTCAGAGAGACTCCATGAGTCCCATGATTTTGAGGGATGTATGGTTTGTACCTGGGTTGGAGAAGAACTTGATCTCAGTTTCCATGATCGAGGATAGGGGTCTTAGGGTGTCCTTCCTGGATGGACATGTGCATGTTTTACCCAAGACTGCAGGACCATCTGCTTCTTACACCATTGGAGTCAGATGTGGGGAACTGTACAAACTCTTGTTTCAACCCCAGCATGCATTGACACATAGCAGCAGCAGCGAACTATGTGAGTTGTGGCACAAGAGGATGGCTAATCTACATCATCCAGCTTTACGGATGTTCAGGTACATGGTTACAGGTTTGCCAGAGTTCAGCACTGAGCATAGTGATGTATGCAAGGGGGTGCTTTGGGAAAGTACACCAACACTGTTTTTACGAGCAGTGATAGCAGGTCAGCATTATCAAATCAAGAACTCAGCAGGTCTTCCTAGAGTGGTCTTATGTCAGTTGTTTTTCTGAGAGGTTTCGAGTATTATGTGGCATTCATCGATGACCATTCTAGGAAGACCTAGATCTACTTCCTAAAGAGCAAGAAATATGAAAAGGTCTTGCAGAGGTTCGAAGAGCTCAAAGCTCTTGTAGAGAACCAAATTGGGAGGAAGATTCGGGCACTCGGATCAGATATAGGTGAGTATACCTCCAAGAAGTTCAATGAGTATTGTAGATAGGAGGGCATTCAGAGACAGTTGACAGTTCCATACACTCCTGAGCAGAATGGAGTGACGAAGAGGAAGAACAGATCTATTGTTGGAGTAGCGAGAGCCATGTTACATGATTAGTCACTTCCTTTCTTCCTTTGGGCAGAGGCATGTTGTACAATTGTATACCTTCAGAACAGGAGTCTCCATTGTGCCTTGGGGAATAAGACATCTGAGGAGAGTTTCACAGGAAAGAAGCCTAAGGTGAGTCATTTTCAGATATTTGGTTGCTTGACTTTTTCACATATCCCTTTTGAGAAGAGGACAAAGCTTGATCCCACAGCAAAGAGAGGCATCTTTGTGGGGTATGATGAGACTTTGAAGACTTTCCGCATTTATCGTCCTTTGAGGAAGGTTGTTGTGAGGAGGGAAGTGAGATTTGAGGAAGAGTCGGCCTTCAGAAAGTCTAGAGAGTCAAAGCAGGGAGAGCAACAGGTTCCCACACCTCAGGTAGCTTCACAGGTACCTTCAATGCAAATGACATTTTCACAGGTTTCTGTGGTTACTGGACCACAGAGTATAGGCACGGGATCTCCAGTTTCAGTGGTTCAACTAGCAGGTTCTAGTTCTCAAGTCACAGGTTCATCATAAAGAGCTTCAGGATCAGAGCTTCCTGGTACACAAGTGTCTGGGCCTTTTGCTTCTGGGAGTTCATTAAATGAGTACATACCAGTTTGGGAGCAACCTTCAGGGAAGAAGAAGCCTAAATGGCTTCGGGAGACCCTGAAGGAAGCTCAGGAGTTTGGATCGCCCAAGGAACCAGTGAGGGATATAGTGATACTAGACAGGTTGGGTATGGCATTGGTTGCTAGTCTTCGTGATTTTGAGCCATCTACTTTTGAGGAGGCCTCTCGACACCATGTGTGGAGAGATGCCATGATGGAAGAGTACCATTCCATCATGACTTCTCGATGGATTTACAAGGTAAAGCATGCTGCAGATGGCAATGTGAAAAAATACAAGGCTCGATTTGTGGCGCAGGGGTTCTCACAGGTAGAGGGAGATGATTATGATGAGACCTTTGCACCTGTTGCTTGTTATACTTCTATCATATCATTGATTTCCATTGCTATGAAAATGGGTTGGAAGATCCATGAGATGGATGTGAAGACTGCATTTTTCAATGGAATCATATAGGAAGAGGTTTATGTGGAGCATCCACAGGGCTTTGAAATTCATGGGAGTGTCTCGTGTGTGTAGGATGAATAAATCCCTGTATGGGTTGAAGCAAGCTCCTCAAGCTTGGTATTACAGGATAGACTCTTATTGTCGATGGGTTTTCAGAAGAGTGAGGTTGATCTAAATCTCTATTTCATCATGGTTGGAGATGATCCACTCATTCTTTTGTTGTATGTGGGTGATTTGTTTATCACAAGGGGAGAGAGACTTATTGCAGTTTGCAAGAGAGATCTTGCTTCAGAGTATGAGATGACGGGCATTGGGTTGATGCACTATTTTTTGGGATTGGAGATTTGGCAGGAGACTGATCATATTTTCCTAGGGTGGGGAAAGTATGCAGTAGATATTCTGAGGAGATTTCGAATGGAAGATTGTAGGTCGATGTCTACACCTATGGTCACCAACTGGAAGAAGCTTCATGCTTCTGAGGGAGAGTTGGTGGAGCCTACTTTATATCGTCAGCTCATAGGTTCTTTGATGTATCTAATCAACTCTAGGTCATATTTGTGTTTTGCGGTGAACACTCTTAGTCAGTTCATGGTGGAGCCTAGGAGAGTGCACTAGGTTGCCGCAAAACATGTATTGAGATACCTCGCAGATACAGTGGATTATGGCTTAGATTATAGGACATCATATGGGATTAGATTGCTTGGATTCACAGATTCAGATTGGGCAGGCAGTGTGCAGACCGAAAGAGCACTTTCATATGTTGTTTCAGTTTGGGTTCGGCAGCAGTGTTGCGGTTCATTCAGAAGCAAAAGTTTGTTGCTTTGAGTTTTGCAGAGGCTGAGTACATGGCAGCCAGTCAGGCCAGTTGCAAGGTGTTGTGGATTCGCAAGTTACTGGTGGATTTATTTGATCAGGAGCTAAGGCCTACGGTGATTTACTATGACAATCAGAGTTGCATCCAGCTCTCTGACAATCCTGTATTTCACGACAGGTCAAAGCATATTGAGATCATATACCATTTCATCTGTAATTATGTTCAGAGAGGAGGTGTGACATTACAGTACATTTCCATTGATGAGCAGGTTGTAGATATCCTGACGATCTCTCTTGGAAGAGGCAAGTTTATTCATTTCAGAGACAAGTTGGATGTGGTAAAGAACAACTTCCTCGGTAAAAGGGAGTGTTGAATTTTTAATACCTTGGAAGTTGTTCCCCTAGTTAACTTTTGTCTAAGTCACTAGAAAAAGGGGTTTTGTCACTTGAACTTTATATTAATGACTTGAGAGGAGCATTAAATGCACTTTAGAGATTAAAGTGTATTTTAAGTAAAAATTTAAAAAGTGAGTGAATTAATTTTTAAATTGTGAAGAAAAATGATTTTATCACAATCACTCATCTAATCTAATCTAGGCCCTTGGATTAGATGGTTTTTCACTCACCCACCCATTTTTTACCTAAAAGAAAAATTTTCCAAGTGAAGAGGCAGTTTTGCATTTTCAGAGAGTGAGAGCCATATTTTTTGAGAAAGAGAAAAAAATGCAACTATAGCAATTTTCTTTTGGCACAAAAATTGAGGCAGCAGTGAGCATTTAGTGCAGCCTACCGTACAATACATATTCAATCCGTATAGGGCATGAATCTCGAGGCAGAGATTTTGGGCACAAATCTTGAGGAAGGTACAATCGACACGAATTTTGAGGCAGTACCGTATAGTACAAGTCGTACAATCTATCTGTGCAGTGCTATAGCAACACAGAAATCAAGGAGGGTGCAAACAAAAATTTGTTGAGTTTGATATGAGGCTGAGTTTATCATCTGGTTGAGATAAGTTGTGACTGATATTTTTGTCTACTGTTGTATTTTTTAAAGATAAATAAATATCTTCTCTCTCATAGGTTTTCCTCGAGGGTTTGAGTTTTTCCTGGGTCATTGGACCAAAATTCCCGAGTCTGAATATTTATGTGTGAATGTGTTTTCAGTTAAATGTTGTAGAAATTCTTCTTGTGTTTTAGTCCGATATTGTTTATGAGAAATAATCTAATTTGCAGCAGAATGATAAATTGGGTTGGGCATTAAACAATGTTTAAAACGGAGTTGGAAACCGAGTTGGGAGTGTTGAAAATTCTACAACGACAACATCTCCCCCATACTAGGTTGTAAAACACTTTTCTCTTCTCGATGCAATTATTATTATTATTTTCCAAAGAAAAAACATTTTCTTGATATTCAGCTAGAATCAAAGAAAAATATATCCTGCAAGTTTCTTTCAAAAACTTACATAAACCTACCTCAACTTTCTTTCTTTGCTAAACCTCTTGGTCTACGAGATTTTCACAATGAACTTTCTATAAAAAACCACAACAAAAACTTCAAATTTTATGTTTCTAATCCTTTCACCCCAAAAACACAAAAAGACTAGCTTACAGTGGAGATTACTTCCAACTTAAAACAACCTGTAAACAACAACTTATTCTAGAAATTATGAGCCATCCAGCATGACATTACCATCTTCCACTTTTTGAAAGAACAAACTATCAAATTCACAATTTACAGCTGCTTTCGATATCAAATGCACTCACCTTTAAGTATCAAAGTATCAAATGCACTCACCCTTAATCCTTTTAATTGTGCTTTGAACTTCTTATGCTTCCAATATTACCACTTTCTTCTTTTGCTTTATTAAATATCTGCAAAAATAAACAAGATTTGCAATTAATAAAACAAACAACAATAAGGATGAATTCGTCAAATAAACATATAAGCTTAAAATCTAAATATGAAATGAATTATTAAATAGTAAGCAGGAGTTTAGTAGATGATTCCTCCCCATGAAATTGAAAAGGTATCTGGTCATGATTTTGTAATTCTGTTTCAAATCACTGTAGTTTTTCGAAAATTATGTTGAGCAAATTTTCCTCGATCACACGCACAATCAATCATGTGCTTGTAAAATGTTGGTAAAATATTCGATCTTGAGGTTTCTAAAGTGTAATGATGAGTCAAATCGTTATTTGAGGATAGAAAAATGTTATCCCAGTTGTTCTTGGAAAAGGCAGGCATTAGGACAAAACTGTAACCAAGATCATAAAACTAAAACTAAAACTGTAACATGATTTGTCATATGCTTGTCAAAATCAAAGGGATCGATCTATAAAAGGAAAGGAACGATCTCGTCCTAATCAAGGAAAGGAAAGGAGCCATGAATGGTCAACACCCATCTCCATCTCATCACATCATTTTTAGAAATAGAAAGTGTTGTCGATTGATTCGTATCAAGTCTGTTTTGTGACACAGTAGTACTCCACATTCAACAACAATAAACCTATCTTCATTCATATTTACCCTATTGTCTTTCGTCCACAAATATTAATAACATTGCAAATATCATGATACCTGGAAACATGGAGTAACAAACAAAATATTTCCTCCTTTACTAGCGTTTACTTTAGGTTTCCAGAGAAAATCGAATCAAACTGCAGAAGACATTTGAATCCTTCACTTACTAACTAATGCAGCTACTTTCCTTTGATGATCGCGCCACAAGTTGTATGTATAATCTACATGCCATATGTAAAAATATCAAATATAACAAGAATGGTGCATTTCTAGGGAAGTTGCAGGACACCAGATTTATGAGAATTTTTAGGTTCAAAGTATGGTCTTGTTGACACCACCACCGTGGGATCTAATGGCCAGGTATTGCTTTGGGATCGTCCTAAAACCAACATTAATCGACTGGTGTACAAAGAATTTCTGGGAATTAATGTGCTGCTCTTGTCAGTAAAATTTTATGGTGATATTGGGATCTTCTCTCTCATCCTTTGCAATCTTGGCCAAGGTATATTTATAAATGATACACCTGCCTACTTAAAAGTTAAAATCATAGCACGATTCTGCGTAATGACAAAAATCCTTCTTATTTTCGTTGAGAACTTAATGTTTCCATTTTGGTATGTAGTAACTTTTGCTCTTGTCAATTCTCTGTTCAATCCGTTTGACGCTACCTTTCTATTAAATTATTTTCATTTTCCAGTTTCTCATTCGTAATGAATACATGTCATTGAATTACTTCTTAACCATAGACTCTAGTTTTTGGATTAAATGTCATTGGGTTGGATTCATTGCATCGTGCACGTGCCATCAGAGTATTTTTAAATGTTGCATTGGATCTTTCTCCAGACTATCTCCTTGATGTTTTTCAAGCCCTTTATCTATTGGGATTTGCTTTTCGAGGATTTGTCATTAGAGTTCCATATTTAGACTTTGTCATCAGAGATTTTAATTGATAAATCAGAAATTTACCTGACATCATGATCTCCCAGATGGAATGATTTTTCAGACGTTTATAACCTTCCATGCAAGGGAACAAATTAATTTTATTCACTGATAAAATAATCATTAAATGGAATTACAAAGTCAATTAAAAAAAGGACAAGTTAATATATTTTGATTAAATTATTTGTTTTCTTAGGCCTCATTATAAACTAATGACATTTTATATAAAAAAATTAAACCGTATTATTATAAGCTCTTGGGATAAAAGAATCAAATTATTATTTTTTAAGTAGGGGAATCGGTAACTCGTCGGAATTGCCTAGGCGAGGCCCAGGTTCAATTCCGCCGGCTGCCACTATAACCCTCGAGGTATAAACCGACAGCCCGCAAGCCAGGATATACCATATACCAGAAACTTGTGACTCAGCAAGGGCCGAGACGTCCCGGATCCAATCCCGACCAGGGGCGGTATCCTATCCAAGGGGCGTCTACCCTTTGAGCCTTATCACAACGGGCCATGTCTCGGTGAGACTTGATCCCTGGTGGGCTGGGTGAAAACCACCTTCCCCCACGCACCCCAATCCTATTGACAAGCATGTTCTCTACTCAACCCCCAGGTGTACCTATGGAGGTTACAGCAGAGTCCCCTGCATAACTGCCCCCAGTTGCAGGGCAAGTACTATATTAGATTGCACAGGAGACCTCAGCAGGTCAAACATCTCAGGGCACTCCTATGGTGGAGATGGAGATTGAACAAACATCAGAAGATGCTTTGATTGATAGAGATGGAGACATATTTTCACCCTCGGGATCCCACGTCATTGACAAAAGAATCAAATTATTATTATTATTATTATATATGAAATAAAAGGTTCATTAAAAATGCCACACATCGTCCAAATCTTTCATGTGTTCTCTGTTAAGGGAACATTTTGCAATAATTAAGTTTTATCAGCTGGCATTCATTTTTCATGTGTTCTCTGTTAAGGGACATTTTGCATTTATCAAGGAAACCTGTTTTAAAGAATTTATTTTTATCGCCCAAAGCGTTTGGTTAACCCAATTAAGCATTGTTAATCATTTTCATTTTTTTACAAAGTAGTTAAAAATCAAAATTGACTCAACCAAATAAACGAAACAATTCTGGAAGGATTAAGAGAGTCCATAAATAATGTAGAGCAGGTGAAACCAAGTAGGCATAAATGACATGACGCACCGCTCCTAAATTGGGTTGACCTTAACATTGAGGTATTCGATCTTCTTTGATTTACTTTTAAAAGTATCTGTCATGGCAAACAACATTAATGCAAATTGGTAATTATTAGGAATATGGAAGGCATGAAGACAGTATGAGTAAAGCCAATTTTTATTTAGAAAAATAACCCAAAAGAGGATCTCATAAATCATTAAATATAGGGAACATGAAACGTAATGAAAAGTCCAAAGAAATATTACTCATCAAAGCATATAGATATGAATCATGAAGCAATCTATGAACACTCTTAAGACACATATAAAGAATCACACCATCATCAATGATTAAAGACATGATCGACCAATAAAAGTAATCAAAATGGGGATGACAATAAGATATCAATGAAACTCATATAATCTCATCAAAAGTTAGCATCCAACTCCCAAATATCGTAAAACCAAGTATCAAAAAGAAATAGTAGAGTTCATTATTGCAAGAAGTAGCTTCAAAGTTTTAATGGGTCTCTTTATTTCTGCTCAAAAAATGAAGGGGGGTTTTGCACGCACAACACTACTTCAAATAATAATTTCCATGGAGGGGCATGTGGAATAAACTTGTCAAGGTAATATACTACACAAACATCTTGTGAACTAGATACTTTTATCCCACCCTCTTTAACAACAACACTTAAACTATTGAATGTTTTAAATGATGTCAAATCTTCTCACAAAACCTCCAATCCCCTTCATGCCACTCCACTCCATCATTGCAGTCAACCCTTTTTCTAAACAAGGCATTGACTTCATGGAATGTCAACCAACCTCGATTGGTGACCACAAGTTCCATTGGTTTGGTAGTCGACTAATTTACCAAGTGGGCAAAGGCCATGCTTTCTTTTCAAATCGACATAGAATAAAGTCAATTTTTTTTATTCAAACTTGTCATAACCCACTTCAAGGTACCAATTTACCTCTTGTTAGACCACAGTCATTTTCAAAACCACTTCTTTAAGCTATTGCTAGACATGCTAGGACTTTCATGACTTTTCCACCCCATATTGCCCCGAAGAAAATGGGTAAGTTGATGTCATAAAAAAAGTTCTCAATTTTAGGATTATTAATCCTCCCTTGGTCAAATGTCTACTAGATTAATTATTTCCTAACTTAGGAACCTTAAATTAATTAAATGGGTCCACTAGTGCAATTGGGTCCACATGGCCCAATGGGGCCACATGTACCAATCATTTAAGTGTGGGGAACACTACTAGAGGTTAACTTCCACTTACTACATGTGCATGCATCAGTTAGGGCACCTCCTAGACCAATCCCTACATTAGGAGCCACTGGGAGTCCCGACACCAACCTACTTCAGTCAGTTGGTGTTAGCACTAGTTAGTCTTAGTTAGCCCTCAGTTACTTCACAGTCAGTTAGGCTAGCGCTACTAATGCATGGATAATGCATGGTTGCATGGAGAGGAGCTCTTTTCCTACCCACCACACTCAGTTGCATTGAGTTAACTAGTTGTTACTACTTGTTGGAGTTATTGGTCATCGAGGAGTTGTCTATTTGGACTCTGATATTGATTGGGAGACCTTGAGTTAGAGATTCATTTAGATACAGTCTTATCCACTTGGAGGATTCGAAATCATTACTCATGCATTCGAATTCTACCTATGTAAACCACATTGTAACACCGGATATTATTATGATGAATATACTGTAAATTCCTGAGCAATACTTGTCCGTTTCCCGTGTGGTTTGTTTTGCTTAGTTTGTATGTTCATTCTCCATTCAATTGCTGCAACATTATCACAACTCTCTGCTTGAAGATCTTAATGGAATTCAAATTTTAATATGGTATAAGAGCCTTCTCAGGCAAGTTTCATGTTTGTTTCTCCTCATCGAACATCAGAAGCAGTTGGGTTTCCATAGAAGTCCCCTATGAAAGTTTGCTAGCTTTGGATTCATTCAGAGCAGCGAAGAGGGCGTGATGGACCCTGAAAACATGTTCATGTTTGGAGGAAAAGCATGATTCTAACAGTTCATATGTTTTAGTGTTATTTGCAGTGAAATTGACAAGTGCTACGTAGCTTGAAAGAAGTATTTGCAGTCTCCCTGCCGGAGCAATTATGAGTTCTCAAACTCCTGAGCCACGGATCCTCACGACTTCCAATTACCTTGATTGGAGGATTGATATGCAACTGGCCTTGCGTAAGCATGGCTTCCACAGGATCATACATGGATGGGAGGTTGAGCCTCATCGGGCGGTAGAGCGGAACAAGTTCCTAAACCAGTGTGATGAAGCATTCGGGTACTTATGTACTTATATTTCCAGAGATCCCCTCTTTCATCTAGAAGGATTGAGGACTCCCAGAGAATCCTGGGAGAAGCTTGATAGCTTGTTTAACAAACAAGATGAGCTTCGGGGACACATTCTGGAGAATGAGTTGGTATCTTTACATCCCAGCAGTTTCGAGAGTATTGAGCAATTCCTCTCCAAATTCAAGTCTCTAGTGCTACAATACAGACAGTGTAGGATAGAGCGGAAGGATGAGTAGAATGTCCTTTCCATACTCAACAAACTAGGTCCTGAGTACTTTGTCTATGTCTCTATGTTTCATTCCAAGCGGGAAAGCTTTCCTGATTGGAAACTTCCTTCTTTAGATTCATTTTCCGAGTCCTTAATCAAGGAACAATACAAATTGATTCGAATGGGAGTCATCCAGACTTCCAAAGATAAAGCTCTCTCAGTTACCGACTCTTCCAAAGCGCAAGAAAAGGGGAAATCAAAGAAGAAGGAGCCAAAGGCAACTGATTCAAAGCCTAAACCAAATCAACAATCTTATGAAGGGGCCTTCGGCTCTAAGAAGAAGAAATTTGAAAAGAAGTTATGTTTGTATTATGAAAAGGGATACCATATTGAAGAACATTGTATGAGGAAGCAACTTGATGAGATGTTCGCTCTTCTCAAGCAGCACAACATTGCTCCTCCAAGAGCAAAGAATCCTGATGAAGAAGCACCGACAGAAGATGCCGAAAGGTATCATGCTTTGAAAGCAACTCTCTCTCCATCCTCAGCATACATTATAGATTCTAGAGCCTCCAACCATATGGTTGCCTCCATAGAATCCTTCTCTACTCTTTCACTATCAAAGGGGCCTAATATTCATATGGGAGATGATTCCCAGATTCCAGTAGAAGGAAGGGGCTCAGTCAGAGCGAAGCATGGTGAGTTCAAGAATGTCTTAGATGTGCCCTCCCTTGCTGCTAACCTGCTATCTGTTTACCAGATGACTCATATAGGCTCTCCCAAGAGGGTCACATTCGATTCAGACTCAGTTGAGATTACAGAAAAGCCACTGGAAATATTGTAGCGAAAGGTATTGCAAATCACTCTACCAAAGCTTATGAGTTTTCACATTTCTTGCCTATTTCTCCTCCTACAGCTTTATTGTCTCATGCTAACAACGCCAGCAAGATTTGGCATGAGAGATTTGGCCATCTCAATTTCAAATAACTAAAGTAGCTCCACAATGATAACATGGTTGAAGGTTTGCCCTCCATCCAAACTTTCGATGGAGTATGTGTTGGGTACTTGGTAGGTAAGCATCCAGAAAAAAAGTATGATGTTGGGAAGGCTCATAGAGCTGTCTCTACACTTGATTTGATACACAGTGATGTAGTTGGACCTATGCCCACAAACTCCATTAATGGTTGCAAGTATTTTCTGACCTTTATTGATGATTGTTCTAGGTACTGCTGGATCTACTTCATGAAAGCTAAAATCATAATTTTTTGAGACTTTTACAAGTTTTAAAGCTATGGTTGAGAACAGCTTCAATAAGAATATCAAGTCAATAAGATCCGATGGAGGAGGAGAATATGTCAAAAGAGATTTCCAGAATTTTTGTGAATCAGAGGGGATTTGAATGGAACACTTAGTTCCATACACACCACAACAAAATGGTGTGGATGAGAGGAAGTGTGATCACTGAAAGAGATGGAAACATGCCTTCTCCATGGCAAGCATCTACCTCCTTCTCTTTGGGCTGAAGTAGTAAATTGTGCTTCGTATTTGCAGAATAGGGTGCCTCACAATTCAATGGTTGGGGTGACTCCATTCGAAGAATTGCATGGGTATAAGCCCAATGTCTCTCATCTGAGAGTGTTTGGTTCCAAAGCTTTGGCCAAGATACCACTTGACAAGAGAAAGGCCTTCCAAGCCCAAAGTAGCGAATGCATTTTGCTAGGATATGCAGATGATGCAAAAGCTTACAAACTGATGGAGGTTGCTACCAGAAGATGCTTCATTGAAAGAAGTGTCCAGTTCGAAGAAGATTAGCTGCATGATACTCCTCCAGCAACACATGAAGGTATACCTATATCTCCTCCTATCTTTGATGATGATGATGTGCTACAGGTTTCAGATTCAAATGAAGAAGATCACATACAACATGATCCTGTTATTGAAGTTGAATCTCAAGAGATTCTAGATCCAGATCCAGTACCCATTCCTAATCAGAAGCCTAAACCCAGATGGGCTCAAAAGCTTCTTGATGCAGCCGGAAGTGGTGCTGGAGTTCCAGAAGACAAAAGAAGAACTAGGTCCCAGTATCAGAATGACCATGCTGCACTATCTCTCACAGATTTGCTCTCTACAGAATGGTGCAACAAAGTTCCAGGTCGATGCTACTTGATGATGGCGAATGATCAGCTACATGGCCCACAGAAGCAGAGAATTGATCATTCCCTACCTTCACCATCCAGCAGAACCAAACAGAGTCATCAGTTCAGAAGTACATTGAGAGGTCCACTTATGGACCATGCTGCTGCATAGAGCTGCAATTTTTTGCAGCGGTGTTTTGCTCAAGTTATTTTTCTAAGGAGGACACTTCTTTCTTCTAAAGATAGCTTGCAGATTGCTATTTTCCTGTTTATTTTTATTTTTTTTGGGGGGGGGGGGGTTTCCCATGAGTTTTTCCCCTGTTTCCTCAATTGTACTAAGCAACATTTTTTATTATCTTCTAGATTGTATTTGGGTGACCTATGGTCTTGTTACTAGGGCCCACAGTTGTCCAAGTTAAAATTCAAGGGGGGTGTTAGGATTATTAATCCTCCCTTGGTTGTCTATTAGATTAATTATTGCCTAACTTAGGAACCTTAAATTAATTAAATGGGTCCACTAGTGCAATTGGGTCCACATGGCCCAATTGGGACACATCTACCAGTCATTGAAGTGTGGGGAACACTACTATAGGTTAACTGCCACTTACTGCATGTGCATGCATCAATTAGGGCGCCTCCTAGACCAATCCCTACATTTTAGGAGCCATTGGGAGTCCCGACACCAACCTACTTCAGCCAGTTGGTGTTAGCACTAGTTAGTCTTAGTTAGCCCTTAGTTACAATCAGTTACTTCACAGTCAGTTAGGCTAGTGCTACTAATGCATGGATAGTGCATGGTTGCATGGGGAGGAGCGCTTTTCCTACCTACCACACTCAGTTGCACTGAGTTAACTAGTTGTTACTGCTTGTTGGAGTTATTGGTCATCGATGAGTTGTCTATTTGAACTCCGATATTGATTGGGAGACCTTGAGTTAGAGATTCAGTTAAATACAGTCTTATCCACTTGGAGGATTCGAATTCATTACTCATGCATTTGAATTCTACCTATGTAAACTACATTGTAACACCGGATATTATTATGATGAATATACTGTAAATTCCTGAGCAATACTTGTCCATTTCTTGTGTGGTTTGTTTTGCTTAGTTTGTATGTTCATTCTCCATTCAATTGCTACAACATTATCATAACTCTATGCTTGAAGATCTTAATGGCATTCAAATTTTAATACTCAAAACCATGCTCCAGTGCATGGTCAACAACCACGACGTCAATTAGCATTTCTATATATTCCATTCTTTGTAGGATTATTGTACATCAAAATTTCCATAGGTTTCACATCATTTCAACTCAATTATAACATGGAATTTGTTCTATTTGTTGAGTGCAAAATCCTGACCTTTATTATCATAGTCAAAATCCTACAATATTCCTCCAACATGAAGTGACAATTACTCTTTATATAGAGTTTAGATGAGCAATGCCATGATACCCAAACTATAAGCAACATGTGCATCTTCATATTTTTTTGGGAAGGTGACTTAGTCCTAGTATACGACGCTAAGAAACAAAATCCTAGACCAAATAAATTTAAACTCATGTCGTATGGTCCATTAAAAATGAAACAAATATTATGTGAAAGGGCCTACCAACTATTGATGTGGAAAAATGTCCCCAATTTAGAATCACAAGTTTACCTAGTGAAAGGGTCCAATTAGTCCTTCCTCATTGAATTGGAGAATCCTATGTAGAATTTGAGTATGCAGATCTAGATACTAAGGAAGATAGAAATACTATGCAAGAGATCAACAATCTAACAAATTCTTGCAATAAATGTGTTAAACATTAATCATTACAAAATATAATTAAACCAATAACATGTGAAATACGATTATATTACACCGCGAAAACAAAGTATGTAGCAAGAGATTATATAGGCAATTCAAATTATGTCTTAGGAGGAAAATCAAATTGCTCATCTAGGCCCACAGGGGCTAGAACAATTAGTAACGAGTAATTGAGCTGAGAAGTTGTAAATGGAAGGTCACGAGTTCAAATTCCCCATGGGTACTAGCTTACACAAAAAAAATGCTCATATAGTGCATGAGATCCTAGTTAGGATTAACTAGAGCCCGAATTCCCTTTGTTATCCATGAAAACTCTCTTATGGGAGTTAACCACCCTATTAGCACTTGTGCTAATTTTTTGGGGATTTCTACATAGGCATCTGCAATAATTCCCCTACAGAAGGGGGTATAGGCAAAAAATTTCCATGTCTGGTGATTTGGAAGTTGTTGGGGAAGCTTATCCTGAGCCTGACGGTCAAAATGGGTTATCCCATGGAATGGCACGAACAAACATAAAAAAAATCGTGGAGTATAACCCTGCATTTGGGTCCAGATTTGAAGATCTTCTCACAGTTATTTGGTAGTAAATTTGAATGGCATATATCCATGGCGAAGAAGATCAATGGTTGATAAGGATTTTGCCGAGAGAAGATGCGCGGTTTTAACAAAAGATTGGCATGGGCGAAAAGAGGTTAAACCTCGAGTAGGATCAACCGTTGGATGAACAGGCAGTGCAGACCGACGGATAAGGAAGATTTCGCTGGGGAGAGATGTGTCGAAAAATGAACTAGGAAAGTATGTGAAATATGTTAAGAATTCCATATTTTAACGATCAATACTCAATGCCTTCCAAGATCAACGGCAGAAGGAGATTTCGCGAAGCCCACATGCACGGAGGATAATGGGTGGCAAGGCTGTGAAATCTTGTAGGGCCTGCTTATTCCAATGACCGAGATTTTGAGCGGGCCATATCTATGTCGGAGATATGTTTCGCAGCCGCAAGGTGCACGAGGGATAAGGCATGTCAGGATTGTGAAACATTGGTAGACCCCGCACCTTCGGACGACAAAGATCTGCCAGAGTTTAGATCAATAGTCCTAGCCCGTTTCGCGATGAGAAGGTGCGCAAGGTTTAGCAAGCCCATGGATTGCGAAATAGGGTAAAGGGTTGCATCCTTGGACGGTTGGGATCTCTCGTAGAGAATACCTACGACTGTGATCGTTTTCACATTTCAAAGATGCAATGGGAGATAGAAGAGAGGATGGCTGCGAAATGGAGACCAAGGAGGATAAAATCAACGGCGTGGATTCCATCTTGGAAGGATCGATGGCTCAGGAAAGGCCGCATCTTTTGAAGGTTCATATTGTTGAAGGTTTATATTTGCGGCCAGAAATCATTTCCCGAAACAAAGATGCGAGGTGGGTAAGAGTGTAGAAATGTATAAAAATACCATGCACGTGAATTTGTGGCATTGTTTTATTCTACAACATCAAAAAACGAGAGCCAGAACAATGCAGGAGAAACCATCTCATACGACGATGTTCATCCACTTGTCAAAATCACCAGGTAGACCTTTTGTCCCTTCCTAAACTATAAAATGGCTCAAGTTGACAGTATGGAAGTTCAGGACCTTGGATATCATAAAATAGAAGAAGCTTTCAAAGACTCGGGATGTTGAGGTATTCGTTACGCTTCTGCTGAACGGACCCATTGATGAGGTTAAGGAGAAGCTAAGATTGCTAAAGGAACAAGGGACTCATGTGCATAACATTCACTAGTCTTATTTTCATTTCTTCGCAACTGACCAAACCCCAAGTTTCCCGGAATTCGTGGCTTGGTGTGTCGATAACTACTCTCTTTTTGAGAGAGTGATTATGGACACTACCAGCTCCACAGTCCTATGCCCTATCAACCCTTCAGCTGTTAGAAAAACCTTGTTGGTCCCTGAGGGTTTTACCCTAAAATCCCAGGAATATAAAGAGGAGTATATACTTCAGTGCTTCAAAGAGTCTTTGGTAGAAAAGAAGCAATATTTCTTCAATAAATGCTTCAAGCTCGATGTAAATTTGTTAGACCAACCATTCCCCATTGATTCCAGACTGTTCAACGAGGAAACTCAGTGCACTGTCACTCTGTTAATCAAGTTCCTAGGTATAGACACCAACAAATACATCATCGAGCCTCTCATGAGTTTTCTTTTTATCTTAAGCACCTGCCCAATTGAGTCAAATGAGCCAAGTCAAAAATTGCAGGTTTCATGTCTGAAGTTTGACGAGTTCTTAGCCAAAAGTATCCATTCTTAGTTAATGGACTTCGGAAAAACCAAAACCTTTAGGTTCCGATCTAATTTTCTAAAAATGTTCCATTCCTTTAATGAAGAGAATTCACAATTGTCGAAAATGGTATTGATCGAGGAGACTAGTAAGGATTATTCAAAATTCATGAACTTTCTCATCACTGAGATATACAATGCCATTTTCCAGAAGAGACTGCCCAGAGTATTACCAGAGATGAGAACTATGTTGCATTTCTCTACAGATAACAGGGTAGGTGACTGGTTCTTATTTGAAAATAGGACTGTGATCAGACTGTATGGATTCACTCATCCACCATATATGTTTCCAACCTTTTTAACCCCCAGAATATTCTCCATGGAGTTTGTCAGGAAGAAACTGATAGTAGAAACATAACATTTCCTGAAGTTTAAAAATTCTACTGATATCAAGTATCCCTAGGTAGTAGGGCATTTTACTCTCAAGAGTAAAAACGCTTTTCCAATGATTGAGAACCTATTGAAGGAAATGATATTTCCTACAGAGCCTACAGTGGATTATGACCCTCATCAAGTCATCTCAAATAGGAGGAAAGTTGTGAAGATGAAACCTTTCAAGCATGTAGAGGTGGTTGGATTGGCAAATGCTGCCAATTGGGAGAACTATCCAAAGGAAAACCCCAAGGATACCAATTGGCAGGAGGATTCAAGTTCCTCTGTAAAGGACATTCCTTCTTTAATGCCTAATATTTCTAAGCTGGTTGCAGTAGTTGTAAATGTTACACCCCTGTCCAATCACTCAGAGAAAACAAGTAAACGAGATCTTTCAGATGCCATGGACACCGAGGAAGAGGACACTTCCAAGACTCCCAAGAGGCAGAAAGATGAAGCAGAGGGACAGTTGGTCCAGACTACATCAGAGGACAAAGGGAAGCAAAAGGTGAAAATAACTGGACCTGTTTTTGAGGTCAAATAATATGCCTTCGCTGACACACCAACATACTCTACATCACAATTTGGGAACAAGATGGAGTTTTTGGATAGGTATAAGGACACAAAGGAGGTGTCTTTAGAAGAGGCACTGAAACTGTACTCAGAAGTCAGAAAGATATCAAATCAAGATGTGTCGCTCATTGCTATTAGAGACCGGGCCCATAACACTCTAAACTTGGCATTAGCAACCATTAACAAGGTTTTTGAAATAAGGATGGACCTGGAAGACATTCCCATCCCAGACATGATCCATTTTCATAAGTAGACTGGGGATATTCTGTTTACAAACTTGCTGAAGTCCATATTAAAGTTGTCTAAGCTGGAAGCTACCAAGAGCAAAATTGAGAACCAACTAAGACAGGAAAATGTGGAAAATAAAGCTCATGAGGCATGGATAAAAAAGATGCAAACAGATATTCTAGCTGCTGGGGGTCAGGATGACAAGGGAGAAGGCATGAAGAAATTATTAGATGAAAAGGAGAATACCATCCAGTTGCTTAAAAAGAAGTTAACAATACCTGCTACTCAGTTGATAGAAAGACCATAACTAGCTAAGATAGAGAAAGAAAGGGAAGGTTTGAAGAATGAGCTGACTGACTGTAAGGCAAAGCTATTAAAGTTTGTTGACAAGGAAAAGCAATGGCATAAATACATGAATTTGGTGGTGGAGAGTGAGAAGGGCTTGAAAGAAAAATATGATGAAATAGAGAGGAAGTTACAGGAGAAAGAGAAAGATCTTGAAGGCAGAATTATTGCTCTTGTAGCTCAATCCGGTGAACAGGCCATAGTCCAAGCCATGTCACAGGTAAGTATAAAGGATTTAGAATTGATTGGGTTAAAAAACCAAAACAAAACCATGGAAAACATGGCATTGCAGAGAGAGCAAGAACATAGAACTTGGGAATCCAAGTCTAAAGCTTGGGAGGCCCAATCTCAGGAGCTAAAGACAAAGAATGATAAATTGACTAAACATGTTCTAGGCCAACTGCAGGTTCAAGGGGAAAAACATATTATATGGGACGCCATTATAGAAGAAGCAAACAAATTCAGGCCCTACTTGGACTATATTTTGGATAAGGAATTGGTAATATACTCATCTAGAGAGGCTCTGACAGTAGCAAGAGAAAAGTTGAACAAGAAACTAGTTGACTGTGCCAAAAATCCTGTTGAATAAGAAATCGTTCTATCCATTCCTCCATCCAATCAATATTTTTTGCAATGTATAAATGCACTGCATCCCACACGCGACCAACTATACGAAAAAATAATAATTAAGAATTGTAAATTAGCTATCATTAAAGGCAATTAAGTATACCTTACAATATTGATGGAATAATAAAAATTACATGAGTAAGAAATATATGAAATTGAAAAATTAATTGTATAATAATTAAATATACACCATCTAATTACCTTTCACTTGCCTTGTTCTACCTTTCCCCAACAAGACCTCCCCTTCAAATTTGTTGATGGAGTTGGCATGCCAAATGCGAGGAAGATTGATATTTTTTGCTAAATTTGGAAGATACTAACTAATGTACACCATGGATTGATATACCATATACCCTTGCACAATAGAACCCTAAAGACGTGCTCTTTGTCTAACAAAAGTCTTCAATGACTTCAAATACCTTTCCACCATCCACATTGATCTTGTGTGTACAAGTCCACACAATTCAATCTCCTTAACTTGGTGTATGAGATAGTGTTCTTGTGCATTAAAAAATCCAGGAGATAAATACTTCTGCATTTCACACATTAGACGAGGAATTTCTCTCTTCCAATACCTAATATCTTCTTTATGGATTTTTTAGATGAAAGACACCTACAAATGATGTAAGAAAATAACAGTGATAAACAAGATTGATGCATATATAATGAAGTTCCAATCTGTAAAACTCAATATGTCAATAAGCTATGCAACAAAGTGAACAAACATTTTCATGCATATAAATTGTTACTTACCTCATGTATTTACCAAGATCATATATAACTTGTTTTATGTTGTCATCAAAGCTATCTGGGAGAGATAGAGGTAGAATGTACTGTAACAAAAAGAAAATGATCATTATTTATTTAAATTCCAAATAAGAGACCACAATTACTAAAAATATGTACTAAATGGAAATTATATAGGTAAATAATTACCTTAATGAATGTATTCCAGTCATGAGTTTTAACACCACCAAAATCACCATTTTTCGTTAAGATATTTTGTATGTTCGACGAAAACCTAGTAGGAAACCTTATTTTCTGAATGACCTCTTTTATATCATTGCTTTGTTGCTCTGTCAATAACCATAGAAGACTAATTATATTTCGGCACTCCTCTTCGAAATTGGAATTAATTACACTTTGTGATGCGTGATTGGCTTCCGCAATGTCACTACAAATTTTTCCAATTTTATCTTTGTCAGTCTTTCCATCTAAGATTCTCCATATCATTTCTGTTACATTCTTCCTGATATGAATTGTATCGAACAAATGAGCTATTTGTAGGTGCTCGTAGTAAGGAAACCTACTGAATTGTATGTGATAACTCTTCATTCCTCATGGAATCCCATTCATGCCTTCACGACAATCAATATTAAACATAAACGAAAAACACATTAACTATAATTCATGATTGCACCCATGGTAGAGAAAATTCAATAAAATATAAAATTCATAAATTTACATATTTATATGTTACATATACAAATTGCATACCATGACAATGTCTATTATATTCCAACTTCCATAGGTGAGGTGTCATTCTTCGTGGTTTCTTCCCATTCTCTTCTTTACCATTGAATTTTGTTTTTTCAGTAGTTTGATACTATAGTTCTTAGGGAGGAAGTGCCTGTACTCATCAAACACCTCCTTTCTTAGACTTCTTGAACGATGATATTTTATCCTAGGACCACATACTAGACATGTGAATTTTCCCTTTGTTTGAAGTCCTACAAGATATACGTATTAATGTTATAAGCATAAAAAGATTATTAATTTAAATAAAAATGCATGATATTTACTTTAAAAACATATTAATTTAAAGTGCAATAGAAACTTACAGACCACAAAAATGTGTTAACCCGGGAGTGTCATGAATTGTCCATGCAAGTATTCCATTGAACTAGAATGGGTTTATGCCCTATTGGTCTAGAGATGTCACACATAGTGATTCCAACCCATAACTTTAATAGCTCATCGATAAGAAGCTCAATATATACATTCATATCTTTAACTTGGTACTTACCTAATTTATTCAACAATATACGATGCTATTTAGTTATGTTTCCCAATATATAAAATGTGTTCTCATGCAACAATGAAACAAAGATGAAATAATATAATTACTTTCAAAAAAATACTTGGAATAATCATTGCCAACATTATGTGCTCTCTCTTTATTGACATCCAAGGAGGAAGGTTACTGTTTATGACGAAAACATGCCACATTGAGTAAGTAGAACAAAGCTCTCCAAATGGATTGAAACCATCAGCTGCCAATGAAAATCTAACATTACGAGGTCCATATTTAAAAAATGACCATTTTTCTTCAATGTTCTTTAATGCAAAACCATCTGCAGGCATGCAAAGAACACCATCTTCACTTCTGTTCTTTGCGTGGTAATCCATAAACTGTGCTATACTTTGGCACTTGAATAGTCGTTGAAAACATGAAATTATGAGAATATAACGAAAAACTTTGTGAGGCATCTTTTTTGTTACTTGATCAGTTCAATATCTACTAATTTCACATTGTGGGCATTTGTTTTCTGATGCATATTGTCCATAATATATAATATGATCATTAGGACATGCATCAATAGCTTGATAGTTCATTCCAATTTCTTTCATAATCAAGAATACCTCTCGACGTGTGCGTGGTAAATTACTTGATGGTGGTGATAGAAATTCACCCAACAGTCTGCAACATTGACAAAAAAAATGAAATGTAAACAATATAAATCATAAAAAAAAATTATCCCTAATTTATGAATTAATTAACACTAAAAATAGAGGAAAATAGTGAACTTTTCAATATGCCATGTGAAGATGCAATTAATACATTACATACCTTAGGATCTGTGTGAAACAAGTGTTTGACAAACCATTCAAAACTCTCAAGTTCACCAACAACAATATAGTAGATAGAAGATTTTTTGTTGAGCCTTCATAAAGAGGTTCTTGGGACTTCTCGAGTAGAGGAACATCATGAATATCATGGAGGTTGTCATCATCCAATGGAGCAAATGTGTCTTGGATCACTCTATTTATCTCATGTTCATCATTTGTATCAATAACGTCATCTTCATCCATAGGATAATTAAGAACTTCATCTTCAATATTATGATATCCATGTTCATCGCCTTGTAAATTAGTATCTCTACTATAAATATGTGGAAAATAGATCTCTGCGGTCAACATTTAGGGGGCGTTATCTTTATAATTACAAACAATGTAATAACATTAGTGTATAATATACCAATGTTCCACGGAGTTTCCGGGGCAGGGGAGCGGGGAAACGCACAAGGGGGACGTGTGGAAGCTACCCCAAATTTTAGAGAAATTTTGGGAAAACGGGGACATTGGAGTCATAAAAATTAATTTAAAATATAAAAATGATAAATCCCAACAGTAACTATCACCATGTAAAAAGTAAAACTAAAACCTAAATTCATCATTATGGGGTGTACATCTATTAGTTATTAGCATATCAAATTTCAAATTTGTAAATGATACGGAACTATGTTACTATACCCATGTAAAAACTAAAAATTAAATATCATAATTATCATTATGCAATGTATATCTAAATTCAAAATTCAAATTTGTAAAAGATAATGCAACAAATGCTAAAGTCTGAAAGAGTCAAATAGATACCGAACAATGAACATAGAGAAGTTAGAAGTTAGAACAATGACAACTGCTCCAAGTTTAGTTGCAATATGATTATGAAATGAATTCGTGAGAGGATAGGGTTTAGGAAGGTCTTAGACTCTTAGGTTAGTCTAGGATTTAATTTATTTTTCGTTTAATTATGGGTTAATTTTTTTAACACTTTTTTAATATTTTAATTTGCATTTATTTTTATTGTGAAAGATGAAAAATTGGTGGGGACGGGGGGACGCCTAGAAGCCCCCCTAAGGGGAAACGTGTTTCCCCGAGTTTCCCCCAAAAGGGGGACGCGGGGAAACATTTCCCCGGGAGTTTCTCCGTCCTAGAAGCATGGGGGAGCGAGGGGGCGCGTTCCCCACCCCAAAGGACACGTCCCCGTGGAACACTGTAATATACAACACATAAATTTTAAATGATAAAAAATTGTGAATACATGATCAGTACTAATGCAAGAAGTACACTATCTAATGAATAACGTCTTACCAATGGATGATATTCAAACCCCCCTTCAGCATGCCCCTTCTCCTTACAATGTTTCTCAACACTTGTTCTTAAAATTCTTCTCGTTCGCAAACCCTTGCAATCATTGCAAGGGCAATAACACTTTCCATCGCTCTTCACCTCCAATGCAAACTCAACATACCTCTTATTATTTTCTTCCCAAGTATATTTCTTTGACATTCTAATAGCATATAAGAACCAAACAAACTCAATCAATGTATAAGTAAATAAAATAGAGTATATATATATATATATTAAATGAGACAGAAAATTAAAGGACGTGACATGAAAAGTGACAAATATAATTACTAAATCCAAGTTGACTTTACTTCGACATGTTACCTATCATAAACAATACCTCTCCTTTCCAAATTATTAAGGAATAAGTTAGTACGGGGGTTTATTCTTATCACGAACCACTATATTTTCAATATTTAGTGATCAGATTTAAATCCCCCCTAACGGTTATGTTCTCCCAAGTTAGGAACTATGATTTCTCACAAGCACATGGGATCACAATGCTTAAACAATTTTTCACATAGGATATTACCACATGTTAGTTTACCCATCTATAAATAAGAAACTAAACAAATAAAACATTTCAAAAGCAATGATCTTGTTTCCCTAATTAGTTCATCTTCATCTTTTTTTTTAACCAAAAAATGATTAAGAGACAAATCCCGATGACATTATATTTATTCATTCGAAAAATATTAGTTCACTAACCAAGGAGACAAAGAATTTAAAAATACCAACCTGGAAACCAAAGGAGATCACGCAAACATTCGATGTGTTAAACCAGTACTAGACTCTTGCACTCACACGTCAAACAATAAGCAGAAAAATTGTTGCAACTATAGCAAAACATTTGATGAAATATGTCATAAGAACATGTATTTATAGATCAATGATCATGGCGGTTACAACGAAAATGCACAACGGACAAATTTGAACAATAAGAAAAAGTCAATGACCATTACTGTGATGACCATTGATTTGCAAATGTTTAGAGGTTCGTCACTAGAGCGACGAATGTGTCTTCCTCGCAATAGATACAAAAATATGTCACTATAGCGACAAATAGTCAAGTACGTCGCAATAGCGACGATGATTGGGGGCCAGAAGAATTTCTGTTCAAAATATTTATCAATTTATCCATGAAAATAACCATTCTAACTTATTCGTGGAACTTTTGAGCCATATGTATTAGTGTTTGGTTTGTCATCCAGACACTCTTCTACTTGACCACCACAAGCTTTTAAACTCAGGCTCGAGTCGTTGGCGCTTTTGAAACCCTATCAACAATTGCAACATATTGGGAATGATGTATTAATATTGGATAGCATCTTTTGACACTTGACACTCGTTTGTAAAGTGAGCTCAACACCTAGAATTGTTCACCTCATACACTATTTCCTCAATGCAAAACATTTGGTTCATACTTGGTGTTCTATTGTCAATGTTTGACATTGGATGATCGACAAGCCTGGGACATATATCCCACGTTTTTTTAGGAATTTAGTATTATAACACTTATATATGTGAGTGTTCTCAATGCCTACCAATGTGTTGAGCAAACTATATAACCCATGGACTGTCTCCTTTGTGGGTTGTGTAATAGGTGTTATCAATGCCTTGGTGCTCTATGTGGGCGCTTGCTTGGTGTAGGTCGGTGCTTGATGATCAATGCCTCATACTTTTGCAAAACATAATAAAACCAATGCTTACTAGACAAAAGCTCAGGTGAACATAATTCTTACTAGATAAAAGCTCGGGTGAGTAAATAACATGGAAGATGGGTTTGACCTTGGTAATTAGGTTTAAAGTCGAATGTTTTTTATTTGTCAATTTTTTTTTTTAAATAAGACCATATAAAATGATTTAAGAAAAAATGGCTTTGGCAAAGAAAATAAGAGAATTATAAGGGAAACCATGATTTATTGAGGAATAGCCATACATGTGAGACAAGGTCAATTGAAGGTTTTGAGGAAACGAGAAACTTGGTAAAAATAATGCTATTGAAATTTCAACTTCTGGCAACCCTTATCTAATCATGCTTTAAGCATTTTGAAGCCAGAACCTCCTTCTTTGAATTTTTGTCGATTTAGCTGCCAAATTTGAAGATTCTCTGGCAAAACCTCAAAATTTTGACAACATTTGGCTCCAATTGGGGATGGTGTCCTCCCTGTGAAGCATCAGGAACCTACAGATCATGTGCCTTCCCAAATCTCTGAACTCCAAACTTGTTCTTAAAACTATAACCAACCATACAATGCAGACCAAAAGTTGCAATCTGTTTTGCTTTGTATCAGTGCTCTATCTCCACTGGGCTATGGACTTTTATTTTCTAGTGGTCACATACTGCAAGCCAATACAAAATGTAAACAAAGTAGTCCAACAGACTGCTTCCTATGCTGAAAACAAGTCCATTATACTGCAAACTAAAAACCAAATGCTCAACAACAAACTGCAAACTGAATTTAAATCTGAAAACCCATTGCTCGGATACCGAGCTTATTTATGTATACTGACATACTCTAACCAAATGGACTGCTCTGCTTAAGTGTAAGAAAATTTCCACCATAACCATTCAAATATTCCATCAACTAACTGAAACTTGCTTCCATCTTTGAGCACACATGATTGAAAGAAATAAAAAGCATTGAAAGCAATGATCTAACAACCCATATTTATTGCTTCGGAATTCTATATTTTTGAAGTCAAAGATACAAGACTTTTTATTCCATTTTGACTCGTTATAGATGGCCACAGGGTCATAGAATTCATGACAAATTACATTTCCTTGTTGAGAAAGAATGGGCTGCTCTTCTTCCTCGCTGAATTGTTTTGGCTCAAGAATGGGCAATAGAGGCTCATGAATTTCTTGGATATAATGCTGAACATTTTATGGAAAACGAGGAACTGTATATTGATATGGTAGTTCCTCAATATCATCTTGCTCATTGTCTTGCCGAGAGTCTGATTTATAGCTGTTGTATATAGAGTCGCTTTTGTAAAGATCATTATCATACTCACAACTGAGAAAATCTTCTATTGTATCTATAAATAATCTTGCAATAAAAACTGTGATAGGGATTTGAAGCCATGAAAGTCTGAAAATCATTATAGACAAATAAGGCTTGTTAATTTTGTATGTAAGCAACAAGATGTTTTGGAACAACAACTTCTTTTACAACAAAATAATCATCCCTTTGTAACATTATCAACATAATCAACCTCATGAAAATCATCCTTGGTAAAAGACAAATCTGATTTACTGACTGTAAGATCTGTAGGAAAACTGAAGTCTGAAAAAGATGTATCAACAGATGAAAAAAAATGAAGGCCCAAATCTAATGTACATTGTTCATACTCTTTCTTTGGTTCATTTGCATCCAAATATTCAACCAAGATTTGACCATGAAGTCTGCCACAATCCCGAAGATTGTCCTCAATCTCCTTGGCATCAGTAAAAATCTACTGCAAGGATAATGCCTTCCTCTCTCTGAGATAAAGAACTAAATCAGGATGATGATGAGCTACGGTGTAAATCACCTTAGCAACAACTTCATATGGTCGAATGTCAATAGGCATACTAAGTTAAAAGCTTAGAAATCTTCTATTGAACTCAGTAACAGCCTCATCCATCCTTTTCATGGCATAGAACTTAGAAAGGTACTGCTCAAAAGATTTGTTTTCTCCCCAATATCTTAAAAAGGCATCATGAAGATCGACCCATGATCCTATCGAACAAGCCTCCAAATGTTTAAACCACAGTCTAGCTTCTCCATATTAAGATTTACAAAATGTTATCTTAGTTACATCCTCATGAGCGATTTCAAAATTATCTGTGAACCATTCAAAAGCTTGAATGTGCTTTTCAGCTGCAATATGATCTTCTCCATTGAATATAGGAAGATATTTAAAAAACTTGGGAGGGTAATCATTTAGGATGGATGGCAGAGTGAGAGGTTTGAAAATTTCTCCAATTCTGGACTGAACTTCAGTGAACCAAATGCAAGGTGTAGCAATGATTGCAGGAGATGGTATATCAATTCTATAATTTGTAGGCTTACATACTTTATAGGGACCTTTAGCATACTTTATAGGGAAAAACAATTAGAAAAGGTAATGGTTAAGCTTAATGTTTAGGTCGCTCATGCATTCCAAAGGGGTCATCCAGCGGCTTACTCATTTTGGTTCACTTTTTTCCATTGGTAAATGGATAAACATGCATACCAAGGAGAAAACGAGCCCAATAAGGGTGGATGTATGACTAGTTGAACATACAAAACAAAAGATAATTATTTTTACACGTAATGTGAAGGACATGAAAGAGTTGATGAAAAATAACAAAAGTTGATGGAGAAAATTGATTAATTGATACTTGGTCTTTCCATTGCACCTCTTCATCTTTCTGTTAGCAAGCATTTTCTTTTAGTGCGGTCTTATAATCATGGAGTGATCAGGTGAATGATGCAGTCACTTCTATTTCCAGCTCTTGTTTACCATCAAGAACTAGATCTTATCGTTGTTGAACATCCCAAGGAAAATACTTCGTTCCTTCGCTCCCCGGCAACAGTGTCGAAAGATTTAGCGCTAAAAGATTCTCTTCACTGCAATAAGAGCATGTCTAGCACATCTTGAATGCTTGTATGTTTGAGAATAGATGGTGGATCAAGGTAGATTGGATTTGGAATATTAGGATCAAGGACAACCCTCATACCTATGCACTACATCCATGAAAAGAATGCAAGTGAACTCAATATACATGCGAACATAACAGTCTCACAACCTACTCAACTTATTAATCCATGAGACTGAGTATTCATAAACCAAAAACGATTTCCAATTAAGAATAACATCATTTGAATGAGACATATGTAATGCAAGCAATCTTAGTAAACACTTTACTGTTCAGGATTCTATAAAAAATAATTATCGATATATCATATATCAACAGCGATCACACTGAAATGGCTGAAAGAGAGATGAACACAAAATAGCATCTGATCATTGCGTTCACTGGAATCTGCTGTCATGAAAACATAGCTACATATCCAGAGTCTTATATACAAAAAAATCCATCTCCAAACCCATAATTGAACCCACAGCCCCCTCGGGCTCCACCCTCTATAATTCCAAAATGATAACTTAAATAGCATAAATACTTCTACAAAATATTGTAAAATTCTTGGAAACAAAATTTAACAAAAACTGAAAAATAAACATTAAAGGAAATTTCAACTCAAAATGGGCCTTTTAACTTTGATTCAAATTCCATGTCATCATGTGTTAGCCAATAAAATTGCTTTAAATTTGAAATACTCTATAGGTCTTAAACACTTTTTTAATATAAATTTGGGGATAGATATCATAAAAAAAATTGTTTTTTGTTTGTTTGTATTTTCAACATATCTTCTCGTCTTTTTACTCAAACTTCGATCGAGAGAGCTCATTGGATGCGGAATTACGAGTACTCTCTCAGCATACTTTTGACGGACTCCACTACCCCAAAAACAAGAAATACCTGAAAAAACGTGATGATGGGGTAGCGGGGTCCGTCAAAAGTACGTTGAGTGGGTATTCGTTGGATGCGGAATTTAATTCTGCATCCAACAAGCTCTCCTGATCGAAGTTTGAGTAAAAACACGGAGAGATATGTCGAGAATACAAACAAAAAGTAGTTTTTTTTTTCTTCCTCCAAAATTAATAAATATTATTTTATTATTTTAACTATTATTTTATTAATTCTTTTTAAAAGACCCATTTTGAATTGAAATTTCCTTCCAGACAATTTGGTTTGTTTCATTGGAACTCTTTTGACTGCCACATAATGTGTCAACCTAGAGATGTGGATCTGTTGGATTGAAAATATGAGAAATAGTTTGAGCTTTAAATGCCAATCAAATATGGAAATAATCATCTGTCTTTAGGTACTCTACCACTTCAAATTCTAAAATATCCGCCTCCAAACCTGGAAGAGAGTCCTCCTTTGACTATTGATTCAATATACAGAAATTTGGAAATGATTACTCAACTCCCGCATTCAAGTATGCCTAGAGATATGGAACTGTGGAAAACTCGATACTTGTTCACCTTGCTTGTTGTCTATTCCATGTCTTCAAATATGAAAAAGATTGATAAAATCAACCTAAAAATATGACAAAATTTGAGGAATCCAATACTTGTAAAATATCCTTGATTTATTGAGACTTGAAATAATCTCCCTTCTTAATTTATGGATGCTCTACCACCTATTACTCAGTTATAATTAGTATTACAACTTCTTCGGAGACTATTATAGAATCCAAGCTTCCAAAAAAATTTCTGGAAACACATATATAAAAAATTCTTTGGATTATGATATCGTATTCTCGACGAATACACCACCCATGTTGAATATTGCATGCATTTGGCCCATTTGGATGATTACCCCTTGTTGAGAATGTAACCGGCATTAAAAAAGTATTACGTTTTTTCCCTAAGTGTTTTGCTTTAATATTTTATCATGATCAATAGCCACTTCATGAGCTTTCTTAAGCAAACGCCAAGCAAAATCAGTGAATCCCCGTAGCACATAATATTTTCTTCCTTGTCGGCCATCCTAGTGGAACTCTTCGACAATGCTTTAAATATTTTTTCTTCTTAACTGCAGAGTGTTCCAATGACAATTTTAAGCACTTGGCGATTCTGAAGGTGCTTACCGATCTTCTCCAAAAACATCAATCACCAATTTTGGATTTATTCTAAGTCCTCTTTTATATATTTGTTCTTTTGACACTTGGATTACATATAAGCGAATTTGCATTGATATGGGATGGCGGTTGGACGTTTGGTTTGTCATCCAGACACTCTTCTGCTCGACCACCACAAGAGCTTTTAAACTCAGGCTCGAGCTGTTGGCGCTTGAAACTCTGTCAACAATTGCAGCATATTGAGGATGGTGTATTAAAAATGGATAGCATCTTTTGACACTTGACACCTAGTTGCAGAGTGAGCTCAACACCTGGAATTTCTCACCTCAGACGCTCTTTTCTCAAAGCAAAACATTTGGTGCATACTTGGCATTCTGCTATCTATGCTTGAAATTGGATGATCGGTAAGGCTAGGACATATATCCCACATTTTTTAAGAATTTAGTATTATAACACTTTATATATGTGAGTGTTCTCAATTATGAGTGACACGTTGAGCAAACTTTATAAATGCATTCGTGCTCCATGTGGGCAGTTGGATTTATCGAGGAAAAAGCCATACATGCGGGGACACGGTCAATTGAAGGTTTGAGGAAACATGAAACCTGCTAATGACTTCTGAATTCCGGCAGTGCCTACCTAAAGAAGTTTTAACCATTTCGCTGTTGGAACCTCCCGCATCGAACACCTTTGAAAATATGCCGATTTAGCTGCCGAATTTGAAGATCCTCCAGCAAAACCTCAAAAATTTGTCAAGTAAATTTCAGTGCTAACACCTGCAATCTTTCCAAACTCGAGGGACTTTAAAGCACTTGAGCAATAGGCCCATGCCATTGTCAATCTTCGTTATTTTCTAGATTATGTATATCAAAATAGAAATTTTGAACTCAAATTTAAACTGCTGATAAAAATACGGATATACACATCAATCCATGTGATTCAAACAAGTATAAATAATTATTCCTAGTCCCTGCATACTCTTACCATAAGTCAAACTCAAAACCTATAGATTTACCTTTTATTATACAAGGGAAAAGAGTAGCTATAAGAAATCTAGCAACAGAATGAGAATCATTAGTCTCTAACCTTTTATTATACAATGGAAAAGAGTAGCTATAAGAAATCTAGCAACAGAATGAGAATCATTAGTCTCTTACCTTTTATTATACAGGGGAAAAGAATAGCCATAAGAAATCTAGCAACATGATGAGAATCATTAGTCTCTGTGACGCAGTCAACTTCTCATTGAACATCTCAGCATAGACATCTAATGAAACACCTCCACATATTACATAAACACTTGAATTTTTGAGCTATAAATACCAACATCAAGAGAGGCTCCTTTCTCAAGAACAAACCAATTATAAATTTGTAATAGAGAACGTATCCACAAAACTCATTATTATCATTCGTTAACAAAATATCATATTGCATTGCAATCCATTCCCTCTATGTTTCCAGTTCATGGAGTGAAGAATCATTCTCATTATCATAGTGGTTCAAGGATTTGCATTATATCATTGAACCACTAGATAGCAGGCTTTCCTAAATTTGTACTGAATTATAGCATCTTCTAGTTGTGACCCTCTCAAAATTTGTTTTACATGACAATATTTTCATGTACTTGTTATGATGAGCTTAACATGGAGAACACAACGAACTTAAAATTGAATGCTCCATGAAAGGTTTGATGCCATACAAGTGCTCACTGGCACCCCTTATATCAAACTCAATGCATAAACTGTCTCCATTCAGCATAATTTTTTAAAGCACTACATACATAAAAAATAAAGGTGACTTTCTGTTTTGTATGTACAATGACACAAACAGTTCTGAGCATATTCAACTTGCTCTATTAATACCAATGTTGCATCACTTGGACTCGGAAAATACTGACAAATAGGAAAAAACTTAAAATATAGTAAATTTTGGCCCAAAAAAGGTTTATTCTCCTTATAGATATTATACGATAGGTAATTTGATGATATAACTTGAAGCATATTCAACTTGCTCTATTAATACCACAATGTTGCATCACTTGGACTCGCAAAAACTGGGTTAGCATGTGATTCGTAGACTCGGAAAATACTGACAAATAGGAAAAAACTTAAAATATAGTAAATTTTGGCAAAAAAAAAGGTTTATTCTCCTTATAGATATTATATACGATAGGTAATTTGATGATATAACTTGAATCTAACATTTAATCTAACATTTAACTTTAATATCTTGACTTCCATTGAAATATAATTTTAACTTTATAATTTATAATTTAATATATAAATTTAATAACTTTAATAACTTTAATAACTTAACTTTTATTTAAATATAACTTTCACTTTATAATTAATAAATATATATATAAATTTAATGTATAATATATACAAATTTAAGTTAATGTATAATTTTAATATATATAAATTTAATATAAAGCATAATTTCAATATATAAATTTAAAATATATAGCTTTAATGTATAATATATAAATTCTTAAATCAATTATTTATGGAAGCTTTTAAGTTGCACTATAAAATTAAATTTTGCTTGAAGGCCTAGTCCGTTTGACCTTTTAATCCAGTTCATCCGCGACGGGCTCGACTCCGTTGACCATTAAGGCAGTCTATCGAATCCTATGAGCAGGGTTCGATCCGAAACCTGTGACTTAGTCAATGCCCAATGAAGATGCCCCAAGATCCAATGATTTTAATGCCGGAATTGTTGGAATGCAACTGAAACAATATCCGTTGGACCTGCTATAAACGCATACTCAACATTTCAGCATAAAAAACGTTCATCCTTAGCTACCATTGTTACAGGGATCCAAAACCCGTGACTTAGCCAAACTCGGCAAATAGGAAAACACTTAAAATATAGTAAGCATGTAGCGAGTATCAGCAACTCTGTGCGAGTTCGACGAGTAAACCAAGTTTGACGAGTTTCCAAACGAGTATTGTCCCGATTACTCGTCCTGGGTGCTGACTCGGGAAGACTCGCGAGTCTCCAACCAGTCGTGCTTCAATACAAAGTGGATAGAATATATATTGAACAAATGTAATGAGTGTAATCTAATAGTTTCATCCTCGAATCAAATTTAGTGGTTATCTTCACACTTAGTTGTTTCCAACAGTTACAAAAAAGTTGAGATCATTCCAAGAGAAAAACGAGTAGTGCATGTATTAATACAGTTATAAAATGTGCTCACCTCGTTTAGGAAATAAGAAATAGGTGCCAAGAAGAAAATTATTCATGTTTGTATCATCTCGTCTATTTGAATAAAAGCATGGGGCACGCTATTTTTGTTTATTATGTTATATTAATTATAACTAGCATCTGCTACTTTATTGTCGATATCTTGATTTGATTTCCAAGGGGACACATCCTCTTGATATTTAGCTTTCATCCAAATCAATGAATCCACTAGGAGATGTGATGACCTGGAAATTATTTATTTATATTAAAAAAACATTTCTATAGTCCACTGGTTTGTTTCTTTACATCCAAAAAATCCCTCTTCAACAAATTCCCATAGTCCACTATGAAGTAAAAATAAGATAAAACTACAATATCCCTAGGTTTTCATTCGTTCATGCCTTCGCTGACAGTTAATGTATTGAGAAAAAAACAATATTCGTATTTTGTGAATGTGAACCGAAATAGGAAAAAACATATAATCACAAAATTTGATGCTCAATTGAAGAATTCTTTCGAATACAATATTCTCAATTTCAATGGAATGTACTTCACTGACAAATTGTATTACAGCCCTGATGACATGAAATGCAGTGCAACAGACAGACAATTATGAAGTGAAATAAGATGATTAAAGGGTGAAGCCCAACCACATGGATCTTCAAATGAGAAGCCCCAAAATGCATATATCTAATATCAGGCAATAAGCGCTTAGTGTAGTCTGCCACAACCAGATATTTGACCCAAGTGCTTCTGACAAACATTACACATTTTTTGTGAGCTCATCCGATGAATAAGCTATGTTACTATTTCCATTTGAACAATGAGTATATTATATACATGACTGAAGAAAATCGATATCTTCGAGCCCATTCAAGGCCTTCCCTGAATACACACTATAAGGTCATTCTCGTACTTCCCTGCAGATACGAATCCATCTACCTCCTTCATATAACACAATCCCTAAACCCTAAACCAAATCTTGTTTAAATGCATTCAGACAGCTAAACTGCTAGCAGCAAGTTCCAGCTGATGGGCTTGTTTCAATACTGTACTTCATTCTTCTTCACCATTACCATTAACAAGAACCTCACCATTGGAATCTTCCACTTCCAAATAATTTTCCACATCAGTCATTTGGTTACCATCATGTACATAATTTTCAATTACCTCAGTAACCTGTAACAAAAAAAGACCATGTCAGAGAGAGTACTAACAGTAATTAAGGATAGTGAACCACGTGCCAATCTCAACAATAATAGCTGTAGATATGGAATATAGGTTCTACCTCATGAAAAGAATCCCCATTCTCTACAGGGATATCTCCATTGATTTGCATATTCTTAAATTCTTCTAACTGGTCTCTATTTGTAATACCCATATAACGAAAGTAATCCTCAGCAGGAGGATACCCGTCTCTGAAAAACAGACACCAAAGCCAGATTTCAGTATAGCCTAAAGTCTCATGAACCTTCGTGTGTAAAAAGATGAAGAATGTTGGGAAGGATAAACTGAAAATGAACTCATAGATGCAACTCTAAAACATTTCTCTAATCGATTCAATATAAATTACAAACCTGCATCTGCTGAGTTTATCTTCAGCATCAAGTGCTAAATGCCAATCTTCAAACAGATTGGGGTAGTCTTCTGGATCTGCTAAAGCTTCAGCCGCCTTTTGATTCACCTACGAAAAGAAACATAAATATCCAGGTAAATGTGAAACACTGATCTTATTCCCCGACTAATGCACAATTTCCAGTTTGCTGCCATATCAGTGGATAGTCATGAAATCATTAATTATTACATGTGCGTACAAGGAAATCTGTTTAACAAAAATACATAAAAAGTGTCTTATATGGATTCTCTCAAAACTGATCTAAGCACCCAACCCATAATCCCTCTTAAAAAATATTTTTTAAAAAGCATTCAGATAAAATGCTAGTCACTAGTACTGGGAATTGAAGTACAGGGGAGTCCCTCACATTGCAGTCAGCCAAGAGCTTTCTGACCAAACAATATTACTCGGCCAATTTGGCAGATCTACCAATCTTTTGCCCTCTTACCTTTTTGAGATCATTATACCAAAGAGATACAATTTCTGAAACCTTGCTTGGAAGATAAGAACGAGCCATAAAAGCAGCTTCAGGTATGCGATTGCTGAAGGAAAGAAAAATTAAAAAGTGATTATTCATACAACAAAGAACTAGTTTGTAAAGCCATTTTTCTCATAAAGCCATCAAAATAAAAAAGAGAACTAACCTATCCACCAAAAGTTGAATGCAGTCTTCTAAGTTTCCCAGCATGAATAAACACACGAAAGAAACGTTGTTCTTTCCCTGATCCCTGGCGATCGATGCAAGTTTGGAGATCCCTTCTGCATCTCCCAAAGAAGAATAGAGAAGCAACAGTCCACTCAGATCTGCTGCACGGCTAAGGCAATCTTCTGCCATATCTAACTGCATAACGGAAAATACAGAAAGACAAAACCTTGTGATTAAAGTCAATTATTCAACCATGTTAGAAAATAACTTCGCTGGCTCTCTGCTCTCTCCTCTTCTATAAAACAGCGCGTGGGATAAGCGTTCACCAAATCGCCCCGTTTTTCCGGCCGATTTTTGATTAAAATCAGTCAAATGTTTGCTGTGAAATTGTTTATTTCGTTATTTTGGAATTCTACTAATCTAATTAGGCCTTCCTAAACTAAATCGGGCATTTTAAAACTACCCAGATGATTAAAATTACGATTTAAATCCTGAAAAGTAAGATTTTCACCAAAATTTATCTGCCGGATTCCGGCGAGTCGGGGGCGATTTGGTGAACGCTTATCCTGCTCCATAAAACAGTATTCCATAAAAATTTATGCCACTTCAGTCAAAGGAAAAGAAATGCTGCACCTCAGAGACAAATTTTACAAACATGAAACATCAATAGCTTTATGAAGATATAGGAACAGATATTTGATTAAATTCAATAAAACATATAACTGCCACATTCTATTCAAAGATAAAATGAACGCCAAGAAATATCAGATATTTTCACAAGATCAATTCATTATAAATTCAATAAAACATATAACTGCCACATTCTATTCAAAGATAAAATGAACGCCAAGAAATATCAGATATTTTCACAAGATCAATTCATTACAGTCTAATGTTTGAAATGGTTGACAGCTGGCATATATGACAAAATATTAAAGCTGAAAGAAGGTAAATATAATAAAGAAAATAGTTTTTTATAGTTATAATTGCAATCAATAGTTTAGAGGGCATCCTCCTGGTAATTTTGTGAGGTCAAAATATGAGTCAACCTATTCTGTTAACCTATCTATATATGTACATCATACTTACCAGACTCAGAATCGGCAATAAATCGGCGAGGCAAAAGAGCGTAGAGTTTGAATCGGATCAAAGAAAAATTGGCAAATACAAAAAATTAAATATATACCTATATTTTGAATTTAATAAAACATTTTTCATAGATATTCAAAATAGCCATGTCCATATACTGCGAGATATCAATAGATGTCCAAAAATATCAATGGATGTCCAAAATATATCACCTCTCATCCAGCATCCTCCGGGTCCTGCAAATCGCGACCAGCATCTAAAAGTTTTTGAGAACCCCAACCCGGTTTCAAGCTTGTTTGCTTCTCTAGTTTAATGCCCAAACCCTTCTATGCACAAATTTTTAACAAAAAATTTGACTGAACTGAAACACATGGAATTCTTTTTCAAATTAAACAATTCAGAAATTTTCTTTTCAAGTAAAAATTTCAAACTCAGAAATTTTATATCAGCCAAACATACATGAAAATAACACTGATGTTTTGACCAATGGTCGAGGATAAAAACCCCAAGGGAAAAACTGTTTCTGAGAGATTTATTATTTCTTCAGGTAAAATACAGAAATCAACAACAATACTTATCGAAATTTGAACCCTTTAATGTTGCTTTTCTCCTCGATTTTTGTGACAGCTTCACCTTGAAAAACGTGCCCAGATTCTGCTGTACGAACATAAATTAAATTTCTGTACTTGCCTCGTAAAACATGCCCAGATCCGTACTACCTCGAAATCTGTGCCTAATCGGCACTGTACAGATTTTCTGGAAAACAGTACAGATTGCACTGTATGGTCTGTTAGTCCGTACACCTCGAAAATTGTGCAGTCCGTACACTACGGAATCTCGAATTCAATGCAGAATTAAATGTCTCGAAATCTGTGCCAGAACCCTGCTGTACGGTTCTCAAAATTCGTGCAACTTCTACTCTTCAATTTTCTCAAAATTTGTGCCAAAACTCTTCTCGATTTTTGAGCCCAAATTTGTCTTCAGTTTCTCTCTCATGTTGGTTCGAAATCACTTCAAACCCTCTCTGCTCTTCTTTTTCCTCCAAAATTTCTCTTTTAAAAGTGAATAATGAGATGAGTTTGCCTTGCCCTAGTCCCTTTTTGTTCATGGCAACTTCATTTTCAATCTAATGGTCAAGATTAGATTAGATGAAGGGTTCACATTAAATGCTCCATTAATTAATTAATAAAAGACATTTAGTGCACCTCATGTCATTTAATAAAGTGAGAGCAACCCCTTTTAATTTAATCACTCACTCAACTTTATTTTAAATATAAACTTAGGATAAACCATGAATTTATCCTTTTTAATGAAGTCACTTTAAAAACATAAAGTACAACACACTTCATTAAATGCAAATGACTAGGGATCACCATTTAAAGTGTCATTGTCCACCCCAAGGCAAGTCTAAGTGGACAAACACTTCCTAAGTAACTTTTCAACACTCCCTCTTACCAAGGAAGGTGTTTTTCACCACTCCCAACTTATCTCTAAAGTAGACATGCTTCCCTCTACCCAAAGCCTTCGTGAGAATGTCAGCCACTTGCTCATCTATAGAAACATACTGCAACTGTACAACCCCTCTTTGAACATAGTCTCTAATAAAGTAATATCTGATCTCTATATGCTTCGACTTGCTTCGACCTGTCATGAAATACTGAATTCTCAGAGAGCTTGATGCAACTTTGATTATTACAATGTCTAACTGTAGGACTCAACTCCTGATCAAACAAGTCTATCATCAACTTGCGAAGCCACAAAGCCTCGTAACTAGCCTGACTGGCTGCCATATACTCAGCCTCAGCAGAACTCAATGCCACAGATTTTTGCTTCCTGCTGAACCACGACACAACTGCCGAGCCCAAGCTGAAGCAACAACCAGAAGTGCTCTTCCAGTCTGAAACACTACCTGCCCAATCAAAATTTGTAAATCCAACCAATCCCACTCCACAAGATGTCCTGTAGTCCAAGCCATAATCCACTGCACCAGCAAGATATTTCAAGATGTGTTTTTCGGCAATCCAATGCACTCTCCTGGGCTCCACCATGAACTGACTGAGAGTGTTTACCATAAAACTTAGATCTAGTTTGGTGATGACCAGATACATCAACGAACCAATAAGCTGACAATATAATGTAGGATCAACCAACTCTCCCTTAGAAGCATGAAGCTTCGTCCACTTGGTGATCATGGGTGTAGACATGTGTCTGCAATCGTCCATTCAAAACCTCTTTAGAACATCTGCAGCGTATTTTCCTTGCCCTAAGAAAACATGTCCATCCTCCTGCCAAACCTCCATCCCCAAATAATAATGCATCAGCCCAAGGTCAATCATCTCGAACTCTGAAGGAAGATCTTTCTTGCAAGCATCAATCAGGTGCTCTCCTCCAGTAATGAACAAATCATCAACATAAAGCAAAAGAATGAGCGGAACACCAGCAACCACAATGTAGTATAGGTTGGGATCCGCCTCACTCTTTCGAAACCCAATCGAAAGCAAGTAGGAATCAATCCTGGAATACTAAGTGAGGGATTTGGTTCAGACCATACAAGGCCCTTTTCAGCCTGCACACATGAGAATCTCTCTCATACACCTCAAAGCCCTGTGGCTGCTCCAGATACACCTCCTCCTGTAGAAGACCATTGAGAAAAGCGGTCTTCACATCCATCTGATGGATCTTCCAACCCATCTCTGCCACAATGGAGATCATTGCTTTGATCGAAGAAAATCTGGCCACTGGAGCAAAGATCTCATCATAGTCAACTCTCTCTACTTGTGAGAACCTACGCGCAACAAAACAAGCTTTCTACTTCTCGATGCTGCCATCTGCAGCATGCTTTATCTTGTAAAGCCACTTGGAAGTCACAACTGACTTCCCCTCTGATTTCAAAACCACTTCCCACACCCCATTCTTCATGATGGAATTGTACTCTTCCATCATGGCATCTCTCCAAACCTGGTGTACGAAAGCCTCCTCATAAGTGGTAGGAACGGTGTCACGCAAGCTAGTCACTTGTGCCATATAGCTTGAAAATCTCTCAGGTGTCTTGCTCTCTCTAACCTCCCTCATGGGTGGTCCAATAGACTCCTTTGTTTCCTTCATAAGCTCTTAAGCCAACATGGATTTCTCTCCTTGGAGGAAGCATCCTATCTCAGACTCTCCTCTACATCCTCATCAGACACCTGTCTCCCTGAACAAGTACCAACAACCTGAGATCCTGTCCCTGGTGAACCTGAACCTGTACTAAGGGTAGCCGAATCACCTAAAGGTGTAACCTGTGAACCTGTGATCCGTGAACCTGTCCTTGTACCAGAAGTAGACTGAGCCCCTGAAACCGATGAACCTATAACCTGTGACCCAGTCACTCCTGAAACCGGTGACCCTGTGCTCTGACTCGCTGAACTCTGAACTGTCACGTTTGGAGTACTCTGCTGCTCATGTATCTCAGAATCTAGAGATCTCCTGAAGGCTTTCTCCTCCTCAAACTTCACCTCCCTCCTCACCACAAATTTCCTCTGTGTAGGAAGGTATATACGAAAAGCCTTCGAAGTCTTATCATAACCAACAAAGATACCCCTCTCTCCTGTAGCCTCCAACTTTGTCGTCTTCTCAGAAGGAACATGTGAGTATGTAAGGCAACCAAATATACGAAAGTGACCTATCTCAAGCACTTTCCCTGTGAACATCTCCTCAGGAGTTTTGCACCCCAAGGCATGGTGCGGACTCCTATTCAAAACATAAACAACAGTACTATAGGCCTCTACCCATAGAAAGAAAGGAAGACTCTAATCATGCAGCATGGTTCTAGCTGCACCCACTATCGAACGGTTATTTTCCTTTCAGCCACTCCATTTTGCTGTGGAGTGTAAGGAACTATCAACTGCCTCTTGATACCCTCCTGTCTACAGAACTCATCGAATAGATGCACCCACTATCGAACGGTTCTTCCTTTCAGCCACTCCGTTCTGTTGTGGAGTGTAAGGAACTGTCAATTGCCTCTTGATACCCTCCTGTCTACAGAACTCATCGAATGCATGGGAAGCATAGTCACCCCCATTGTCTGACCAAAGTACCTTGATCTTCTTTCCTGTTTGGTTCTCCACAAGAGCTTTGAACTCTTGGAACCGAAGCAAGACTTCCTCTGATCTCTTGCTTCCAAGGAAATAGATCCAGGTCTTCCTGGAAAAGTCATCAATGAATGTGACATAATACTCATAACCTGTCAAAGAGGTAGATAACATGAGACCACACAAATTTGAATGAATCAACTAAAGCACTCCCTCTGATCTGGAATCACTTCTCGGAAAAGCAGTCTTGGTGTACTTTCCCAAAGCACACCCTCTACAAACACCACTCGGCTCTGTGCTGAACTTTGGCATACCTTCATCTCTCTCAGCATCCTCAAAGCTGGATGGTGAAGATGGGCCATCCTCCTGTGCCATAACTCACACAACTCACTGCTGCCCTAAGTGTGTGACAGTGCATGATGTGGCTAGAAGAGAAGCTTGTACAGTTTCCTGCACTTGACTCTAATCGCACGTGAATCAAATGGACCTGCTGCCTTGGGAAAGATGTGAACTTTCCCATCAAGGACATATACACCAAAGCCTTTGTCCTCAATCATGGAAATTGAAACATGATTCTTCAGCCAAAGGCCATACAATACATCCCTCATAAACATAGGCTACATGGACTCCCTGTCAAAACGGACAGTCCCATGCCCAACTGCTCTCACCACTGTGTCATCTCCCAAAACAACCTCCAACTCCAACTCTGTCTCTGACATATTAGTGAACATGTCTCGATCACTTGTCATGTGACTGGAAGCTCCACTATCAATGTACCAAGTGGAAGAAGTAGAGGTAGCACTCAAAGAATGCCCAACAATCATGGAATGCTACATGTGACCTTGAATGTCTCTGCTGGTGATAGAAGATGCTCTCTCAACAATAACTCCTGCAAAGAGAGAAAAGTCTCTCTCAAATCTAGCAGCAAATTCATCAATCTCTGCTGAAGCTGTTGTCTGTCTTCTTCTTGTTTGGACACTGTCCAGCATAGTGTCCAAACTTCTGACAAGCAAAGCATTTCACTTTGCCCATATCCTTCTTCTCCCCATCATGCTGTTTGGCTCCATCCTAGGAACCCTTTTTGAACTTCTTCTTCTTCTTCCCTTTCGCTGCCAACGCCACATTCTCCTCATCATCTCTGTGATGTGACGAACTGCCCTATAAGTATCTCCTCCTGTGTGAGATCATCCCACAATCGATCCCATGTGAGCATGTTCTCCCTACCAATTATAGTCTGCACAAATACGGTCCACTGCTGAGTCACGCCATTTAAGGCTAAACGCACCATCTCAGCTTGTTTCAAGCTTGTTTGCTTCTCTGCATAGTTTAATGCCCAAACCCTTCTATGCACAGATTTTTAACGAAAAATTTGACTGAACTGAAGCACATGGAATTCTTTTTCAAATTAAACAATTCAGAAATTTTCTTTTCAAGTACAAATTTCATACTCAGAAATTTTAAATCAGCCAAACACACGAAAAATAACGCTGATGTTTTGACCAATGGTCCAAGATAAAACCCCTAAGGGAAAACCTGTTTTTGAGAGAGAGAGATTTATTATTTCTTAAGGTAAAATACAGAAATCAACAACAATACTTATCGAAATTTCTTCTCGAAATTTTAACCCTTTAATGTTGTTTTTCTCCTTGATTTATATGCCAACTTCACCTTGAAAAATGTGCCCAGATTCTGCTATACGAACAGAAATTAAATTTTTGTACTTGCCTCGTAAAACGTGCTCAAATTCTGCTGTACAAATAGAAATTAAATTTTTGTACTTGCCTCGTAAAATGTGCCCAGATCCGTACTGCCTCGAAATATGTGCTTAATCCGTACTGTACGAATTTTCTGGAAAACAGTGCAAACCCTACTGTACAGTCTATCAGTCCCTACACCTCGAAAATTGTGCAGCTACACACTGTACGAAAACCTCGAAAACGGTGCAGTCCATAAATGGTACGAAATCTCGAATTATGTGCAGAATTTAATGTCTCGAAATCTGTGCCTAAACCTTGTTGTACGGTCCTTGAAATTCGTGGCACTTTTGCTCTTCAATTTTCTCGAAATTTGTTCCAAAACTCTTCTCGATTTTTGTGCCCAAATTTGTCTTCAGTTTCTCTCTCCTGCTGGTTCAAAATCACTTCAAACACTCTCTGCTGGTTCAAAATCACTTCAAACCCTCTCTGCTCTTCTGCCTCTCACCAAAATTTCTTTTTTAAAAGTGAATAATGAGATGAGTTTGCCTTGCCCTAGTCCCTTTTTGTTAATGGCAACTTCATTTTCAATCTAATGGTCAAGATTAGGTTAGATGAAGGGTTCACATTAAATGCTCCATTAATTAATTAATAAATGACATTTAGTGCACCTAATGCCATTTAATAAAGTGAGAGCAACCCCTTTTAATTTAATCACTCACTCAACTTTATTTTAAATATGTACTTAGAATAGACCATGACTTTAGCATTTTTAATGAAGTCACTTTAAAAACATAAAGTACATCACACTTCATTAAATGCAAATGACTAGGGGTCACCATTTAAAGTGTCCTTATCCACCCCAAGGCAAGTCTAGGTGGAAAAACACTTCCTAGGTAACTTTTCAACAGCGTCCAGACTCCAACATGTTGTTGAATGGTTGATTGCGTCTACGTGATTGGATGCCTCCTATCACAAAACCATTGCCACTTGCCCGGAGCCTGCACACAAAAGTTGAACCTGTCTTGTGTGCCAGCGTCGAAGACTACATAGCTAACAGCCTATGTCGTGTGCTAACTTGAGAGACCAGAGTCGAGACTGGAGACAGCTGCTACTGAGAAGTGGGAGAAGTGCTCCGTCATCGAGGGTGCCCAAAAATGAATGGAGAAAGCACCCAAAAACGAAAACAAAAACAGAAGTGGGAAAAAAACAACGTCGAGAGTGGAAAAAAAAGCGCCCAAAAACAATGGAGAAAGCGGCGGAAAAGGGATTGGTTGAAAGGTTTGGAACAACCAACAGGAGGCCCGCAAGTCAAACTCGTCGATCCAAGCCGAGGCAAGCCAAAATTTTGTCAAATTCCAAGCTGAAATTATGGGTGTCCAATCCTGACTCGCGTTATTACAAATCAGCTCATTTAGCATCCGATCCGAGTCAAACTCGGAATACTTGCGATTCAACTTGCAATTCCTGTAACTATGATGTCAACAGTATACATTTTGTGCACAAAATTTACTATATTTTGATTTTTTTTATATTTGTTGAGTCTTATCCAAGTCGCCGAGTCGGCCGAGTCCCAAGCCAACTAACTCTTGTCGATTTTGAGTCAGACAACATTGGTATTCCAACAGGAGGCCCGCAAGTCAAACTCGTCGATCCAAGCCGAGGCAAGCCAAAATTTTGTCGAATTCCGAGCTGAAATTATGGGTGTCCAATCCTGACTCGCGTTATTACAACTCAGCTCATTTAGCATCCGATCCGAGTCAAACTCGGAATACTTGCGATTCAACTTGCAATTCCTGTAACTATGATGTCAACAGTATACATTTTGTGCACAAAATTTACTATATTTTGAATTTTTTTCTGTTTGTTGAGTCTTATCCAAGTCGACGAGTCGGTTGAGTCCCAAGCCAACTAACTCTTGTCGATTCTGAGTCAGACAACATTGGTATTTACTTCCCCTCATGGTGATGTTTCTTATTACACTTTTCGTCTAGGATTTGATGGTACTAAAAATGCAGGAGAGTATGAAGCTCTCTTACTTGGTTTGGGATTGGCTCAAGATTTTGAAATCAAATTGTTAAAGATTATTGGCGATTATGACCTTATCATTTTACAAGTAAAAGAAAAATTTGCATGTAAAAATGAATCATTGAAAAGGTACAGGAATGCCATAAGACTTGCTACAAATGATTCTAAGTGTCACAAGGGTAGGGTCCTCTCTGTCTCCCCAGTCCACCTAAGTAGACTTGGATTAACCATGGGAGGTGTCCTCAATCAAAGTGTTTCAGGGACTTGCCAGAAAAGACTATCTTTCCCACAGTACTTGTATGACCAATTTCTTAGAAACAATATGCCTTGGGAATTTAACAAAGGGCTCAAATGTGGCACACTATGAGGAATGCTAGAGGGGTTCTAAGTTTAAAAGATGAAAATACCCCCTAAGTGCAATATGGAAATGTAACTAGATGAGATTTAGAAATAAAGTGCAAGCTACTCTCAAAATGAAAAATGACACTGCTATGGTCTAGGCTAAGAAATGTTAGCTATTTAGCTCTGGAGGCACTCCACATGTTTTTGTCTTGTATGCAGAAATGACCATGCACTAGCTAGGCTACTTGACTTTGTAATGGTGTTTTATAAAGTTGTTTTAAAATGACTTTTATGAATGTGACATTTTAGAAAGTATCCACTTGTTTTATTTTTATACAATGACTTTATAAGATAAAGTGCACTTTTTTCATAAAGTGCACTTATTTCATAAAGTGATAAGTGACTTTATTAAAATTAACTGTAACCGATTTTGGAGGGAGGGTTTCTCAACCATTGATCATGTAAAGGCAAGATTAAACCTTGGCCATTGTATTTAGGGATTGGGGAAGGTGAAAATTCACTTTTAAGTTATAAGAGAAAGCCTAGGGTAATGTGCAAGATAAAGAAAAACATTTTCCAAGAGTGAGCATTTGGCAAGTTGATTTTCAGAGAGAGGGAGCTATTTCTCAAGTAGTGGACACAAATCCCAAGGAGAGCATTTTTTTCTCAAGAGGGCACAAACCCCAAGGAGAAAGGCACGCTTCCCAAGAAGCATTTATTGTTGTATCGTACTGTACGGATTGTTGGGCCGTATTGTATGGATTTACTGTTGGCAAGCATTTCAAGGTGTTGTTTTTGCTACATGCAAATCGAGGAGGGTCATACAGAATGCACGGATTTGTTGGGAACGCAAATCGAGGAGATGGGCACACAAATCAAGGAGGTGCTGCTATGGAGGCTGTATCGCTGTTTGGGCACAATTTTTGAGGTGTTGCACGAATTTTGAGGTGCTAGTACAGTGATTTATTGCTGAATTAAATGCTGTTGTAACTTAATATTTTTGCCTGCAAATGCTGAAATAAATTACTCTTGGACTGGTTTTCCCCAGAGGGGGTTTTTCCAGGGTCATATTGACCAAAATGTTTAATGGGTTTATCAGTTTGTTGTTACATGTTATTTTTCCGCTGCTATAGACTTAGTTTTCAGTGTTTCAGCTTCATGGTTGTCAATTTAAATGCATGTGAAGTATTTTTATTAATGACAGTTTAAGACTGAAATTTGGGTTAAGCTAATGTTTGACAAAAGGTCTGATTTTTTTGTCAAATTTCTACATGGTATCAGAGCTAAGGCTCTGTGATAACACCTGATTGTGGGTGCAACAATATTGTTGAGTTGTTGGGAAAAGGTTACTGCTGATTTTTTTTAACAACTTGTGTATTGGAAAACCTTATCTGCATGTGATTTGCAAGTGGTGTGGAAAGAGTGAAACTCTTGTTCTTTTGGTGGATTGTTTTTACTCTCTTAGATGGCTACCAGTTTGAGGTTCAAGGATAGATTGGATGGAGCAGGGAATTTTGTTTCTTGGAAGGCTAAGATAGTGTTTATGTTGCAGGAGAATGAACTGTGGGATGAAGTGGTGCATAGCACACAGGAAAATCAAATTTAAGTTCTTGCTTCCATCGATGCACTAGCCCTAGCATCCTTTAACAAAAATGACATCAAGGCCATGCGGATCATTCTTGATGCGGTAAAGGACAATGTTATCCCACACCTCTCAAGTAAGCATCGTGCATTTAAGATGTGGAATGCTTTGACTAGCTGATACGAGAGTTCAAATGAGAACCAGAAGATGGTTTTGAGGCAAAAACTGAGAGACACCAAAATGACCAAGACTGAGAATGCTTCCTTTTACCTGACTTAGATTTCTTAGGTTCATGATGAGTTGGGTGTTGTTGGTGAGAAGGTGGATGATGCAGAGATGGTGAGAGTTGTCTTGAATGGTTTCTCTCAACCTTGTCATGACTTTGTGCGTGCAGTTGTGGCCAAAGAGAAAATGCCTTCATGGGCTAGACTTTGGGATGACTTCACTCAGGAGGAGCTAGGATGTAACTCAACTTCCACAGGTCAACAAAATGCAGCTGATGAAGAGAATGTTGCTCTTTCTGCTAAGAGAAAGAAGAATTCCAAGAAAGACTTGAGCAAAGTTTGGTGTTTTGCTTGCAGCAAGTATGGTCACTTTGTTTCTCAGTGACCTGAGAAGAAGAAGAAAGAGGAGGAGGAGGATACAATTGTTGCAGTTTGAGTAGAAGTAGAGGACTTTGCGAAAAGATTCGAGAAGGAGTTCTCGTTGTTCTCCCTTATTTCTAGTGTCGGTAACAATGGAGTTGTTCAGAATGGTAGTTGGTATATTGATAGTGGAGCCTCTCGTCATATGACCGGAATATGGCATATATTCTGTATCATATCTAAGACTGGTCCAGACTGGTTTGTTCAATCAGAAGGGGGACAAGCATGTGCAATGCGAGGGGTTGGAAATATCAGATTCCAGCTTTGTCATGGAGGATACATCGAGCAGGGTGGGGTTCTCTTTGTTCCAGGGATGAGGGTTAACTTGCTCTCGGTTTCAACCTTGGAGGATGCAGGGTATTCGACATTGTTCTGGAAGAGACATGTGTACATATTTCCAGATAGAGATGATCTGGGACATGCTTATATATACTCGGAGAAAGTGGGACTGATTGATCCACAATTGATTGGTGATCGGTTTGATGAGCTGTACAAGTTCAATGCACAGCCCATGGTTGATGAGTCGGACAAGAAGCAGGAGGCTCCTCAGGCTTTAGTGGTGCCAAGGTTATAGTCTCGAGTTCCGATGGAAGAGAGGGAGTCTCTTTTGAGCACTGGAAAGAGGCTCAACCAGTTTGAGTGGACCAATGCTCAATATTGGAGAATGGATTCTCTTAGGAGCTCAAGGTTCAAGTTGGCTTCCAAGAGGTTATCTTCAGATTCAAGTTCAGTGCAGGTAGTAACGTTAATTCTAGGTTCAAAGGGAGCTCCAACTGCGAACAATGTGATGGATTTGAGGACAGTACCTAATGATGATAGTAATGAGTATCTCCCTCGCTAAGAGGGACTGTCAGTTATTTAGCTCTAGAGAGACACTCTGCATGTTTTTGTTTTGTATGCGGAAGTGACCATGCACTAGCTAGGCTACTTGACTTTATAATGGTGTTTTATAAAGTTGTTTTAAAGTGACTCTTATGTAATGTGAGTTTTTATAAAGTATTCCCTTGTTTTATTTTTATAAAGTGACTTAATGAGATAAAGTGCACTTATTTCATAAAGTGAAAAGTAACTTTATTAAAAATTAAATCTAACCGATTTTGGAGGGAAAGTTTCTCAACCATTGATCATGTAAAGGCAAGATTAAATCTTGTCCTTTGGATTTAGGGATTGGGGAAGGTGAAAAGTCACTTTCAAGTTATAAGAGAGAGCCTAGGGTATTGTGCAAGACAAAGGAAAACATTTTCCAAGAGTGAGCATTTGGCAGGTTGATTTTCAGACATAGGGAGCTATTTCTCAAGTAGTGAGCACGAATCCCAAGGAAAGCATTTTTTATCAAGAGGGGGCACAAACACCAAGGAGAAAGGCAGGGTTCCCAAGAAGCATTTATTGTTGTACCGTACTATACAGATTTACTGTTCGCACACATTTCGAGGTGCTTTTTTATTTCACGCAAATCGAGGGTTGTACGGATTTGTTGGGTGCACAAATCGAGGAGCTTGGCACACAAACCGAGGTGCTGCTGTGGTGGAGGCCATACACGTTGTACTGCTGTTTGGGCACGATTTTTGAGGTGCTGCACAAATTTCAAGGTGTTGGTACAATCATTTATTAATGAATTAAATGTTGTTGTAAATTAATATTTTTGCTTGGAAATGCTGAAATAAATTACTTTTGGACTGGTTTTTCCAGGGTCATATTGACCAAAATTTCTGTTATTTAATGGGTATAAGTCTGCTGTTACATGTTATTTTTCCGCTGCTATAGACTGAGTTTTCAATGTTTCAGCTTCATGGTTGTTGATTTAAATGCATGTGAAGCATTTTTATTAATGATAGTTTAAGACTGAAATCTGGGTTAAGCTAAGTGTTTGACAAAAGGTTTGATTTTTTTGTTAAATTTCTATAAGAAACAACCTCAAATTTGTCCAAAAAATTACTTTTATACTTGCTTCTCAATGCTTGTTTAATATTCAAAATAGGCCTAGAATGTTCATCAGATTTAACATTGCAACGAATTCCTGCCATGACAAGTCAAAAATTTATCTTTTCATCCCGTTGAAAAATGGGGGGTAACAATTGGCTCCAAGTAGCAGACATGTGCTTCATATTGAAAAAGTAAGCATATGAGAATCCCAAAATCGCTGCAAGTACTTGTTAGCAATGACCATCAAAAACAAAAATCTCAACACAACATTACACATCAATCTACTGCTAATGATCATGGAAGAACTTATTCATCCTACCTACATACTCAAGCAATGAGCAAAAGAAAATGTCAAGTCAAGTCATATAACCAATGAAACCATCTTAGTGAAGAAAAATAATGACATTAATATGAAACTTTTCATTCACACATTCTGTCAAACACTTGAATAACTAGGGTTTATGATTAAAAATTTACTCTTAAAATTTGAAATACAAACCACTGTATTCAAGATCTTCTCAATACTGAAGCAAACATTCACACATGAATACACATATGTTTTGGTCAACAGACCGGGCAAAACCCCAACTCCTAGGGAAAACCCTAGAAAGAGAAAAATTTATTAAAGAAGAATACTTCATAAATTATTTTCATCTACACATGAAATCATTCCTTTAACAACAATAGAATACCTTGATTTTTGTGCCCTTTAACAACTCTACGACCTATTGTACGACCTCCACACATGTGTTGTATGGATGTACTTTTATGTTGTTCCTTTTTGCCTCGAAAATTGTGCCACATGTGCCTGCAATAAATGCAGTTGTACGGCTTGTCTGTCTGCAATAAATTCTGCTCACTACCTCAGGATTTGTGCCCACATGTGTGCTGTATGGATTCTTTAGACTGCTGTTGTACAATCACTTTCAGGCTGCCTCAGGATTTGTGTTGCTCCTTGCATTGGGATTCGTGCCACCTCTAGGGTATTCCTTCTCTCTCTCTCTCTCTCTCTCTCTCTCTCTCTCTTCATTAATGGTGTGTCTAACTTGTCCTTTCTCTCTTGTCTTTATACTTTAAAATTTGTAACTAACTATCTTCTCACCTAATCTATGGTTGAGATACATTTACAAAATCAAGGGCCATCATTTAATGCACCCACTTTTAATAATTAACTCACTTTAATTATTAAATAAACTTTAAGTGAATAAACTTTAAGTGAGACCCATTCTATAAAGTACAAAACATCATTTTTATTTATATATAACCCACTTTATACATAAATATATTAAGGACAAATTCTAAGTCCTATTTATCACACCACACCAAAAATATAAAGAGGACCTTCAGAGTTAACTTTCCAACACTCCCTCTTAACGAGTAAGGTCCACACTATCTCCATCTCTGACTCCTGCAACAACTCCCTCCTGCTCTGGAATCAATCTCGAATACAGATGCTCAATTTCGTATTGAAACTCTGAAGTGAAAGACTCGACTTGCTCATATTCACCATCACTGTACTGGCTGAGTCTCCTGCCAATGCTCAAGAGAAAGTCACTCTCCTCATCAGAACCATATCTATCAGATGCAAGTCTTGCCTCATTCTCTGTCTTTGACAACCACCCTCCTACTCCTACTCCTCGATCTACTATATGCCCTCTCAAAACATAGAGTCTGTCCCTGCAATCTAATAGAATAGTGGTACCAACCAGTGTAGTCAGACTCTTTGAATACTTGCGAGTCTTGCCGAGTCTTGCCGAGCGACCACGAAGACGAGTACTCGTGACATACTCGCAAGGTAAACTCGCCACTTGCTGAACTCGTCATTTACTCGCAGCATTCGTCATTTACTCGCTGAACTCGTCACTTACTCGTGAGTCCGTTGACTGTTTGATCGTCCCTTTTGTGTTTTGGAGGGAACGCGGGAAGGGAATAAGCCCCCGAAACAACACCGCTCTCCACTATCATCCCATTGAATAGTTTGGATTCCCTCGAGTTGTTCTCATTTGCCCCCTAGCTATTATCAATTTATTAGTTATCTATGTGTTTGGAATTTTGGAGTGTGCATGCACTGAGGAAGGTCGCTAACACTGGTCTGAGCATTGAGGATGTGACTGGTCTGAGCATTTTCAATTTTTAATTTTTTTCATTGAACTTCTATACTTTGGATTTTATAAATGTAAGGCGATGACGTTGCCATCGGTAGTTTGAACGAAGAATGTGATTGCTTGTGGTTAGGATAGGATGATGGTAGTGTATTTTTACAATTTGCTTTTCCATTTTTTAATATTTTTAATAATTGTTAATTAATGAAATTTTCTTATCATCTTTTTTTAATAATTTTATGGTTTTTATAATTTGTAATTAATAATTATAGTTTATGATTTCAAGTGAGAAAACACTTATCGTTAAAATGCATTTTGCTATGTGACATGTCTTTTTATCAATTTTTTGAATTGTTATATGCTTATATATTAAATTTTAATTTTTAATATATATGTTTATATATTATTTTTTAAGTTACTCTATTTTTAATTTTTTTCGTATTTTTCGAGTCTTTGCTGAGTCTTATCGGAGTCACCAAGCCTGCCGAGTCCCAAGCCAGCCGAGTATTTGCCGAGTCCGAGTCTGACTACACTGGTACCAACTTGCTCATCTCTCTGATACAGGAAGACACGGCCTGACCTCACCATCATTCCATAACCTTCATCCTCAAAGGATGATACTAAAAGTTTGATGACTCTCCTATCAATATCTGTCTTAATGAACTTTCCTAACCCTAACTCTGTGATGATCTGAAAGATAGCATAGATCCCAGTCATGTGTCTAGTTGCACCACTGTCAACAACCCAAACATTCTAAAACACTGAGCTCCCTATATTGGAATCAATTGAGACAAGAGAAAACTCTTGCTCAAATTTTGTTGCATAGTCTTTCACTGCTGCAATTGTTGCCATATCTCTTTCACATTCTTCTTCTCAGGAAACTTTGAGGCATAATGTCCCATATGCCCACAATGGTAACATCTGATCTAACTGATGTCTTTCTTCTTCTTGTTAACTTTTGTCGTAAGTGCCACATTATGCTCCACCTCTTCATTGACTTGACTACCTAGAGATCCCTCTCGAATCTCCTCTTGAGTAAAATCATCCCACATGTCATTAGCAGTCTTCTTCTCTGCCAAATGTGGAATAAGATGATCCTTTACCCCATCTATGATTACTCTTTGGGTTCTGGCTTCTAGGGCTTCATGTTCTTCTAGTTCATCCTTGTCTGTAGGCTTATTCATCTTGGTGTTAGCAAAATTGCATATCTTCCACTATTTAAGCACAATAGTTATTCTAACTTTCCAAGGAAGATAGTTGGATATACCATCCAACCTATCTTCATATCTAATGCTCATCATTTGAAATAACTCGCAAAAAATCTCTTAACTTGAAAGACGACACAACTTCTGACTGCGATTCACAACCTTGAACCCTATTTCAGTGGTGCTCTGATACCATGAAGAAAAGTAATGACATTAATATGAAACTTTTCATTCACACATTCTGTCAAACACTTGAATGACTAGGGTTTATGATTAAAAATTTACTCTTAAATTTGAAATACAAACCACCATATTCAAGATCTTCTCAATACTGAAGCAAACATTCACACAAGACTACACAGATGCTTTGGTCAACAGAACGGGTAAAACCCCAACTTTTGGGGAAAACCCTAGAAAGAGAAATTTTTATTAAAGAAGAATACTTCAGAAATTCTTTTAATCTACACATGAAATCATTCCTTTAACCCTTCACTGACAAAAATACCCAAACTGGAACAGCAGCAAAATACCTCGATTTGTGTGCCCTTTAACAGTTGTACAGCCTATTGTACGACCTCCACACGTTTGTTGTACGACTGTACTTTTCTACTATACCTTTCTGCCTTGAAAATCGTGCCACATGTGCCTACAATTAATGTAGTTGTATGGTTTGTAAGTCTGCAATAAATTCTGCTCATTGCCTCAGGATTTGTGGCCACACGTGTGCTGTAAGGATTCTTCGGACTACTATTGTACGGTCACTTTCAGGCTGCGTCGAGATTTGTGTTGCTCCTTGCATTGGGATTCATACCACTCTAGGGTATTCCTTCTCTCTCTCTCTTTCTCAATCTTCTCTCTCTCTCTTCATTAATGGTGTGTCTAAACTGTCCTCTCTCTCTTTTCCTTTATACTTTAAAATTTGTAACTAACTATCTAACCACCTAATCTATGGTTGAGATACATTTACAAAATCAAGGGCCATCATTTAATGCACCCACTTTTAATAATTAACTAACTTTAAGTGAGACCCATTCTATAAAGTACAAAACATCATTTTTATTTATATATAACTCACTTTATACAAAATATACAAAGGACAAATTCTAAGTCCTCTTTATCACAGCACACCAAAAATATAACGAGGACCTTCAGAGTTAACTTTCCAACAGTCCTTCTTAACGAGGAAGGTCCACAACACTATCTCCATCTCTGACTCTTGCAACAGCTCCTTCCTGCTCTGGAATCAATCTCAGATACAGATGCTCAATTCCGTACTGAAACTCTGAAGTCTAAGACTCGACTTGCTCATATTCACCATCACTGTACTGGCTGAGTCTCCTGCCTGTGCTCAAGAGAGAGTCACTCTCCACATCAGAACCATATCTATCAAAGGCAATCTTGCCTCATTCTTTGACTCTAACAGCCACCCTCCTACTCCTGCTCCTGGATGTACTATATGCCCTCTCAAAACATAGAGTTTGTCCTTGCGATCTCCTAATAGAATAGTGGTACCAACTGGCTCATCTCTCTGATATAGAAAGACATGGCCCAACCTCACCATCATTCCATAACCTTCATCCTCAAAGGATGATACTGAGAGTTTGCTGACTCTCATCTCAAGCACAAAAAGCACATTGAGTATTTCCAGGATCTCACCAAGGTCTAGTTGAAATCTGACTGTTCCAGCCCCTTGTATCGCTATCTGAGGACTATAAATATCTGTCGAAATGAAGTGCCCTAACCCCAACTCTGTGATGATTTGAAAGATATCATAGATCCCAGTCATGTGTTTGGTTGCACCACTGTCAACAACCCAACCATCTCAAAAACTGAGCTCCCTATACTGGAATCAATTGAGATAAGATAAAACACTTGCTCAAATTTTGGTGCATAGTCTTCCACTGCTGTAGTTGTTGCCATATCTCTTTCAGTCTTCTCTTTCACATTCTTCTTCTCAGGACACTTCAAGGCATAATGTCCCATCTGCCCACAATGGTAACATCTGATCTGAGTGATGTCTTTCTTCTTCTTTTTAACTTTTGTCGTAAGTGTCACATTATGCTCCACCTCTTTATTGACTTGACTACCCAGAGATCCCTCTCGAATCTCCTCTTGAGTAAAATCATCCCATAGTCTGGACCAATCTGGAAGCTTCTCCCTACCGACAATACACTTAACAAATACTTCCCATTTTTGGTGAAACCCTTCAAGGCTATCCTCACCAATTCTGAATTTGAGACAGTATCTCCTACAACTGCTAACTCATCTTTGACTTGTGTCACTCGAGTTAAATAAGAGGTCACACTTTCATCTTTGTTCATCTTGACATTGTGCAACTTGTCCTTTAGTGCCATTTTGCGATTCTCGTTCTTAGCTTCAAATAATTGTTTCAGGACATCCCACATGTCATTAGCAGTCTTCTTCTCTGCCAAATGTGGAATAAGATGATCCTTTACCCCATCTAGGATCAGTCTTTGGCTTCTAGGGCTTTATGTTCTTCTAGTTCATCCTTGTCTGTAGGCTTAGTCATCTTGGTGTTAGCAAAATTGCATATCTTCCGCTCTTTAGGCACAACCGTTATTCTAACTTTCCAAGGAAGATAGTTGGATATACCATCCAACCTATCTTCATATCTAATGCTCATCATTTGGAATAACTCACAACAAATCTTTTAACTTGAAAGACAACACAACTTCTGACTGTGATTCACAACCTTGAACCCTACTTCAGTGGTGCTCTGATACCATGAAGAAAAATAATGGCATTAATATGAAACTTTTCATTCACACATTCTGTCAAACGCTTGAATGACTAGGGTTTATGATTAAAAATTTTCTCTTAAATTTGAAATACAAGCCACCATATTCAAGATATTCTCAATATTGAAGCAAACATTCACACATGAATACACAGATGTTTTTGGTCAACATACCGGGCAAAACCCCAACTCTTGGTGAAATCCCTAGAAAGAGAAATTTTTATTAAAGAAGAATACTTCAGAAATTATTTTCATCTACACATGAAATCATTCCCTTAACCCTTCACTGACAAAAATACCCAAATTGGAACAACAACAGAATACCTCGATTTCTGTGCCATTTAACTTTTGTACGACCTGCTGTACGAACTCCACACGTGTGATGTACGTCTATACTTTTTTGTTCTACCTTCTGCCTCGAAAATCGTGTCACATGTGCCTGCAATAAATGCAATTGTATGGCCTATCAGTCTGTAATAAATTCTGCTCAATGCCTCGGGATTTGTGCCCACACGTGTGTTGTACAGATTCTTCAGACTGCTACTATACAGTCACTTTCAGGCTGCCTCGGGATTTGTGCTGCTCCTTGCATTGGGGTTCATGCCACTCTAGGGTATTCCTTCTCTCTCTCTCTCTTCATTAATGGTGTGTCTAACTTGTCCTTTCTCTCTTGTCTTTATACTTTAAAATTTGTAACTAACTGTCTAACCACCTAATCTATGGTTGAGATACATTTACAAAATCAAGGGCCATCATTTAATGCACCCACTTTTAATAATTAACTCACTTTAATTATTAAATAAACTTTAAGCGAGACCCATTCTATAAAGTACAAAACATCATTTTTATTTATATATAACTCACTTTATACATAAATATACAAAGGACAAATTCTAAGTCCTCTTTATCACACCACACCAAGGATATAAAGAGGACCTTCAGAGTTAACTTTCCAAAACTTAGCATTTGATCCACGCTAAGGCTTCTCCCGTTTTAGTTGATGATGAATTGAGACGAGATGAAATCAACGTTAAGTTGAGTACATACACTTCTTCTCAAGGAAACATGGCTGAAAAATTGTATGAGATCATTAACATGTGGAGAGTCATCAATGACTTCAAGCCCCAGCCAAGAGAGGTCATCCTTTTGATAATCCCCATCTATCCAAGATTGGATAGGGGTTGAAAATACACCCTCGACTTTAAGATGATCACAAACAGTCCTTGGCAAAGCTTGCTAGCCCCTTTCCTACTGTCTCAAAACTGCAACAACTTTGAAGGAGGTGGCTGAAACGAATGGCCCAAATCTATCCTAGGAGAGGGAAGAACAGGCTGCTTTGGATCCACACATAAAACCTCTCCATGCTGCTCCAAATCTACAACAATAAATGGCTGGAAACCCTCAATAGTTTCTTCTTGGACATGTTCCTCCTAATCAATCTCATCAACTTTATCATGGATTTCTTAAAATTGATCTGCTTATATAAACATACCCTTGGCATATTCAACACAGGGCATCCAATGTTTATTATCCCTAGAGCCCCATTTCATGCAAAATGCTTCAACCAAATCTACAAAAGATGATAACCCTGTTCAACAAACTTTTCCACCAAGACCAAGTAGCATCGTCATCAAGGATAGTAGTTACAAAATTCTTCATTACTACATCCTAATGATTAAGACGAAGGCCAGAGGTATCTTTATGACATATCAGGTTACCAAATGACATAGCAACTTACCAAATGACAAGCCCATTGGGAGAGGTGCAAGGTGGGAATATCAATAGGGTGTTGGAATGGCAATGGATCTTTTTGGTCATTGTCGGATATGATTTATGATGTCCTTGGCTCATCAGACATCCTATTTATTACTGAAACCCATTTTAGCCTGGTCCATCCTCTCTCCGACATAGCAAGTTACCATTGGCTTTCAATTTGCAGGAAGGAGACCAGAGCTTCAAGAGGTGTCAGAGGTTCAGGTGGGGTCGCTTGTTTAACTAGAGACTCACTTCATGGGAGGGTTTCCATGGTTTCTTTAGATGAGTTTGTTCAATTCATGTGGATTCGGATTCATGAGCTTTTTCCACTACACAGAGACATCTATATAGAAGTGTGCTACTTTCCTCTAGCTTCATCTCAGCTCACTATCCAACAAGAAACCCCTACTTGGACTTGTATGCTGACATCATCCAATATCCATCGGCTGGGGAAGTTGTCCTCTTCGGGGACTTCAATGTCCGCACCAAAGATCTCAAGATACCCTGTCATGATTGTGTCGAGGATGAGTTCTGTACCTAGGAGATTGATCTAGACTTNCATCGGCTGGTGAAGTTGTCCTCTTCGGGGACTTCAATGTCCGCACCAAAGATCTCAAGATACCCTGTCATGATTGTGTCGAGGATGAGTTCTGTACCTAGGAGATTGATCTAGACTTATTGGGGCTTCACCACATTTCGGGTGATATGTTTAGGCCTATCACAACTTGCAGAAGACACCTCCTAAGACTTGGGGAATATCATGAGCTTTTGATCCTTAATGGCATCCCTTGTTTCTTGGATTCCAACCACTTCACTTGTCTCCCTCTTGGCAGCGGGAGGGGCTAGCATAGTGGAATATGTCATGTCTAGCCAAGATCTACTTCACCACATTATCCATTTCTCGATAACCCCCATTCCCTTAGCCAACCATGCCCTTCTCTCTTTCTCCGTCCGAGCTGATTCCCCCCTCCCTCGACTCCACCCCTCTCGGGACCACCTTGAACCACTATCATTTTCAATGATGGGGACCCTAATACCTTTTCATCATACCTTCATCAATTGCTCAATTGCTCCCTTTCACAACCCAGTTCTCATCCATCAACTCTGCTTTCGCTAAGTACGACTTACTTTTATCCACTGTTTGGAAAGCCTCCCGCATGTCCTACCCCTACGTTACCCGATCCATCTCATCTTCCCCAAAACCTAGGTCTTTCCCCATGAATTGCCAGTACGACTTAGAGTGTAAAGCACTCCATCACCAACTTCGGCATGCCTTCTCTCACGGTCTTCCTTCTTACCCTAGCCTTAAAGCCTCCTACTGTCGCCTCCTAATACCTTTTCATCATACCTTCATCAATTGCTCCCTTTCACAACCCAGTTCTCATCCATCAACTCTGCTTTCGCTAAGTACGACTTACTTTTATCCACTGTTTGGAAAGCCTCCCGCATGTCCTACCCCTACGTTACCCGATCCATCTCATCTTCCCCAAAACCTAGGTCTTTCCCCATGAATCGCCAGTACGACTCAGAGTGTAAAGCACTCCATCACCAACTTCGGCATGCCTTCTCTCACGGTCTTCCTTCTTACCCTAGCCTTAAAGCCTCCTACTGTCGCCTCCTCCGCCAAACGAAAAGCCTCTTCATATCACAGATGAGGCATGAACTGTGCGCTTCCCTCCACCTTTCCCATAACATTTATGGCGCATTGTCCTCCCTCATCGGTCCCCCCTCCCTTACGATCTTAATCCCGCATCCATGTTTGTTCATACCTCTTCCCTCTATGATGTTCTTGGGAAACCACTGATTCAAGTTACCTCCCCCCACCCATGCTATTTGTTTTCATACCAAGATATATGGGAGGTTGTCTAGGTAATGAACACCAATAAAGCGACAAACAAGGAAGGATTCCATGCCGATTTATTTAAGCATGGCCTCTACACTTTGAACAACTACTTGGCCCACCTCTTCAATCACATGGTTTGCACAGGTTTCCAACCGACATGGTCATGTCGTACCATTCATCCTATAAACAAATCAGGTCCCAACACATATCCCAACAACTATAGAATGATCATGGTAGACCACATGTTCTCGAAGCTTTACATCACAGTTCTCCATATCAAGCTTTTAGGAGAGCTTGAGATGAGACGCCTTAGAGCTAGAGGTAAGGTGGAATTCAAACCCACTCATCAAACCATTGATCATATATTCACCCTTAGAGCTATCATTGAGGAGGCAAGACACCACTCTTCCAAGTCTATTGTTGCTTCGTAGACTTTAGAAAAGCTTTTGAATATGTCCCTAAGGAGCTCCTATCTCAGAGGCTTAGAGACATTGGCATATACAAGACTCTTCTGACAACCATTATGCTCCTTTATGAGTATGTCCTTGGTCCACTACACAGGTTTTATCCATAGCACCATTAGGGTTAAATAGAGATACCCCCTGTCCCCCACATTATTTGGGATTTAAATTGACGAGTTGGAGGATTTTCTCCATGACCATATTCAGGACGATGGCAGATGTCTCTTCCACCAAGTGTTGGTATCTATCCTACTCTTTGCAGATGACATAATTCTCTTAGCCTCATCTCTTGCTGGGTTGTAGAGACAGTTAGATGCCCTTGCTCTTTTTTGCGATCTTTCACAATTGATGATCAACCTAGGTAAAACCAAGGCTATGATCTTCAAAGGAACACAAAGAAGACCATCTCAGACTTACAGTTCTTCTTCAAAGGGATAAAGATTGAGATCAACAACACCTAATATACTTGGGAGTCAAGTTCTCTTATATATATATATATATATATATATATATATATATTAATAATTAATAAATAATGATTAATTAGCAAATTAAATCAAGAGACGTACCCTTAGAATTGAAAAGACATGAATTGGCATATATAAAGCCCAAACATTTTAAATGTAAAGATCATCATATATCAATATCTTTTATCAAATATATTTTTATTATCTTATTCATGGATTATTGCAATCTGGCTTATTCATGTTGGTTATTTTTGTAAGAAATGAAGTTTCTTCGTTTCAATGGTCTTAGAGCCCCTTCTTGGGCATTTCGTTGATACTGGATTTTGGCTAGATAATATTTCGAGAGTTTTTCCAAACTAGGTCTTTGACTAGATTCAAGTTTTTTTTACCCAGAAACTTCATAATTCTACTAAATAAAAGTACGTTGCTAGCAAATAGACGAGAAAATAAAAAAAAAAACACAAGCCCTTGGCCATTTCACCCGCAATCTCCACGCCCATATACTTGTCACCTCTCCCCCCCTCACACGGCTTCATGACCCACGCATCTCCACTTTGTTAATTTTCCTTTAAAAATTCAAGCTAGGGCTAAAGAGTATATTTAATTTTTACTAATAACCACACATGAGCTTGTTTTACTAGTATTGCAAAGGAAAGTAAACACTGAGAAACATCAACAACAATCACATCAATATAGACACATTGTTTTGGGTATGTGTTGAAATATTAACGAGGAAAGGTGCAAAAGAGTAATTTTGCATGCAAAAGTGAAATTAGGGTTTGGTAACCTAATTCTTCAGTGATTTATAAAAGGAAGTCTAAGTGTTTAATTTACCAAGCCTCTTGAGCAGAGAGGGAGAGAGCTCTTCTTCACAGGATTATGGAGCAAAGATACTCATTTCAGAATAAGGGCACATACTGCTAGATTAGCTAGGTGTGCATTTCTGACGAAGAAGAGACGATAGATCTTTAGAGATTGAAGAGTCCTTTCTTCTTGACAACATCAGAAGATTCTTCCAGAGCAAATTTAGTGTTTGAAGAGCAGCAACAACACCAGCATGAGCATCTGACGTGAGCAACAACACGTCACACATGTGGGACGTGAGGGGGTTGCTGAGAAGCCGAGAGGGCTCAGTGTTTTGTGGGTTTTCGTCAATGATTGAGGAAAGCCTTTCTGTGATCAGTCAGAGTCAGTTTGACTGCAGATCTGTTGAGTTGTGCCTCTAAGGAGTGAGGACGCAACCATACAGCTGGGGCACGTTTTAAGTGCTGGGGAACCTTCTTTCACCTTTAGAGTTGAGCAGAGCAGAGCAAAGAGCTAGGAGTGTATTCTTTAGCAAGATAGAGAGACAGAACAATGTTCAGAGATTGACAGAGGTGAGTTAAGTTTTCTAGCGCAAGGGTCTGATGTTAAGGCAACACTTACAGCTGCATGCAGATCTAGGGCTTTGGCCCTTCAGGTTCATCCACTTGGATCTAAACTCTCTTCCTGTATCTCTTCTATCTTTATTTATTTGCTTTGGGCTCGAGAAGTAGAAAGCCCCTCCATTTGCTGGTTTTTCCCCATTGGGGTTGGGTCAATTTTTGTGTCACTGTGATTGCCTGGTTGAGTAGGGACCTTCATGTGTTACAAGTTCTAAAGAATATTGCATATTGGCTTAGTGAATTTTGTAATCAATTTGATCTTCCTAACTTCTCAGAGTGAGTGGAGACCTCTTAGAAAATTTGCACGGTATCAGAGCCTCGTTAGAGGTCAAAGGAGGGCAATCTCTTTTAGTTCTGCAAAGAGGGTGACCAGATCTACCAGATCTGAAGAGTAGGGTTCAGATCTATGACTGTAGAGGTCAAATCTATCAGATCTGGAGTTTTGGAGTCTAGATCTGAGTCAGATCTAGCTAGGTGCAGTTGATCGTGATCAGTTTCCCCAGATCCATAGTGTAGGTGTCAGATTTGACTTGGTGGAGGTCAGATCTATTAGATCTGATTGTGAGATTTTAGGTCTGAGTCAGATCTATTATGGTTATGCAGGATAGAGACCAGATCTATCCAGATCTACAATGCAAGTGTCAGATCTGAGTGAGCAAAGGTCAGTTCTCGAAAAAGGAGTTCTAGTTTTGCATCATGGCAACTGAGATGAGAAATGATAACACAAAGTGTCTTCTCATTACTTGCCATTCATGCACTTTTGCAGATATTGATGAGAATTCTACAAGAAAAATTGACAGAGAATTGTCTTTGATATCCAGCCAATCAGCAAGTGATCCTACCACTGCCATTTGGTACATTGACAGTGGAGCCTCCAGTCACATGACTGGCATTAAACATTACTTCACAGATCTCACTGAAACTGGGTTGGATCTAGAAGTACTTCTGGGAGACAATTCCTCTGTCAAGGTTGTTAGACGAGGAACAGTTTCTTTTGAAAGGGATCGTGGAAAATCCATGAAGTGATGTCTTGTATGTTCCAGGATTAAAGAAAAACTTGGTTTTAGTTTCCACTATAGAGGATAAGGGATTTTGAGTAAGGTTTCGAGATGGTCATGTGCTCATTCATCCTAAGGGATCTAGCATAACTTTAGCAATGAAAATTGGTGTTCAAAGTGGGAAACTCTACAAGCTCAGTTTTCAGCCTCATCATGCTCTAGCCCATGAGAGTAGTAGTGATTGCGATCAATGTTGAAAAACTCGGCCTCGACAAAAAATCGGCGAGGGTCTTGATTACAACTTCTCGGTAACATCGGCGAAAAAATCGGGAGAAATTGGCAAAAGTCGGCAAACATTGAAAAATAGAAAATACATGCATTTTTNTCTTAGGCCTGCCCCTAGCACTAGAAGTAGCAGTAGAAGGCCCTGAGCCTGCATCTAATACTCGACGCTGAGTGATGGATGGAGGACTAGATAAATCAAGCGGTGTAGAAGGTGGTGGCGATGCCTCCATGGTGCCTCCAACCACTTCCTGCTCCTCCTCCTCCTCCTCTTCCTCCTCCTCCTCCACTTGCCCCTCCTCTTGTGCCTCCTCTAGCCATGCAGGTGCCTCCTCCATCTCCACCCACCCCTTCGACAATATATCAATATTGTTCAAGGAGATGGCATTTGCATCAGGTTCTTTATTTATTTGTGCCATCCACAAGCGAAGGTTGTAATGAACATACACCAAGTCATTAAGACATGTGAACTCCAACCTGTAAGAGGATAATAAAATAAATTTAGAGTCTAGAGGTTCGTAGATTCATAAATTGCATTAACCATTTAAATGCAATTGCTTTGTTCAAAATTCAAATTCTAAGTTCCAACTTTCTAACCTTCTCCGTCTCTTTGCATGTATTTTTTCAATTACACTCCAATTTCGCTCACATCCTGAAGCTGTACAGGTTTGGCTAAGGATTCTGATGGCAAATTTCCGTAAATTCGGTGTCCTCACACCATAGGTTCGCCACCAAGTGGCTACATGTCACCAAAGTTCAAACAAGAAATAAATATAAATAAATCATAATTCATCTTTCAAATAAAGGTGAAAACTTAAAAGTTGAAAGTTAAAACGGTCTAATAAGTTAATAATTTACCTGGCATGAATACGGTCCTATCACGAATAGCATCAGCAAAGCCAAATACTCCAGTACCCTCCCGANTCAACAATACAAAATGACATAACATATATAAATGTATCTGAGGAAAACTAGCATCTAGCTATCTAATATCAATGCCCTCTTCCCCTTTTACGGGAAAATATCATNTACACCTATATCTCGCGATTGAGTGCATTGCGAGTCTCATAATCAGGTATCATCCTCTGAATACAAGTGAGAAGCCCCTCCAAAACCTCACCATCAAAATCAAAATTGCATTTGTAGGCAAATGCGGGGTTGAGGAAGAGTCCTGCTGCATGAATGGGTCGATGAAGCATCCCAGTCCATCGAGTATCAATCAACTCCCATAACTACATGTGCCTGTCATACCCTGGGGTGCCCTTTCCCACATAGAAATTCCTAATGGTCTCTTTGGCCCTATCCATGGCCTCATATAAATAGCCCATTGCGGGCTTANGACGCCTCCATGGTGCCTCCAAACACTTCCTGCTCCTCCTCCTTCTCCTCCTCCTCCACTTCCCCCTCCTCTTGCGCCTCCTCTAGCCATGCAGGTGCCTCCTCCATGATAGGAGTCTCAATCTCCACCCTCCACTTCGACAATATATCAATATTGTCCAAGGAGATGGCATTTGCATCAGGTTCTTTCTGTATCTGTGCCATCCACAAGCAAAGGTTGTAATGAACATACACCAAGTCATTAAGACGTGTGAACTCCAACCTGTAAGAGGGTAATAAAAAAAATTTAGAGTCTAGAGGATCGTAGATTCATAAATTGCATTAAACATTTAAATGCAATTGCTTTGTTCAAAATTCAAATTCTAAGTTCCAAGTTTCTAACCTTCTCCGTCTCTTTGCATGTATTTTTTCCAATACACTCCAATTTCGCTCACATCCCGAAGCTGTATAGGTTTGGCTAAGGATTCTGATGGCAAATTTCCGTAAATTCGGTGTTCTCAAACCATAGATTCGCCATCAAGTGGCTACATGTCACAAAAGTTCAAACAAGAAATAAATATAAATAAATCATAATTCATCTTTCAAATAAAGGTGAAAACTTAAAAGTTAAAAGTTAAAACGGT
>LPNX010767796.1:103741-122844 GCA_001517045.1 Pseudotsuga menziesii
ATATGACATGACTGTGCATCCAGTGCTCTCCCATGACTGCTTGAACTCTGCCAACCTAGCACCGATGTCCATCTTTTCTGCTTGAAGGATTGGGCCCCGCAACTCCTCAAAGGTGGCACTTTAATAACCTGGCCCAACTACTGCAATGGCATCACACATCAGTTGCCAAAATGGATTGTTTTTAACAATGCTAAGAGGTATGTGACTCCAGTAAAGACACCTTCCCATTACCCTGTCCGCTTCTAGCTTTTCTGATTTCTTTGCAACTGACTTGATAGAAGGTTGTGAGCCTGGTCCAACATAATGCGATGTGTGCCCCCCCTTCCCACGAGGTGAAGCTGTGGAGCCCCTCCCACTACCCTCACCGATAGTGGTAGATATAGATGCACCTAAACTTCTTGCTTCGCCAAAAGCTGCAAGCTCAGCTTTGTTTGCAGCGATCTCATCCTTCTTTCTCATTTTTTCATGGATGGCATCATGGGCAGCTCTCATGATTTCTGGGGTCACTGCAGTACAAAGGCCAACATCATGGCCAGGTAGTTTGGCTAAATGGTATTTCAACCTGTTAACCCCTCCTGCCATGAGACGCCCACATAATTTGCAACTCAGATTTTGCCTATTGTTGCCATCCTCGGGCTCACCATACTGCCAAAATGGGTCCAATGTCTTTGGCATTTTTGCAATTGGAAATTTGGAATGCTTCAAGCCTTCAACTCAAATGCAACCCTGGGGCACAAAAACAAAAAAAAATTACATTAAACTCTATTGAAAAATAATAGCAACATTCTAGCTTAAAAAATCATACCTCTAAATTTAGATTTTAAGCCATGAAAGATAAGAAGAAGAGGGTGGCTAAGAAGTAAAAAAAAAGCATGCTATTTTCCATTCTAATTTTTTAAAACCCCCATTTACATTGGGACTCTATTTCATTTTTTGGGGCATGGAAATCAATGGCAAAATAGTAAAAACAAATAGACAAGAAATAGGCAATGAAATAGTAAAACAAATATGCAAAAAATCTTTCAAACAGTCCATGGCAAAAGATAGAAAAACAATGGATAAAATGCACATACCTTCAACACTTGCTCCACAAAAATCCTTGGTAGAGATGCTAAATGGTGTTTGAAATCCTCCAAAGGTGTTGGTGGTCTCCTCAAGCCCTTCTCCTCCACTTCCAACAAGCTCATTTGCCAAATGAGAAAAAAAAAACCAAGTTTTCCCTTTTCTAAGCCGCAGGTGGTTGCCTGCCTGGGCGCTTTTTTCAGTCGACCCGCGCTTTTTACCAAAAAAGCGCACTTCCAAATTTTTTTTTAAAATCGCGATTTTTCCTAGCCGAAAAATTGGCCTAAGGAAAGAATCGCACTTTTTCCGATTTTTGCCGATTTTGCGGCGATTTTTTCAACACTGATTGCGATGACTTGTGTGAACTATGGCATAGAAGGATGGCTCACCTACATCATCCCGCCTTGAGTAATTTGAGGAAGATTGTCACAGGTGTTCCTGAGTTTAACAAAGAGTACACTGAAGTGTGCAAAGGGTGTGCTCTCGGTAAGTATGTAAAGACTGCTTTTCCCAGTAGTGACAGCAAATCAGCAGGAGCTCTTGATCTGATACATTCAGACCTTTGTGGTCCGATGTCTACTACATCTTTGAAAGGTTATGAGTACTACATAACCTTCATTGCCGATTTCTCCAAGAAAACCTGGATCTACTTTTTGAAAACCAAGGAATCAAAAGAAGTCTTACAAAAGTTCAAAGACTTCAAAGCTCTGGCAGAAAACCATACAGGGAGAAGGATCAAAGTTTTGCAATCTGACAATGGGGGAGAATATACCTCCAAAGAGTTTGATGCCTTTTGTGTTCTAGAAGGAATTAAAAGACAGTTGACTGTTTCCTACACACCTCAGGAGAATGGGGTGGTTGAGAGAAAGAATAGAGCAATAGTTGGTGCAGCACGGTCTATGTTGCATGATCAAAGTTTGCCTTTTTTCCTCTGGGTAGAGGCGTGTAACACAACTGTGTATATTCAAAACAGGAGTCCTCATAAAGTTTTGGGAAGTAACACTCCTGAAGAGGCTTACTCAGGAAAGAAGCCTGATGAAGTAGGGCACTTCAGGATTTTCGGGTGTCTTACCTACTCTCATGTTCCTTCAGAAAAAAGGACTAAGTTGGAACCCACAGCAGAGAAGGGCATCTTAGTTGGGTATGACGAGATCTCCAAAGCCTACCGGATATATATTCCTGCAATAAAACAGACTATTGTGAGGCGGGATGTGAAATTTGAGGAAGACAAGGCTTTCAGGAAATCTTGTGAGTTGGACAAAGGAGAGAAGCAACCCTCCGCTTCTCAGGTAAATACGAGTCAGAGCACTGTTACTTAGGGTTCAGGAGTGACAGAATCTCAGGTGACTAGTTCCTCAGACCCAAGTATTGGCTCAGGAGAAGAGCCACAGGATGGTGGCACAGCAGGTTCAGGTTCTCAGATTACAGGTTTTCATGTGACAGGGTCTCAGACCACTAGAGCTAATAGTTTTGAAACACAGGCTCAAGCTGTGATTTGGGATGGGGATGAGCTCTTCTCTCCTTCAGAAGTTACTTTAAAAAAGAGGAAGCCCAAATGGCTTCAAGAAATTTTGAAGGGAGCTCAGTCGGTAGGAACTCCTAAGAGAGCCGCTAGAGAAAGTAAGGTACCTGAGAGATTCTGTAGCTATGTAGCAATGGTGAGCAGTATCAGTGAGTCTGAGCCATTATCTTACGAGCAGGCAATAGGGGAGCAAGTCTGGAGAGATGACATGGTGGAAGAGTATGCTTCCATCATGAAGAATGATGTCTAGGAAATTGTGCCTAGACCTGAAGGGAAGTCTGTAGTTACTTCCAAATGGCTATACAAAATTAAATATGCTGCAGATGGCAGCATTGAGAAGTATAAAGCTAGATTTATTGCAAGAGGATTCTCTGAAGTTGAGGGGATTGACTATGATGAGACCTGTTGATGAAATTGTCATTGAAATTGTCATTGATGCCAACATGGACTTGTAGTGGCCCCACAGGTTGTCATTGATGCCACCAAGTCCCACTTGCAGTTCCTTGGACCCCTTACAGAGTGGTTTTGTGCCTTGAAGCACCTTGTACCCAGTTGACAAGGTCCCTGTACCCACAAGGCTAGATCTTGATGCCACCACCTTGTTGAAGTTGTTGAAGACCCTGGAGATGATGTTGAAGCCTTTGTGGATGATGGAGAAACCCTAGATGGGTTAGAGAAGCATTAATGCTTTGATGGTGTCATGGTACTGTTATCACATATTTATTAGCCGGGCTACCATATTCTATTTTTCAGATACAATACATTTTTCAACCAGATCTCTTACATATGAGATGTTGAGATGAGCAGTTTTGACGGATCATTATTTTATTTGTGGACTATTGTACTCTCCCATGTCAAAACTGAGTCTCAAGACACTCAGATTTGAGGACTGATATAGCCATTTAGACATTTACAGAGCAGCTATTGATGCCCAGTTTTATATCAGTGCTTTCTCATTGGACAGATAATGTTTCGGAGGCTATCAGGTTTCGAGCACAAATCCTCCAGCATCCCACTAGACCAGGCACCACACAGCAAATCACCGCGTTCTTCAGCATGCTACCGTCTTCCAAGGGGACCAAGAGATCTACTGAGCTCGATATCGACCCAACTCCCAGATCAGTAAGGGTTGGGGGCTCTCGACCCACGAGATCTCGGCGGCAGCTTCGTACCAAACCTCCCTCTAGGAATCGATCAGGACCCACCCTCCAACATCACTCTAGAGGGCAGCCTGAGCATACCGGCCCCAACTTGGGACAGCAGACACTTTTACAGTTCTCTCAGTTTGCCTCGTTCAACCTCGGATGTTAGGAGTACCAAACCCTCCTCAGTCTTCTCGGCTCTCGGATCTTGTCCACTTGAGCTCCTTCGCCCCTGTGCAGGGCTACATGATTGGAACTGGAGCAAGAGTTCTTCCATGTTTTAGCCTAACACCCCTTGTATATCTTTATTTCTTTCTGTTTCATTGCTTATATTGTATTTCCTTTAAGGGAGATCAATTGATCCTCCCACATACATAAATTATCATTGTAATCGACAGTCTTGTTGACCTATTTGTGGTCATTAGTGGACATTAATAAATTTATCTTATCTCATCTTATCTATCTAGGACAGCCCTAAGGATGCTCCTCTCTGGGTGGCCCCTTGATTCCCCTTTATCACACTCGGGTCTCCCTTCTGTGGCAACTCTTAAATGCTCCTTTACCCCACAGGGCTGCCCTTTAGAATGGAAGCCCTCCCTCTTATTGCTCCCATACTTTGCATGAAACATCACTCTTTCTTTGTACTTATTAATACACATAAATTTCAAATCGTTAGTTACAAACATTACTCTTAGTCAGCTCATACACTGTTAATTTAATGAGTTATATTTGTGATGATTGTGGTTAAATGAATGTGCACTAATACTTATGCTACATGCAGTTATATACTGACTTTATGATGCTACTACGAATATGGTTATGAGTGAGGACTGATTATTATTGTTGCCTTCATTTATGTTTGATATTTCTATTGCTAATACTAATGCTGCCATAAATTTTATTATCAAATTCCATAGGAATGACTATCATAAGTAACTAAAATATACATGCTGAGGTTGGTTGAACACAATTGGTTGGTCCATCCTTGATTTCATGAAATAGTTGATGTACTACTGCTTCCATAAGCACCTCTAGGCCATGATCAATACTATTTATTGCTACATGTTGTTCAACTAATTTATTGTTGTTTGGTGGCACGTAGATGGTTTCGCTATTTCTTATCTTCACTAGCCTAAACCATAATCAACATCCCATTCCCACTCTTATGATTTGACTCCAATTAGGCACTGGTCTCTAGTAACCTCGGAAGGGGTATTCTTTGGTGTTTGGTGTCTTTTTCCATAGTCGAATTAGCGCTCTCCACTAGGAGGCTTCGACTTTCGAAGTAGTTGGGGACAAGTGACTAAGGTGACAATGGTCACTTTTCCCTCATATGCTTACCGGTGGCTTGGGCTGGCAATTCAACCGGTAACATTTTGGCTTCATTGTCGGGGACCCTCAACTCATTAAGGTGACATATCCGGGCAAGAACGACATTATTGATAAGTCTTCAGGTACATCCACAAGTTTTAAGTTTGTATCTTTCACATTGGCTAACCTGACAGGTTTCTCTGGCGACTCCACCAATTGCTCAGGTACGTTCCTTGTTCTCTATTTTGGTAAGATTGCTTAAGCTAACCGTGCATGTCTTTCCAAGCGAATCCATCGGTAAATAATCCTAAAGATACCCAACAAGGACAGGCTTTAAGGGTACACTTCTTCTCGACCTGAGTCATATATTGTTAAGAAGAAAAGATTGAATTCGGCAAGGGTTAATAAGTGCTCAGGTAGCTTTCGATAGTCTCCCTGATATACACAAATTATTTGTAAATTCCGGTAATAAAGCAGACATGGCTTCTTTCTATACATTTGATTTCACTAATATTATAGGATATCCTAACCAAATGCTAAAATTCAAAGATTATGGGGAATTTCCTGTGTTTTATAGATCTGATGCAATTTTTGCTACAGAACATTGGGATGGTATGGAAAGGTGTTTTATGCTTACTGACACTTCTCATTTGGATGTTAAGTTCAAGGCTTTCACTTCTTGTCTAACCCATGATGCAGTTGAATGGTTCAAATCTCTGCCTGCTGGTAGTATAACCACCTATGTTAACTTGAAGAAGAAATTCTTTGATAGATGGCCAGAAAAGAAGGACCTAGTACTACTGAAAAAAGCACTAATGACTATGAAAAGAATTGAAAATGAAACCATTGAAGAATTTGATCGCGGGTTTGACAGAGTTGTTAAAGAATTTCCTACAAATTGCAAACCCCCAGACGCAATGGTTCTAGATAGACCGACTGATCTCCCACCTGCGAAGAAAAAAGTAAAGGTTTTGGATGACAATTGGAAAGCTACAAGGAGGTCGAACACGTCAGGGTATTCTAGGGCGAAACCCGATCCAAAGGATAAAGAAAAAACTCCTACCTCCAACAAAGGCCCAGATCCGATGAACATTCTTATTGAAGAAATGCGGTAATTGAGGGTTGATATGGCTCAACAAAACACCAGCATGCATAATAGAATCGTCCAGTTAGAGATGGCCCAGCAACCTAGTCAACCCATATTTTCTTCGAAGAACTTCAACAAAGATCCTTTGTAGCAGAGACCTCGCTCTTCTTTGGAGCCAACTAATACAGTGAGCGAATTTCCATACTATTGCAGGGCGTGTCGTAGTATCCACGATGAAAGAACTTGTGCCCTTTATTTGGTATATACCAAAAACAACATTTTGTTTGAAGAGGACGATTCGGAGGTATCTAATTTATTTGAAAGGAGGCAGTTTGGGTTGTTTAGTGACGATATGCAGGAAGTGAAGAGAAATTCAATCAATGCCGAAAAAGTGAACAAGATACTCGATGAAATGCCTAACCGAGAGCAAATAAGGAAATGGTATGAGAATAGGACCCCTGGAAATGTTTATCAAAGACAAAGGAGGCTCACATCAACGAATACAGAAGGGACAAAGGCTTCACTTCCGCCCCCGGTAGGTTCAATTAAGTCTTCTTTGATTGATTTGGTTACTGATGAACCTTTGAAAATCGATGTTACAGGCAATCTAGGCACTATGAAGGTTTTGGTACTCTTGACAGAATTGGTCAAGATCCCCTCGGTTAGAAAACAGGTTGCTGAGTTACTACATCTTCAAGAAGGAACTGTCTAGAAGCGACCAACAGTCAATCAAATTGAAGAAAGCGAAGATGCGCCAATCATATTATCAAACATGCTGCCAACCGAGAATAAGAATCCTACACATAAACCTTTATTTATTTATTTGGGCATAGGTGATCTGGTTCTACATAATTGCATGTTTGATTCAAGGGCATCCACTAATGTTGTGCCTCTAGTCGTGATGCAAAGGTTAGGATTGCAAGTGTCGACACTGTACAAGAATGTGTGGGCTATGGACTGCAGAGAGATGAAGGTTTGCGGTGTGTTGATGGTTATTCTTGTACGACTAACCGTTCATCCCAGCACAAGCATAAAGATGTATATTGTGGTGATTGATCTTCCAGAATCCTAGAGGATGCTCTTATCTAGGAAGTTTGGAGCAGACCTTGGAGGTAGTATACAGATGGATCTGTCTTATGTAACTATTCCCACTTCGGAAGGTGGCTCCATCAATCTTCAAAGAGAAACGATGAGGAAACATCATCTAGAGGACCCTGCAAAACCAGAGAACGAGTATATATACCAACATGATATTGGTTCTTATGTATTGATTACAGATCTTCCTCCGTAGAAGAATATTGATAAGTTTTGGATTTTGTATTTCGATGGGGCAAAGTCCCAGACGGGTATGGGCGCAGGTGTTGTATTAATTTCCCCTAGACACGGGCAACATTATTTTTCTTTCAAATTAGAATTTGATGGTACTAACAATGTTGTTGAGTATGAAGCTCTTCTGCTTGGGCTAAATGTTGCAAAAGATTATGGAATTCAGTTACTACATGTTATAGGCGATACTGACCTAGTGGTATGTCAAGTAAAAGGCACTTTTTCTTGCAAAAAGATGTGATTGAAAGATACAGGGATGTTGTCAGAATTGCTACCAAAGACTTCTAGGCCATTTCATTGCAAGCGGTACGAAGGGAACATAACCAAATAGCGGATGCCATTGCAATTTTCGCTTTAGTCTTTGATCCAAATGATAAAGTAGAAGATACCTGCGAGGTGGAAGTAATATTTTGTCCTTTCATGCCAACCAACTTTGATATATGGGAATTCTTTGATGACGACAAGCAGATTCGAAGGCTTATGGCCAACGTAGAAGAGTATGCGGGTAACAAGGTTTATTGGAGAAAAGAAGGATCCACTAAGGAGCATCAGTATAACCCTATTCCTATGGAAAGGGTATCTTTGGAAAAGAAGTTCGAATTAAACGATAGGTGCAAATTAAAAGATGCGGCGTTGAGTCCAAAATATCAAGAAGTAAATATTGGTTCTTAGTAAGACCCACGTTTGATCAAGGTTGGTAAGATTCTAGATTCTCAAGAACGAAAGGATGTCATCAATTTGGTTCGAGAATTCAGGGACGTGTTCACACGGTCATACAATGAACTAAAAACCTATGACAAGGATATTATTCAACATGCTATACCTTTGGAAGAAAATGCGAAACCAAATCGACATAAATTAAGGAAAGTGAATCCTAAATTGGCTTTGTTGGTTAAGAAGGAATTGGAGAAAATGGTAGAAGCAAAGATCATAGTCCCAATAATGTAATCAAAGTGGCTTTCCGATCCCGTTCCATCCAGAAAGAAAACATGTGATATCCGAGCGTGTGTTGATTTAAGGAACCTTAATGCAGTATCCAAGAAAGATAATTACCTACTTTCTAATATGGAACTCTTATTGCAAAGGATCACGGGATTGGAGATGATGTCATTCCTAGATGGCTTTTCATGTTTCAATCAGGTTGCTGTCAAGAAAGAAGATCGAGCAAAGACTGCCTTTACTACCCCTTGGGGCTCTTACCAATACTTGTGCATACCTTTTGGTTTAATGAATGTTGGGGCTACCTTTCAGAGAGCTATGGACTATGCTTTCAGAGATATATTACAGAAAGTCTTAGAAATATATGAAGATGACCTCACAATTTACTCCAAAAGAAGAAAGGATCACATCAAACATCTTCGACAGGTATTTGAACGTTGCCGCAGGTATGTAATTTCCTTTAACCATAAAAATCTATTTTGGGAGTTGTTGAAGGTAAGTTACTCGGACATGTCGTTACAAAAGAAGGTGTTAAAAGCTATTAAAGAAATTCCATTACTATGAAGTTTGAAGGCTTTAAGGTCTTTCTTTGGGAAAATATTTTATTCATAGGTTTATTCCTAATTTTACAGAGATTACTAAACCTTTGAATAAGTTGCTAAAAAAGGATGCAGATTTCAGGTGGACCGAAGAAGCCAAGAAAGTGTTTGAAGACGTTAAATAAGCTATTACCTGGACACCGATACTGGTAAGTCCAGACTATTCTAAACCATTTCAAATTTTTTTATTTTGCTTCCACTAACACTATTGCAAGAGTCCATCTACAAAAGAATGATAAGAATGAAGAACAACCCATTGCATTCATGAGCAAAGCTTTGAGTAATACAAAAATGAAGTATCACAGTATGGCGAAACATGCGTACGCATTGGTAATGTCGCTGAAACATTTCAGAGTTTTCATTGGATATTCAAAGATTATGGCGTATGTTCTGCACTCTGCAGTCAAAGAAATACTTGAGCAACAAGATGGTTTGGATGTTAGAGCTAAGCGGATTGCAAAGATCCAAGAATATGACTTGGAAATACAACCTACTAAGTTGGTCAGAGGCAAAGGCTTGGCTCATAGATTTCATAGATTTCTTGGAAGACAAAATCATTACTAGGTTAGGAAGTCTAGCCAAGATTATCATAGATAACGCGTCATCTTTCAGTGGCGGGGAACTATCCATGTTTTTCTTTGACTATGGTATTATACTGTCAGACTTCGAATTATTATCCCCAAGGTAATAGGCTCGCTGAGTCAAGTAACAAGAATTTGATGGACATTATAAAAAAGACTGTGGGAGATAATAAGAAGTGTTGGGATACCAAATTAAGGTATGCAGTATGGGCGAACATAATCACCATAAAGGAATCAACCGGGAAAATTCCATTCGAATTGATGTATGGTCTAGATGCTACTTTGTCGATCAATTTAAGTTTTCCAGTATACAAAGTCCTCCAACAAAACACGGATGATCCAGATGCGTATCAACGAAGAATCAACAACCTGATAGAACTCGATGAGAACCAACGAAGGACCTTTGACCACCTGATAAAACACCAAGAAAGGGTTAAAGAGAAGTTTGATAAGAAGACTCACCAGCGCCAACTGCAAATTGGAGACCTCGTCCTACTATGGGACAAAAGAAGAGAGGACCCAGGTAAACATTGTAAGTTTGACAGTCTTTGGTTGGGTCCCTGTCAGATTATTGACATTGCAGGTGCAAATGCATTCTGTTTGAGTCACCTGGACGGTGAGAAGATTCCTCTACCTATCAACGGGCAGGCACTTAAGAGGTACTTCTCTAATGTTGTTTGATATTTATCATTATTATTATAGTTAGTTTGTTCGATAGTCCGTTGGTCATTAGTCGTTTTATTTTTTGGACAAGGCAGGACGGAAGTGTCTGCCTAATGATGATTTGATCCCTCGTATATTTGATGTGTGTGTAGGTCTACAGGTACCAAAAGATTCACAGGTTCTCAAGCACTCCTGGGAAGAGCAGTTGTCCCGCAGTTGGAGCCAGTGTTATGCTGCACTTGTACCTAGCACACCTTCAGGTGTATCCCAGAGAGAGAGAGAGCAAAATTTTGACCAAGGGTGTTATTGAGCAACGATAGTCATGGTTGGGCCCTTTGGTTTCTTCTTTAGGGGTACTCTGGCTTAATGGCACTGTTGATTGCCCTTTGTTGGGGTTCTTAACCTCAGGGTGGGTGATCGAAGCCCCTAAGGGTTGGCCACAGGGTCACATGGCTCCATATGTTATTGATATGTCTTGTGGCTTCTGCACAGCCACCGAGACACCCTCCTGGTTCGTTACACCATAGGTTCTCCTTATCTTGGGCATTCTTCCTCATCAAGACGTTCTCTCCTTTCACCGTGTTATACATGTCGTTTGAGGGGGTGTTGAGGGATTTTACAACATCTTGGGGTTAGTAGGGGCATGACACCCCCTCCCAGCTCACTCTAGCCTTTCGTTTCGAGTGATCCGCTTAATTAGGCTATTTTTTGCACCCTGCGGAAAAAACATCCCCAGTAGCCTACCTTAAGCCTACAATAAGTCATATTTTATTATCATTTTGTTTTAATTTTAAGTTGACATTTTTGTAATTACAAATTGACATATTTTAAGGCATGCCGGCCTGGATATTTTTGTAATAAGTGAGTGTGAGATCATATAAATAAATCTCCTCACTTTCATTTTGAAACATGAGCAAGTGGGATTATTATTGTATTACTGTTTTTCCCTAACTAGGGCTCTTTGGAGAGGATGCTCTATTGTTGAGGAGGAATTTTCTGGTTAAACAAGTTGACTTTTGGAAGTTTTTGGATGAATTTGTTTCTCTGGTGATGCTTAGATTTGTTGGCACAACACAAGCACATTAAGGTCTGGATTCTAACCTTTTTGTTTATTATGTTGGAATTGCTGGCACTGATGTCAAAAGTATGAAAAAGGACTAACTATGCCCAGCCACCTGGACAATACATTAATGACAAAGGACAATGAGTTCAGGTCAAGGACAAGGATGACAAAGGACAATGAGTTGAGGTCAACGACAAGGATGACAAAGGATAATGACATGTAGAATATCCATGGTGACAAGCAAGCAAGCATGGAAGAATTGATGACATGGAAAAGAGTGACAAATGGTAGTCGGAAGCCATGAATGGCATGAATGAACAAATGACTCATTCTGTGGTCATTTGTTGGTTTGATGAAGTCATGAAGACCACATTTGTGGATGGACATATGCTTGATTGATGATGATCCATGAGACCATAGACTTGACGATGTGCTCATTTGAAGGTTACTATACCGTGATGACATGTTTTTAATATTGAGGAAATTCTCTTGATGAAGCACATCATGATGAAGCCCATAATGAAGCCATAGCATGTAGCCCTTAAAAGCATTTGTGTAAATCCCTTGGACAAGCGCTCAATGCATTGAAGAAGCACATGAGGATTATGCTTATAAAGTCTGAAACAAGTCGGCCCAAAACTTATTTAATTGTCTTAAATTAAAATTAAAATGTGCTTCAAACATGTCGGTCCTGTTACCTGGGGGGGATGTGGCAGAAATCTTCAAGCCACTCGGTGTGTCCTTGGGGGCAATTCTCGAGTCAAGGCTGTCACCTTGTTCTTGACTCCTCCGTTTAGGCCAACTCCTAAGGAAGCCAAGGGGGGTAGACCCTATTAAAAGAAAATCTATGGTTTTTAGTCGACGAAAGAAAAGACTAAATCTAAGAGTTAAGATGAAATGGATAAAATAACACAACGGACTATTGCAAGAAAGAGATCACATCAACAGCATAAGACAATGTAAGCACTATTCACGACATTTTGCAATAATTGATTTAAGCATTGAAAGTAAAACAGACCAGTGCCAATGAATATGGAGTGCTTGTTAAAGTGGAGTGTTGTTGTGTCGTGTGAGTATTGCAGTTGTCTCATTGGTCAGTTTTAAAATTATTAATGAGTAATTAAGTGCGTGGGTTAATTGTGGGTTTGGCCCAACAAGTCAAGTCCCTTCGAACTGAGTGCTAAAGCGGTAATACCAAGTGTCTAATGGGGCGAGGATGAACCTACATGGAGTAGCCCCCTGACTCTGTAGTAGTTACCCTTTGCAACCTCTCGAGTTCTCGAGAAAATCACTTGTGTGGATTTTCCTATTAAATCTAGTAACTCGTATCCCTTTCTGATACAACCAACTGATCAAACAAGCTGCAGCGGTGTAGAGCATACGAGGAACGAGTCTTGGTAATTTTTTAAGAATTTTAAACTTGTGTTCTTGTTAAAAATAAAAACCTCAAGGAATCTCTTTTAGTCCAAATGGACCTCAATCGGGAAAGCGAGGAGGGAGGGGTTGATTTTAGATAACAGAAAAATGCCAAAAACAATCATAGATTATCTAATTAGTCCTACCACGCATCTCTTTCCCCTTTTAGGTCAATCGAGAAGTCGTGGGGTAAGTAGTATGATTACTTTGAATTTGTAAAAGATATTGAAATGCTTATGATTCAAAGTATACAATGCTACTAAAAACAACTAAACTAGAAAAAACTGAAAAAATCACAAAATCACAAAAACGCATAATCCCCCCTAGGGGGATGGGGAGTGGACTCGAAAGAGCCTACTCGAACTTGCTTTTATTAATCGGTTACAATGCTTCAACAGAAATGCTCTTTGGTCCTTGTTATCTGGGATCTAAAGGCTTACAAAATATAAGGAAAAGAAGCCCAGCTGAGTGGGAAGCCTCCTGGAAGCTCCGGATGGCCCACAAATTGGTTTTTGGGCAGCGTATCCTCTTCTTTTTTAACAGACCTGCTAAAAACCAGCAAGCAAATTTTAGTAAAAAGTGCCCAAAAACACTGTAGAAGTGTCTTTGAACAACACAAAAAATACCCAAAAACACTGTAGAAGTGTCTTTGAACAACACAAAAAATACCCAAAAAATTCTAAGTTATAATGATTAAAAAAATGGGCAAAAAGGAACCAAGGAAAGCAAGCTTTCCTTGGGATCTTGGCTTGCCTTTTGGGCAGCCAATATGATATGCAACCAATTGCTAGATTTGTTTTCTAAACTTCGAAATAAACTATCTTTAAACAAGCTACAAATTTCCTTTATAATGCTTGTAAAAGAAGGTAATTTGAACTAGATCTCTTCAAATATAACTTTGCATGCAAACTAGGACTGAGATCTACACTTAGGAAAGAATCTTACTAACTAAGTCTATATATGATTTTCTTAGTGAGATAGATCTAAGTGATAAGATTCTTAAATGGTAACCAATTTGAAGAAAATTTAAATTTTGGAGGAAGAGGAAAAGAATAGTGCTTGTTGCTGAAATAGATCTACAAAAGAAACTTGTCAGTGAAGCACCGAGGGGCACAATCTTCGCAATCTTTGTTGGAAAACCAGTGGAATCAAACTTGAACCACAGCTATTCCAATCACGGCAAACCTGCAAGCTAAACAACAAATCCTGCAAACAAAACCATTAAATCTAAAGATACATGAGAAATAGATGACACAACATGAAAATAATCTTATTTAGCATGCAAATACTAGCTCATTCAAACATATGTAGCAAAATAGGAGTAAGTAAACTTACTTACAATGATCTATTCCTATGATTCCAATAATCATTCAAGCAGACAACAGTTTACTACAAAATATGAAACAATCGCAGTTCACCTCAAAAGCAACATGATAATGATGATCCACACATGAAAAGTACTCCACAATTTAGCCTCCAAAGCTTCTCTTTTATTTCAACAAAAGAATGATCAATACAATATTACACAATATCAAGCCTTTTTCCCCAACTCTAACTAGCTTGGAAGAGAGAAAGGTTGCTTTATTTATAGCCAGAGCCAAGCCCCTGGGGGCCTATCAACACTGAAGATACACTTGAAGTCACACTGAGCTTACCTGAAGAGGAACTGAGTTGAAATGAAGAGGTGATTGACACCTCTCTCACTTAATTCACCATTAACCTGCCAACACACCAAGCTACCCACCGAAATCCACCAACCAAAATCCAATCAACGTCATCCTCTCCTTCACTCGCGCGTGAGCTTCCACTTCATTAACATGAAGAGGCTGATGTCATCCCAATTTTTATGCGCTAGCTTTTAAGGAGAAGACCAAAGATCTATTTAACCATGCATTAATTAAAAAACGAATAGGGTAGACCCCTCCCCCACCTCACACGTGAACTTCTTTGACGTGAAGAAGAAGAGGTTGACGTCACCCACTCTTTCACCATAATCACTAGCTTCTTTTTTACACCGAAGTTATAAACCAAAGTCCAATATTTAAACAAACATCATGTTGAAAGGAGAGTCCACCAATTACACATACATGGCCTTCACTTTGGAGTTAGCGTCAAGCTTAAGTGAGTTGACATCACCCTCACTTCATAACCACTAACTATATCATAATAAAACCAAATTTTGATATTATTTAAGACAAATTCATGCTTGGAGAGAACCGTAAGTTTAATGGGGGACCCATGCCATGTCACCCCATTAACTTATTTTTTTAAATTTTTACGTTTTCAAACTTTGACTTTGGTGCCAATTTGGCGAATTTTAGCATTAAAATGGACTTTTGATGCATCTTTAGCTGAATAATGCCTCACGGGGTGTTCCGATTGGCCAACTAATGTGGAAAGTAGTCCCTGGGGTAAAGTAGACGCTCCGGGTGTGAAAACGAGTGTCCCTAAGTCAGAAACGGACTCCGTATCTAACTTTTATTACATTTGAAATTTTCTAATTAAACCATTTAAAAATGGCCTAATTTTGCAGAAATTTTTTATTTTCTCGGACTCAAAATCAATGCCTAGCATGTTGAAACACAATGAAACGAAGGCTCTAATAACCTCCTAAGGCCGAAACACCAAGACGACTACCCCCACTTTGGAGGTGTGAGTGAAAAACTCAGAAAACACTTTGGGCTAGTCAGCTTGATGCTCAAGTCCAGGAAGCCGAGCCTTTTATAAAATATTAAATGCTAGGACATTTTTTACAATTTCCCCAAGGGGGTATGAACATGTGTTTACGAAAAAAATAACAAAAAGTTCCCAGACAAAGCCTGAATGACTTCTGAATTCTGAAAGGTGAACATTAAGATTCCATATATGCTAAGCTAGATCATCAGTAATCAATTTCAATTTCATAACAAAAGCATATAGACAGGATCACTGAAAGAAACAATATCACAAGATCGACACAGATTTATCCTGGGAAAACCCTAAAGGGAAAAACCCAGCAAAAGCTTCCTCAATATAGATGATCAAAAGATAAAAGGTAAAACCCCAGACTAATCCTTCTCCTCCTTGCAGCTGCTGCTTCTCTCTCTCTATCTCTTATGTGCTACACAAGTGAGTGTGAGTGTGTAGAAGTGAGAGCAGCCTCACTTCTATTTATATTCTTTCATTCACTTGACAATTCACTCCACCAAGTCGGCCCCACTAAAATTGACTGGGCCGACTTCTCTAGGAGGACAAAAACAACTTAATAATATATTAATTAGGGTGCTAATGACCCGACTTACAACGAAGGGGTTTTCCTCATGACTCTCAATGGTTCTCCCGCTAGGAACATCGGGGTACAATAAAATACAAATGATTCTCCCGATAGGAACATCGGGGTAATAAGTAAATACACTTCAAAGTTACAATAATTCAACACTCCCCCTTAACGAGAAGGGTATTCTACAACAACAACAACAACAACAGTAGGAGAAGGAGAGAGAGCATCTTCAACATCATCGGGGTGATACATCTATGGATCATTGGAAGCTTTTTCAACATCTTTGACATATAGTCTTCATCTTCAATTTCAGCAGCAACATCATTTTGACAACATCATCGTCAGCATTTTGGTCTTCAGCAACATCATCATCATCATCAGCAACACTTTGAGCAACATCATCATCACACTCTGATCTTTCGATCAGCAACAATCTAAGCAACATCATCATCATCAACAACAACCTGCAATCCACAATACGAAGACGAAAGTCTTCAGATCACTTTTGGACTTAAGTCTAGGGATGATACAATCCTACCACATTCTCGACAACCGAAGTCACTGGATACAATTACGGGAAAATCACTCCCTATCACTTTAGGACTAAGTCCAAGGATGATGCAATCCTACCACATACTCGAGTACTGAAGTCATCGAAACCATTCTGAACAGAAGTTCAAGGATGATACAATTCTACCACGCTCTCGAGTACCGTAGTCACCGGATCCATTCTGAACAAAAGTTCAAGGATGATACAATCCTAACACGTTCTCGAGTACCGAAGTCACCGGATCCATTCTGAACAAAAGTTCCAGGATAATACAATCCTACCACGTTCTCGAGTACCAAAGTCATTGGATCCATTCTGAACAAAAGTTCAAGGATGATACAATCCTACCACATTCTCGAGGATCGAAGTCACCGGATCCATTCTAGGACAAGTGTCCAGGGATGATACAATCCCGCTTCAACATCACTACTCCCCCTTTTGAGGAAGGTCTTTCCGAACAACACCAAGCTTGTCTCGAAAGTATTCGAACTTTATCCGGGACAGAGGCTTCGTCAACACATCAGCAACTTGTTCATCAGTACTCACATACTGGAGCTTTATGGCTCCCTTCTGTATCATATCTCGAATGTAGAAATACCGGATTTCTATGTGCTTCGACTTATCGTGGAACACTGGGTTCTCCGTCATCTTTATACAACTCTGGTTATCACATAGAATCAGGGTGGTATCCAACTCTAGGTTGAATAAACCTGACATCAACTTCCAAACCCATATGGCTTCAAAACTAGCAGAGCAAGCTGCTATATATTCTGCTTCAGCGATGCCGAGAGCAATACTGGACTATTTTCTGCTAAACCATGAAATCATAGTAGGCCCCAGACTATAACATCCACCTGATGTGCTTCTTCTGTCTAAGACACTTCCAGCCCAATCTGCATCTGTATAGCCATACAATCGGTAATCATGGTTTCCATCATAGTATAAACCAAAGTCTATAGTCCCTTTCAGATATCTCATCACATGCTTTGCAGCTATCAGGTGTACACGTCTAGGTTTAACTAGATACTGACTCAAGGTGTTCACAACAAAACAAATGTTTGGTCTGGTATTTGTTTCATACATCAACGACCCGATAATCTGTCTGTATTGAGTCACATCCACTAATTTTGAGGAGTCATCAGCTAACAACTTCAGGTTGGTATCCATGGGTGTGGCCATGGCTTTGCATTCCAACATATCGAATCTTTTCAATATCTCTACTGCATACTTTCCTTGGTTGAGAAAGATTCCTTCTGAATTTTGCCATACTTCCAAACCTAGGAAATAATGCATTAACCCAAAGTCTTTCATCTCAAATTCTTCAGTGAGCTTCTTCTTACATTCTACAATTTGTTTCTTATTCCCTGTCAAAAATAAATCATCCACATATAGTAATAGTATGACAGGTTCATCTTCTATAACCCTGTACTAAAGGTTAGGATCGGCTTTACTCTTTGGTAAAGTCCAAGCTCGTCAGGAAACTATCTATCCTTCCATACCAAGCTCTAGGAGCTTGCTTCAAGCCATACAGGGCCTTCTTCAATTTGCTTACATGAGTCCGTCTATCTTCAACTTCAAATCCTTGTGGCTGTTCTATGTATACTTCTTCTTCAATCACACCATTCAGGAAGGCTGTCTACACATCCATCTGGTGTAAGTCCCACTTCATCATGGATGCAAGTGGCATGATAGCTCTAATCGAAGTATACGGTGCTACTAGTGCAAATGTTTCTTCATAATCAGTTCCCTCTTTCAGAGAGAAACCTCTAGCCACAAATCTTGCCTTGTACTTCTCTATACTTCCGTCAGCTTTTTGGGAACTATATCCCAAACATCATTCTTCATTATGGACTGATACTCTTACTTCATTGCTTCTACCCATTCTTTCTTCTCTACAGCTTCTTCATAGTTTGTAGGTTCTTGATCTACAAGATCACACATCAAAGCTACATAGTTAGAAAATGTCTTAGGCTTCTTGCTTATTCTTGTGGAGCCTTCAAGAGCTCCATATCTTTCTGCTTCACGTATAATTTCTCTTGCCCAAGCAGGATTTCTCTTCCGTAATATCTCCATCGTAGGAGGTTCTTGTGGTTCCGCCATATCATGATCTTCAGGTGCTTCATCTTCAGGGAGGAATGTAGCCTCTACATTTCTGGGAGGTGTATCTTCCTCATACACTTCTTCACGTTGGCATTTTCTGGATCTCTTGAGAGTTGCTTCTTCATTGAATGTTACATCTCTACTGATTTCCATGTGATGGAATCCAGGAATGTAAATTCTGAATGCCTTAGACACTTCACAGTATCCAACAAATATCCCCTTCTTTCCGGAGGGGTCCAATTTGGTTCTTTTCTCTTTCGGTATATGAACATATATTGGACAACCAAATATTTTGAGGTGACTTACCTCGGGCTTCTTTCCCGTGAACATCTCTTCTGGAGTCTTGAATCTAAGAGCATTGTGAGATATTCTATTCTGTGTTGACTAAATTGTCATTGATGCCAACAGGTGTGTGTCAGTGTGTCTTGGTGCCCCTTGAGGAGCCTCTGATGGTTGAGTAAGTGTCAGCGTCAAAGGAGACCT
>LPNX010767796.1:125705-146037 GCA_001517045.1 Pseudotsuga menziesii
CCCCTCTCAGTGTCTACATTCTGTACATAGACAACAATTCTTGTTGCTTCTGCCCATAGATGCATTGGAAGATCTTGATCATATATCATTGTCTTCATTGCTTCCATGATGGTTCTGTTCTTTCTTTCCGCAACACCATTTTGTTGAGGATTGTAGGGAGTAGTTAGTTCCCTCTTGATTCCAACATCTTTACAAAAAGCTTCAAACTCTTTCGAAGTATACTCTCTGCCATTGTCTGATCAGAGTGTCTTTATCTTCTTGTCTAAAAGATTCTCTATCAAGGCTTTGTATTCCTTGAATTTTTCAAACACCTCGCTCTTTGCTTTCAAGAAGTAGATCCATGTCTTTCTTGAATAGTCATCAATAAAGGTAATATAATATTCAAAACCACTCAAAGATGTGGAGGACATTGGACCACATACATCTAAATCAATTAATTCCAGCGTACCTTTAGTTTTTGTTTCACTCTTCGGAAATGGATTCTTGATATTCTTTCCTTTCGCACATCCTTTGCAGATGCCTTCATGGTTGATCTTCAAGTCTAGTAATCTCGTCACTACCTTGTTCACATGAGGTAGTGCTTTGTAATTGATGTGGGAAAGCGTTCTATGCCACAGTTCACTAGGGTTAGTGGACTCATGAACAAGGGTTGTTTCTGAATGTCCCTTGAGTTTATACAGGCCTCCTTCTTCTTCACCGATTACAACTGCATCTTCAATTGATTTTCCTTTGGGCCACATGAGTACTTGGCCATCAATAAATGCAACTCTGGATCCTTTCTTATCTAAAGCAGAGATAGAAAGTAAATTCTTCTTTAGACAGGGTACATATAGAACTTCCTTCATCTTCAAGGGATTTCCTGAATGAAGCTTGTAGCTTGCTTCACCGATTCCTTTGATTGGATATTGATAGTCATCTCATAGAGATACTTTCCGAGGAGAGTTCTTTTCTTCAAGTTTGGACAGAGTTTTCTTTTGTCCCGTCATGTGCTTTGAAGCACCACTATCAATAAGCCAAGTGTCTTCTCCAAGTATTACAGACCCAGAGAGTGCAGAGAATAGTACATACTCTTATGAATCTCCTTCTCTTGCTTGCTTCCTTTGAGGTCCTTCCTCTTCTTCTTCTTCATCTTCATCTTAGGCTAAATGTGCATGATGCCTTTTGTTGTTGTTGCTCCTCTTTTTGTATTCTTGTTTCTTCAAAGGGCAATTTCTGGCAATGTGTCCTATCTTATCACAATGAAAACATTGAAAGCCGGAGTAGTCCCTATCGGGGAGACTTTCTCTTGTCTTCTGGAACTTTCTAGGAGGTTGATACTCCCTGTGGTTTCCCTTCTTGAAGTTAGGTTGACTTCTTCTCTTGGTATGAGTGGCTAGGGCTTGATCATCTTCTTTCAGTAGTGCTTCTCTATTTGCCACTCTAGTCTCCTCTTGAATACAGTCTTCCCATACAACATCAAATTTCATGCTTTCCTTCCTGGCACACATCATCTGGATGAATGACTCCCAGGGTCTAGTGAGACCATTGAGAGCAGTCATAACCAATTCATCTTCATCAAGTTTGTCTCCAATGGCTTCTAGTTGTTCCTTGAACCGGGAGACCCTTGTGAAATAGTCCTGGATGGATTCTCTATGACTCATCTTGGTGCTCTTCAGTTGAGCTCTTAGATTCATCTTTCTGTTGATGTTTCTTCCTTCATACATCCTTGCTAGGGCATCATACATTTCTTTTGGAGTCTTCTTGGATGACACTTGAGAGATCAAGTGATCCTTGATGGAGTCAGCAATAATTCTTTGTGCCCTAATAAGATCCTTTCTTTGCTTCTCCTTAGCTTCAGCCTCTTCAAGTTCTGCAACTTCGTCCTTGATATATTTCTCAAGATCATTCTCCTTGAGAATGAGACCAATTCTGTATTTCCATACTCTGTAATTCTCTATGCCTTCTAGCTTGTCCTCAAGCTTGGTGCTTGGGGCCATCTTGACAAGAGATCACAAAAAAATTGAAAATCTGGAAAATAAGAAATTGATCTTACCAAGAGATGCGCTTGACTGAGGTGAGTTGACTGGTGTGCTTGGTTTCTGGAGATCTCAAGTCTTCACCATTCAAATCTGACTTGCAAGATTCAGCATTGCAGCTTCCAGAAGTTTTCTGGTTCTGCAGTTTTATGATGCAATTGTCAAACTAGGGTTTGACTTTTCGGGAGATCTACTCCAAAAACTTCGATCCCTGGCTCAGAAGATGCGCTCTGGGAGGGAGCAACTTTCCATGAAAGCAGTTTTCCAAAACTCAAAATTTTTCCCTAAACCCTAAATTCTTGTCGGGGAGAGAGAGAGGACTTTTTATCTTGTGAAAGCTTTCCTATTCAGGTTAGCTTCGATACCATGTTAAGATTCCATATATGCTAAGCTAGATCATCAGTATTCAATTTCAATTTCATAACAAAAGCATATAGACAGGATCACTGAAAGAAACAGTATCACAAGATCAACACAGATTTATATTGGGAAAACCCTAAAGGGAAAAACCCAGCAAAAGTTTCCTCAATATAGATGATCAAAAGATAAAAGATAAAACCCCAGACTAATCCTTCTCCTCCTTGCAGCTACTGCTTCTCTCTCTCTCTTATGCGCTACACAAGTGAGTGTGAGTGTGTAGAAGTGAGAGGAGCCTCACTTCTATTTATATTCTTTCGTTCACTTGACAATTCACTCCACCAAGTCGGCCCCACTAAAATTGACTAGGCCGACTTCTCTAGGAGGACAAAAACAGCTTAATAATATATTAATTAGGGTGCTAATGACCCGACTTACAACGGAGGGGTTTTCTCATGACTCTCAGTGGTTCTCCCGATAGGAACATCGGGGTACAATAAAATACAAATGATTCTCCCGATAGGAACATCGGGGTAATAAGTAAATACACTTCAAAGTTACAATAATTCAACAATAAGTGTATGTTCTCATCACCTGACTCACTTGATAATACCGACTAAGTATGACTTAGTAGGTAATAGGTCCCAAATAGAACGGAAAACAAGTATAAATGCAAGTGAAGACTTGTTCATTTGTTTAGTGTGGAAAAATTCAGAATTTTTCTGAATTCAGCTGTGAAGAAAAAGGGATGAGGCAGCCGCAATTCAGACCACAGTGGAAAGGGTTTAGTTTCATCTTCGTATATTTCTTAGTGTGAAGATTCAGCATCTCACTGAACTCAGGTGTGAAGAGAAAGGGCTGAGACAGCTGCAACTTAGACAGTCTAGCTTCATCATCTTGTAATTTCGGGTAGACAGTTTACAAGACAGTCCCAAGTTCATAACTCTGATTTCGGGAAAGTTCTTAAAGTTTTACAGCAACACGCAGACCTGCTTCATACTTGTGAAGTGAGATTTGATTTCAAAAAACAAGTGCTAGTATTTAGCTAAAGATTGAGGCCTGCAACAAACTCAGAAGGAAGAGCTAAACAAGGTGATTATCCTTGTGGGCAGACTGGAGAAAAAAATAATTGCTTTTGTTACAGACTCTTACTTTTGATATTCTATGATCTAGGGAGGTTGGGTCGTGGTGGGGAAAGACTAATTAGTCTTTGATGACATGTTGAAGCTTGTCTGGGATGTTGTAGCATCTTTTCGACATAACTTGGAGGTTGAAGCCTCCTGAGGTGTTGAAGCACCTCATTGAATGTGAAATAAATCAATTTACAGTTGAAAACATTCAGAGCATAAATATTGTGTATTTTGGGTTGACATTTAATTGAATTTGAATTATTAATGTTGTTTAACCAAGGACTGAAAAAGAAAGATGGAAAAATTAACGTGCAATACTGATTCACCCCCCCCTCTCAGTATTGCCTGTGTGTTCTTCATATTGTTGGTGGATGATGCATATTCTTGGTTGAATGGTAGCACTAGGGCTTCATTTTCTTAGGGTATGCCATTTATTAGCCATTTGTCACCTCGAAGTGAAGAACACCGTTTCCTTGTGGAAGTTGTTTCTAGGGCTTGTCCATAGGCTTCTAGGATAATTGTTTACATAGGTTAGGTCTCCTCCGTTAGGCCATTCTCTACCTTAGACGCCCTCAGACAGGGGCATTCAAACAATCCCTTGTTTTCAGCTCCTTCTTCCTACACCTTCTCTACCTTCACTGCCCTAAGGCATGCTTCCTATCCACCTTCGCCTCTCTCTCCTATACCTCGCTCCCTTCTTCCCACACTCCAACCTACCCTGGCTACCCTAACTAGGCCCTTCGCAGCCCTCTTTTCACCACACCTAACTTCAACCTCTCACCCTAGATCTAGTGGAGACTTCTCCTAACCCTCGCTACCTTGTCCTTTGGCTGCCCTTCCACCTCGCTTTCCTATCAACCTTCCCCTTTCCACCCTCGGCAGCCTCATTTAAAGCCTCTCCTAAGACCCTCGCCTCTCTCTCGTAGACCTCGCTCCCTTCTTCCCACACTCCAACCTACCCTGGCTACCCTAACTAGGCCCTTCGCTGCCCTCTTTTCACCACACCTAACTTCAGCCTCTCACCCTAGGTCTAGTGCAGATTTCTCCTAACCCTCGCTACCTTGTCCTTTGGCTACCCTTCCACCTCGCTTTCCTATCAACCTTCCCCTTTCCACCCTCGGCAGCCTCATTTAAAGCCTCTCCTAAGACCCTCGCCTCTCTCTCCTATACCTCGCTCCCTTCTTCCCACACTCCAACCTACCCTGGCTACCCTAACTAGGCCCTTCGCTGCTCTCTTTTCACCACACCTAACTTCAGCCTCTCACCCTAGGTCTAGTGCAGACTTCTCCTAACCCCTAAGTCACCTGGTTTGAATTCGTGTTCGAATTCGACCACCTTGAAATTCGTCAAAAAATCGAGATAAAAATTTTGGTGATAAAATTCGGCATTAAATTCGAGAGCTTATAAAATTTAAAAATATATATAAAATTTGAAAGTATATATAAATTTTAAAAATAAAATAAAAAATAATGATATTTTTAATAAAATTCATGTCCTAAAGTATATTAACATTAACTTTTACACACATTAAACATGTATTTAAAAAACATTAAACATTAAAATATATATTTAAAAAACATAAAACATGAAAACATTAAAAAAACATAAAACATTAAAACATGTTAAAAACCATAAAACATTAAAATATTAAATATATATTTTAAAAACATTTTTTTTAAACATTTGAGTGGATGGCGAGAGCCTCCAGCCCGCAAACTTTCCCCTGCAGATAAAAAGTTATACCAGAGTTTCTATGGACTACATGAATAACCAAACACCAAGATGCAGATACAACACGGCGTTATAGACATTGATTACCATAGTATAGCGTGCAAAACACAGTTGCTAAAGAGCACGCAGTGAAACCGGGCGGGCTGAGAGAAGATAAAAACAGGCGGGATGGCTTTGAGAATAAACGAAACTGGCTGGTAAAACCTGTGTGCTATCAATGTGTGGCGAGACAACGGGAGCCTCCAGCCCGCAAACGGCGAGAGCCTTCAACCCGCAAACAACGAGAGCAGGTTCGATGTAGAAAAGTGCAGGCGGATTCACCACTATCGAGAGCAGGTTCGGTGTGAAAAGAGCAGGCGGATTCACCACTATCGACAGCTGCCTCCCCACTTCGCGGCGATCTCCAGGACAATGGCTTCAATCTCTGTCGACCTCCCCGACCTCTACAACGTTTGGTAGGATAAATCCTTGGGCCACCAAAACCACATTAAAATCGCCGATTTCCAACGATCCAAATCGCCAACTACAGAAAAACGACGAATTTCGAATTTCTAACGAAAATTCGCCGATTGCGGTGACTTAGCCTAACCCTCGCTACCTTGTCGGCTGCCCTTCCACCTCGCTTTCCTATCAACCTTCCCCTTTCCACCCTCGGCAGCCTCATTTAAAGCCTCTCCTCTCCCTCGGCCCATCCTCCTCAAAACCATAACAGACATCAGATCTGTCCTCCATGACAACCCTAAGGCTGCTCCTATCTAGGTGGCCCCTTCCTTCCCCTTTATCACACTCAGGTCTCCCTTCTATGGCAACTCTTAACCGCTCCTTTACCTCACAGGGCTTCCCTTCACAATGGCAACCGTCCCTCTTATTGATCCCATACTTTGCATGAAACATCATTCTTTCTTTGTACTTATTAATACACACAAATTTCAAATCGTTAGTTACAAACATTACTCTTAGTCGACTCATACACTGTTAATTTAATGAGTTCTATTTGTGATGACTGTGGTTACATGAATGTGCACTAATACTTATGCTACATGCACTTATATATTGACTTTATAATGCTATGAGTATGGTTATGAGTGATGACTGATTATTATTGTTTCCTTCATTTATGACTGATATTACTATTGCTAATACTAATGCTGCCATAAAGTTTGTTATCAAATTCCATATGAATGATTGTCATAAGTGACTGAAACATACATGCTGAGTTTGGGTGAACATAATTGGTTGGTAAATCCTTGATTTCATGAAATGGTTGATGTACTACTGCTGCCATCAACACATCTAGGCCATGATCGACACTATTTGTTACTACATGTTGTTCGACTAATACATTGTTGTTTGGTGGCACGTAGTTGGTTTCACTATTTCTTATCATCACTAGCCTAAACCATAATCAACATCCCATTCCCACTCTTATGATTTTTCCTTGGGAAAGCGTAACTCATATCGTCTCGTTTTGTCAAGTATCGCAGTTATCAACACAAAAGATCGCGAGATGACATTACAAGCAAAAAAATAAGACGTAAGCCTTGTCTTCGATATGCTTCGAGGACAAAGCATCTCTAAGATAAAGGCAATGTTTTATATATATATAAAACATAATAAATATATATTAATAATATCATTAATATTATTAATATATATATATAATTAATAAATAATAATTAATTAACAAATTAAATCAAGAGACGTACACTTAGAAGTGAAAAGACACGAATTGGCTTATATAAATCCCAAACATCTTAAATGTAAAGACTATCATATATCAATATCTTTTATCAAATACATTTTTATTATCTTATTCATGGATTATTGTAATCTAGCTTATTTACGTTGGTTATTTCCGTAAGAAACGAAGTTTCTTTGTTTCATTCTCAAGACCTTGTTTCAGTTTAAAGGCAAAGGCAATGTTTTATATATATATATATATAAAACATAATAAATATATATTAATAATATCATTAATATTATTAAAATATATATATAATTAATAAATAATAACTAATTAACAAATTAAATCAAGAGACGTACACTTAGAAGTGAAAAGACACGAATTGGCTTATATAAATCCCAAACATCTTAAATGTAAAGACTGTCATATATCAATAACTTTTATCAAATACATTTTTATTATCTTATTCATGGATTATTGTAATCTAGCTTATTTACGTTGGTTATTTCTGTAAGAAACGAAGTTTCTTTGTTTCATTCTCAAGACCTTGTTTCAGCTTATGGTAGGCCCTCCTACCTCAAGTCAACAAAGGATACGAATCCCAAGCTCTCCTCGAGAGACACTGCTTCAAACACTATTTTAAGGATATCTCGTCCAAGATGACTCCCATGGACTCTCATTCTGCGTCATGTGCTCCATGGTTGTTGGAATCAAACTAGGCCTTGACCGAGAGGGTTGAAACCCTTCTCCTCCAGTGCATCATCCAATGTACACAAACAATCCCTCTTCACATTATCCTAGCATAGTTTGGCGTCTGACCCCTCTAATTGGAGACAGTGTTTAGCCTAGTTTCTTTTCTACGTTGGGCCTGAAGCTTTGTCGATTCAGCGAAAGAGCACGACAGATATCCATACTTGGCCTATTGATCCTCAAATTCTATTTCCTCTTCTCCTACAGTGCATCATCCGATGTACACAAACAATCCCTCTTCACATTATCCTAGCATAGTTTGGCATCTGACCCCTCTAATTGGAAACAGTGTTTAGCCTAGTTTCTTTTCTACATTGGGCTTGAAGCTTTGTCGATTCAACGAAAGAGCACGACAGATATCCATACTTGGCCTATTGATCCTCAAATTCTATTTCCTCTTCTAGTCATCCAAACCGAACTCGATGTTGGTTTGCAGGGGTCTTAACTCTTCTGGAGTCCATAGGCATTTAGATAGATCAACTCCCTCCATTTAGATATTCCCTTAATGCGCTTGGCATCCTTCTCCCCATCAAACATGAATTAAACTAGATCATTAGGGATGGTATTTACAGGCGGTTTATCCAAGACTACTTGGGTTAACCCCCAGGGTGGGTTATGCCCAAAGATGGCCTTCTATGCATAGCACTTTCTAGAGATGAGAGATGGACTCATTGTTTGACCACAGTTCCCCCTCCATCATTGGATGCATGCTCCCAGCATTCCTTTGCACTAGTTTAGAGTAGGATCAAATAGGATTTGAGTGGAGACCAACCACCAGATCTATCGGCTAGACAGGGTATGCCAACTTTGTCACCTTCAAGAGGTTGAGGATGAGAAGCACTTCATCTTTACAGGAAGGAGACCCTCCGACTCCGTTCTCATTCCATCCATCTGCCCCAAAGACCATCCTCCACTTAGCTCATCATTTCCTTTTTTATGGTGCTCCCTTCTACTTAGGGGATCAAGGGACAGATGGAATGCGATCGGAGCCCTGGCCATCAAGCAATGAGGCTTTGGAGGGTTTTCCACACCTCATAGAGATCTTAACAACATCGCCAATCCAAATCTCACATCAACAATCAGCGAGGATCGTCCAATAGCCAACAACATGCCTCCTGCTCTAGAAAACAACATAATATGTCATACAATTCCCTCTCTGACTCTTCCTCTACACAATCCTTTATCTTGAGTTTCCTCCACTTGGCCTTAGACGCTAGGAGAGACGAATCCAACAGATTGTGAGACATGAGCTCCACCTCTTGTTGCTCATCTTTCCTAGATCCAAGATTTGTCGATTTAGTACATCTTTCATCCATCTTTGTTCTCCCAAAGGGGCTTCCCACTCTAGAGCTTATAGAGTGCTCTCACGTGGTTTACATTAGACCAACTCTCTTTCTTTTTGCATCATATATTCTATTTTTATTGGAGCCGTTGCTTTGGTCCCACTTTGCACTAACATTATTGTACCAATAGTCCCTTTGATCTACTTTAGTCATCATTTGTTGGACATTAATAAAAGTTTCTTATCTTATCTTATCTACTTATATTTTAGTTTCCCTCACTCACATTTGTATCTTAGATACGGAAGGTTGTATGTTTAAGCTTCTTCAATTATTTTCAAGCTACTTTGAGTGTATTTATAAACCCACTCTCATTTTTTAGCACTTCTTTGCTGGATGGGAAGTTTAGTGGTGGCATTTCTCCAATAGAATATCGGATAGGTGATGATGATAGTTGGTATGCATAAACCCATCCATATTTCTATTGAGTTGGGTAATCATATTCCCCCTCTCTTTTGTTCTTGAGCTAGGTATCTATGGAGCCACTCTCATTCATATTTTAACTACAACTAACATTATGTTGAGTTGGGTAGTTATACAGCCACTCTTTTTTTTGTACTTCATAAACTTTCTCCACGACCCCATTATGCGAGAGGGGATGTTGATGGTGTAATCTTCACTTGTGGCCATGTGCCAACCATACTTGTAATCTTCACATTTGTAAACCCTTCATTATATTGTATTTGTAAATGTTTTAGGCTAAGGTCAACCTAGTCAACCTCCTTGGGGCTAGTGCCCCACCCTTATGAGTGTGTTTAATACACACTCACCTTCATTTGTATCATTCTCTTTTATTATGAGCTATGTGCTCTCTTATGTGTTTCTTTAGCCTACAGGCCCCAACGTTTATGTTTCTCTTGTCCATGGGATCATCTTCTCTTCTCTTAATGTAGTTATAATTTATGTGGAATTAGAGTTTGCTAGTTCGCTCCATTCAATTCTCGTTGATCTCTTGCAATCCCAACAATAACAACTGTTTGGTTCAGGAAACTAAAGTATGACTTTGAAATATCATTCAAGTTTTATTTCTAAATTGAGTTTAATCTTCAGCCTCAATTAAGTTACCCAGACTTAAAAACATAATTTTCCTTTCATCTTCTAAGCGAAGAAATTGCAAAAAGTGTAATATCCCAAATACTGATATTTTCTATTTCTGCAAAGTTACTGAAATACTCAAGCATGCAAACTGCCATGCAAAATTTCCCTATTTTATAGCTGAAATTAGGGTTAGGGTTTGCAGGATAGAAATGAACACTTACCACTGATAAGCCGGCTGAATATGCTCCAGAGAAAATACGCATGCAAGATGAGCTGAGCTGATGAAGAAATGACCTTGTTTCCCACTGCAATACCCCAGTAGTCTGAATCAGATAAGTGTGACGTTTTTGCTGAAGGGATGGTCAGTTTTGGCTGGAAATAGGTCGGAAGGTAGGTGTGCCCTTTCCCGAAGAGGATGGTCAAAGCATGCAAGAGTTTTGACCTCTCCAAATGCCCTAGCGAATTGGTCTACCAATCTGCTACTCACGCCCCCACAACCCTGTAATCTGTTGCTAGCTGCCCAGGATGGACAATCTGATGGTTGATAATCACTCAATGTAGTAGAGTGATCCTATCAGTGAGGATGCAGGCCACATGCGGAAGAAATATGGTGATCCAGAGTCCTGGTGAATGACTAGGGTTTCCCAACTAAATGCCCCCAGCTGTATGGATGAACCTACAAATAACCTTCGGACATATATTGGAACACTGGATAATAATGAATGCAATAGACACGATGACAAACCTGGATGGTTTATCCTGAAAGAGACTAGGGCAGATATCTCACTGCCGAAACCCCCTTAGTTGAAGACGTCGTCTCCAACCCCAACTGCTATGGCCACACGTTGTGTTGCTACTCAAGAGCTCCAAAATCAATAATCATCAAAAGTAAAGTCTCCATTCACTTTATCTTCCTTTTATAACTTTCAACTGCGAAAACCCTAATTTTTTACCTAATTAGGTCACTTTAACTTCTAATTTGCAGTTGACTTGCATGCATGCGCATGGAGACTTAATCGGGTGCATGCATCATTAAATAATGCTTAGATGTCATGCATACCGGTGGCCCTCTTCAACCCAATGGTGATATAATATTGATGCCCTAGATTTTCTGTAGATGGCATCAGTCTTCAGTTGATTCCCTAACCGTCAGTATCCGCTTGAACCTATGGGAATCAAATAGGTTAACGGGTGTTCTCAGGGTGGTTTAGTTGGAAGGGGGCATTACAGTCCTCCCCTCTCGAAATTGCTTGTCCTCAAGCAATCTCCGACCGATATACCGAATTATTTGTCCCTGTCTCTTCTTGTCCATTTTTATCAACCAGTTTATTTCGTTGTTGGGTGGCCCTTCTTTTCCTTCGAATTGGTGTTTCTTTTCACCCCTGCTCTGTATTCCCTCCTTGTATCTTCTGGGATACCGGTGACGATCGAACATGCTAGTTTTGACTCCTTGTCCAAATCCCCTAGGACTCATCCTACCTTTGTCTGGAGATCTACCCAGAAAGCCCTTCGCACACCACTGTTCCTTCCTTGACGTCGTATGTGTTGGAGCTAGCCATTTCCTTGTGTGAGTCTTGTCCTCATGCTTGAATATGGTGGTAATCCCCTTTGCTGTGGCTGACCCTGAAGCTTCATTGGGCATTCCCCTTAGGACTACCCTCTTCCCATCTGGTGCCAGGAACTCCATCTCTAATGTTTGGTAGTTTGTTGAGTATTTCCCAATTGAGTACAGCCATTGTACTCCCAAAACAATGCTCCTGTCTGGCACATCTACCACATAAAAGTCGTCTACCAATGTATAATCCCCAAGCTGTACCTGTAACTGAGGTATCCTCTGTGTGCATTTCATCCTGTGATTGCCAGCTATGACAACGGTAAAGCACTCAAAGTCCTCAGTGGGAAATCTTTTCCTTTCTACTCAAGGGGCATCTATAAAGTTGTGGGTGGCCCCACCATCAATCAAAGCAATCGCACGCTATCCCTGGATACCTCCCCTGATCCTGATAGTATGGAAGGTGGGGATTCCTGTGAGGGTAGCAATAGTGACTCTCTGTGGCAATTGTTCCAATTCTGTACTATGTAGTTCTCCATCCGATTTCTGCTCTGACTCGTCTTCCTCACTGCTATCTGGAAGTACCTCAATGAGGTGTACTTTCCCTTTACCCATACATCTGTGGCCTGGTACCCAAGGTTCTTTGCAAGCAAAACATAAGTTCTTCCTTCTCAAGTCTCGTCGTGTGTCCTCGTTCAACCATTCCCTCTGTGGGATTATCCTTTCCCTATTTTCTAGAAGATGGGTAGGTTTTTCCTTGTTTTTCGGGACACTGGTAGTTTTTTGTGGCTACTTGTTCTTTGGTATAGAATCTTGTAGGTCCAAAGTCCTACTGATAACATCTTGCAAAGTAATTGGCCTGTAGGCCTTCACCCATCCGTGGAGTGGCTCGGATAGCGCCTCCGTAAATAGCATAATCAACCGACTCTCTGATATGTCAGATACCATAACTGAAACTCTTTGGAATTCGGATATAAATGTCTCGGCACTGCCTATTTGCTTGAGCTGCGCAAGATCCCTGAAATGAATCTCTGGGTCCTTCTTATTAAAGCGCTCCATGAGCCTTTGAGTGAAGTCACTGTAGGAAGTAATAGTGTTGTGACCCAATGTCACCAGTCCGTGGTGCCACCACTCATGTGCTTCCCCGTCTAAATGTAAAGTAGGCAACTTGATTGCATCTCTCTCTATCATGGGGTTAAGTTGGAAGTAGGTGTCTAACTTCTGTACCCAAAACCTAGCTGAACAACTGGATGTCCCATCAAAGTTGGGGATAGTCAGTCTCCCCAATGTGCGTTGCAACTCAAAATTCGGATTGAATGCTCTATTGAACCCTCTTGCCCTGTTCCTACTTTTCATGTTGCAAAAATCTAAGAAAGTCATGGCTAAATGGAATTCATCTCCTAAGTCCCTGTATTCCTGCAAATAAGCCCCAAAGGGTTCACTAGGCTCTACCTTCATGACTTGACCTCCTACTGCATCTGCCAAGAAGTGAGGCATAGTAGGCCTGTTGGAAGGTCTGGTTTATATGTGGGGTGTATTTTGTATATTGGTACATGCAACCTTCCCACTGCTGCTTGTAGACCCTCTATCTACCGGTGAAGGAGGTGTACTGCTGTTACCTGGTTCTGGTTTCACCGATAATCTGTTGATTGCATTAAGTGCATCCTTTTGCCCTTTGGCTAAGTCTTGTAATGCAGATACTAGGTTGCAAAACTCCATCCTGTTCTCATCTTCTCCTGTTCCTTTTCCCCTGTTAGAGTGTATACCTGTTGGGTCCATGTCTGAGTTGGTATCTTCTAGTCGGATATCCTCAAATTCCTCTGTGTACCTACTCCTTCTTTTCCTATAGGTTACAAAAGTGTCTTCTTCTGTATTCATCTACTTCTCATTTCTTAAGCCCACAGCTGGCTAAGAAGATAGCTCTGATACCACTGTAATATCCCAAATACTGATATTTTCTATTTCTATGTAAAGTTACTGAAATAGCCGGGCATGCAAACTGCCATGCAAAATTTCCCAATTTTATAGTTGAAATTAGGGTTAGGGTTTACAGGATAGAATGAACACTTACCACTGATAAGCCGGCTGAATATGCTCCAGAGAGAATACGCATGCAAGAAGAGCTAAGCTGATGAAGAAATGACCTAGTTTCCTGCTGCAATACCTCGATAGGCTGAATTAGATAAGTGTGACGTTTTTGCTGAAGGGATGGTCCGTTTTGGCTGAAAATAGGTCGGAAGGTAGGTGTGCCCGTGCCGGAGAGGATGGCTGGAGCATGCAAGAGTTTTGACCTCTCCAGATGCCCTAGCGAATTGGTCTACCAATCTGCTGCTCACACCCCAACAACCCTGTAATCTGCTGCTAGCTGCCCTGGATGGACAATCTGATGGTTGATAATCACTCAATGCAGTAGAGTGATCCTATCAGTGAGGATGCAGGCCACATGCGGAAGAAATATGGTGATCCAGAGTCCTGGTGAATGACTGGGGTTTCCCAGCTGTACGGATGAACCTACAAATAACCTTTGGACATATATTGGAACACTGGATAATGATGAATGCAATAGACACGGTGACAAACCTGGATGGTTTATCCTGAAAGAGACTAGGGCAGATATCTCACTGTCGAAACCCCGTTAGTTGGAGACGTCATCTCCAACCCCAACTGCTGTGGCCGCACGCTGTGCTGCTACTCAAGAGCTCCAAAATCAATAATCATCAAAAGTAAAGTCTCCATTCACTTTATCTTCCTTTTATAACTTTCAACTACGAAAACCCTAATTTTTTACCTAATTAGGTCACTTTAACTTCTAATTTGCAGTTGACTTGCATGCATGCGTATGGAGACTTAATCGGGTGCATGCATCATTAAATAATGCTTGGATGTCATGCATGCAGGTGGCCTTTGGCTCCGATGACCCTCTTCGACCCAATGGTGATATAATATTGATGCCCTAGATTTTCTGTAGATGGCATCAGTCTTCAGTTGATTCCCTAGCTGTCAGTACCCGCTCGAACCTATGGGAATCAGATAGGTTAACGGGTGTTCTCAGGGTGGTTTAGTTGGAAGGGTGCATTACAAAAAGCAACCCCCCCTTACGTGACCTAAGTAATTTCAACCTGAGTCCCCTCTGTTGAAGTCTTCGGGTTAGAGGAGTTTTTAATATAAGTAATAAACTTTAATGCATGAACATATAAAATCAGATTCAGAATAGCACTGCTCTAATAAAATTTGAATTGTAATAAAGCAAACATAATTTTCATCTCTTTCAACTTAACGCTCCATTAGTCATTGCGTTAAAGTTGGTCCTCTAGAATCATAAAATGCCATGTATAGTAACAACATGATAAAATAATGTAGAGTAGATATCAGCAGTAAAGAATCATAACCAATATTTGAATCAACCTTATACTGAGATATTTTAGATTTGATCTTGTCACTAAAGGGACAAGTCAACAAGATGTTGATTAAGTTGTCATTGATGCCAACATCGCATCGTCATTGATGTCAACAAGTGGGTCTTGGTGCCCCTTGAGGAGCCCCTAAGGATTAAGTAATTGTCAATGTCAAAGGAGACCTTTTGACTTTGTCCAAGCCCAAGCCTGAAGCCATTGGAGCCCTTGGAACAATGACAAAAGCCTTGAACACCCTGTAGAGTGCTTAAGTACCCCTAAGGTGGTTCTATGGTTCCACAGTTGTTTCCTTCGTTCCCCAGTACCTCAACCATGCCCTATTGCCCTAGAATGTGTCTTTGGTGGGTTGAAGATGTTGCAAGAGTCTAAATGACCCTTTCAGTGGTCATTTGCGTTTGTTAGAGGTCATGGTACCCTAAGAGAAGCCCAGGCACTCCCACACCTTGATGGTCTAATTTATGAAGCTGTGGTAACTTAACTAAAGTCCTTAAAACCATTACCTTTGGTCCCCTAGCCTACATCTACCCTATCATTACATAATGATACCTTTGTACCTTTACACCAGCCCCTTGAGGCCCACAAGGTCCATAAAATCCTTAACCCTAAAAGTAATAAGACCACTGACTAAAGAAAATAATAAACCTAGTCTTTGAAGAATTAAAACAGGTTTGTTTAAATTAATAAAGCCTTAACCATCTAAGTGTTTTAAAAGCAATTTAAATTTATTGATGATGATGATGATATATTAATGATGATGATGTTCTCCAATTCTACATGATGATGCACACTCTATGATGTTGTTGTACTTCTATACACACTATGTTGTGATGATGAAGATGCTTTGATACTCTCACATACTCGATGGTGTAGATGCACTATGATGTTCATTTGATGTACACGATGATGATGATGATGCATACCGATGATGATGATGTATGATGATACATGTCTTGTGAAAGAAGAGCAGAACCACCTGTTCAGTAATTGTGTATGACGAGAGGTACATGAGTAGTATTTGGCAGTGATATCTGCAACAGATTCAAAGATTGGATTGGTACAGGTTGCCTTATGAGCAGTTGGTTTGACTCAGATTAGCTGAGTTGTATGAGTAGTTGGTTTGACTCAGGTGGACTGAGTTTGGTATGCAGTTGGTTAGACTCAGATGGACTGAGTCGAATGATTGATTGAACAGGTTGATTGTACTAGTTAATGAGCAGTGTGATACAGTGGACAGTGGTCAGTTGATGAGTAGTGATCAGATGATGGGTAGTGGTTAGAAGTGACAATGGTTGTGTAGTGTGGTACAGGTCGTGCAGTGTCGTACAGACTGTGTAGTGTGGTACAAGTTGTGTAGTGTCGTACTGATTCTGCAGTGCAGTACAGGTGTTGATTAGCAGGTTTACAGGATCAATGCGGTTGTGGTTCAGTAGTTTAGTGTTTATCTTCTTGTCTGGGTGGTAGGACGGGGCAAGGAAAGGAGGACATAGATTCCTTCCGGTTGAAGCTGGAAAACTAGGGAGTGGTAGCTTCCTTCAGGTTGAAGTCTGTAAATCAGATGGTCATAGCCTCCTTCCAGTTGAAGCTGGAAAATTGAAGTCTTTGTAATAAGGGGGTTATTGCCTCCTTCCAGTTATTTCTGGAAAACTATTTTAAAAAGGCTTCCGTGGTTTTCCCCGAGGACTTGGGTTTCCACATAAAAATCTTGCGTAATGTGTTGCTATGCTTTCTATGCGATGATCATGTTATGATGATGATAACAATGATGATGATGATATAATGATAATGTGATAATGCATAATATTGAACAAGTTGTTGATTGTTAAAGTTGAAAAAGTAATAAAAACTTCACACACAGATTCACCCCCCCTCTTTGCGTACCTAGTGTGTCCAACAAACAATTTACGTACCTTGAGAGAGAGCCTAAGAGAGTTAAAGCAAAAGCATACTGACCTAGACTTCTTAGTCAACAAGCACAGTCATACCCAGTGCAATCATGCTGACAAAAGGACACACAGTCATGCTGAGTAAGGATGCAGTCACACAATCATGCTTTCACACTCATGCTTGTTGAAGACACATGATCATGCTAGGAAACCCACAGTCCACACATGAAAGACAAACTCACGATCATGCTGGGGGAAGAAACCCACAGTCCACACAAAAGCAAACTCACGGTCACGCTGGGAAACAAACCCGCAGTCCACACAAAAGCAAACTCACGGTCAAGCTGGGGAAGAAACCCACAGTCCACAAAAAAGAAAACTCACGGCCACGCTGGGGAAAACCCAGTCATCACATAAGATAAACTCACAGTCACGATGGGTAAAACCACATTCATGCACATGCAGAAGGGCCCGTCCATGCTAGCAGAGGAACGAGTCATGCTGGGGCAGAGAACAGTCACGCTAAGACTACGCAGGAGCTCACATGGGGGAAGAATGAGACATGGCCACGCTAGGGTGGAAACCACAGTCGCACAAGTAAAAGGTACAGTCGTGCAGGAGCAGCAGGTAAGCGCAGACAGGCTGAGCAGCAGATAAAGATAGGTTTACGTTTGAGCAGACGGGTCACAGTCTCATGCTACAAGTTCACACGGAGAGCCGTGGATGAGGAAGAGAACGGGCATGCAATGGACTAGTCACGCGAAGGAGAATAGATACCCAATCATGCTCGCAGAGGTAATGTACCGTCACGTGCGTAAAAGAGAGACAGTAAACAATCATGCGCGAAGAGAGAACCAGTAGACAATCACGCGCAGAGAAGAGGCAGTACACAGAAACGCGCGAAGGGAAGACGTAGTATACACAGGCAGACAAGGAGCAGTCAAGCTGGCTAAGGGGGAGCAGTCATGTTAGTAGATGAAGCAATCACGCTAACGAAGACGTTATCAGATGAATGTCATACCATCGATAAGCTCAACAAATGCTTTTCTTTATAAGGTTCAAGGCTAACACAAAGAGGTTAACAAAATTACTAATGGTCCAAATAATAAAAACCAAAGGTCCAAGATAATAATAATAGAAAAGGTTAAATGATTTTATAAAATAAAATCATAAAATAGAAATGATTTAGGATAGTGTATAAAAGGTCCTAAGGGTGTCATAAAGTTAAACCAAACATAAAGCGGTCCAAAGATAAAAATAAAATCCTAAACAACAAATTGTCCAACCATAAAGTAAATGGTCCAAAGGTCTCATAATAAGACTCATAAGGTAAAACTCATTATAACAAAGGTACACACAATAAGAGTGCTAGGACTAAGTACGATAAAGGACCATGAGTCAACCTGTTGCCGCCTAATACACACTTTATGACACGGGGAAGTCTCCAACCCGCTTTGTGTGTCCTTGGGGGCAAGTTAGAGCTGGGGACCACTGTCACCACAGTCTACCAACCGTTTAGGCCAAATCCCAACAGAGCCAAGGGGGGTAGTCCCTACATGAAGGTTTATTAACAATTTAGTTAAAGGGATTTTATTTTATTAAGTTTACAAAATTACAAGATCAGTACCTAGATTAAATGGAGTCAAAAGATTACAAGTTACAAACTTACCAAAGAACTAAGAATGATTATCCACAATTGTCTAAGCTAAGCAAGATCTACAATATTAACAATATGAACAAATGCTAAAGAATGGTTAAACAAATATACAATGATACTTGAAAAGAAACAAGATATACACCGGATGAACAAGCTATTATGTCAAAGATCAAACAACAGATTGCTTTCAAGTTACAAGATTAAACAATGTTTTACTCAAGCGTGCCACAGTACTTTAAAGATATTATACTTGAAAGTGCAAGGTACTGAAATGAAATTGAGATGCTTGCAAAATGTACTTTGTAAAATGAAAGCCTTGAAAAGCAAGGACTTTGAAGCAAATACAGAAACTGAAATGTGGGTAAGACGTTTTGAAATGTCTCTTGGTTCGTTTAATAAATTTTATTTAAAGTTGAAGTCTTTGATTAAGTTTTAGATCCAGTGGTGTGACTACCCCAATCTAGTATTTCTCAAGTCAAAGAGGGAATGCTGGTGCGCTCAAAACAGTGGAAACAAGTCCACCTGTAGCTCCCAGGTCAAACCCCAATGCCCCGGTGCTCAACAAGGAGGACGTAGTACGCCTAGAGACCCCCCACGGTCTCCTACTCCAACTAGCTTCCGAGGTCATTGTTTTTAATCAACCGGAAAAATAGCAAGACGGATGCCTATTAAACTAGAGCCCCTAAGCCTCTTCGTTTTTCATACCCTTACCTGAGTTCCCTAAAGGGAGATAACAAGGGGGCAGAGGATACACGAACAGTTTAGGTTGTATATTGTAGATTTGTTTTTACAGTAAGCAAAATAAATTACAGAATTAACAAGTTAATAGAGCCAACCTGAGCGTTATCCCTTATGGGAGGTGTCGGTACTTGATCTCTGGACAAATGAAATTGCTTTGCAGGAAAGTAAAAGATTGCAGAAAGTAAAGTGAGCTAATTAAGGTTTCCTAAATCCCCCAAACCCCTCCGTTTTTCATACCCTTGATCCGAGTTCCCTAAAGGGAGATAACGGAGGGCAGAGGATACACGGGTGGATGTTAGGTTGTATAGTTACTCCTTTGACAGAAATAAAAATTAGATTTAATTACTTTGAACAGAAACTTGAAAGGAAAATGCAATTAGCTAAAACAATATCCTAACCACACAACAATCTCTGTAACAGAGATGGTGGGTAAACAGAAATAAAAATGATTAACCTAACCTCACTTCAATCCCTTAAGGGAAGGTGGGTAAACAGAAATAAAACTTGCATAAAAATAAATCTAAGCAACTAGTGTTCTAGGCTATCTCTACACTACTCATATACAGATTTACAACAGCTTTCAAAGCTTTAGAGAATACCCCAAAGAGAACTTCTCTTTTGGGGTTTACAATCTTGTAGAAAAGAGAGGGAAAATTGAGGTTTTTTTGCCTATTTTGGACCAAAACTTTTCTAGGGCTTTTCTAGGCAATTTTGGGCAGCATAACCCCCTCTTCTGTGCATAAACCTGCAACAAATCAGCAACTTTACTTGCTGGAATTTACTGCAGAGACACTAAAACAGAAAGTTAGCATAGATTAGTATAAAACCCAAAAAAATTATTAAAAAATCTGAACTTGAAATTTTGGAAAAAATGAAGTTTTAGTGGCCAAAAAATGAATTTTTTGGCCTCTAAATGATATATGAACAGCAGATTTATAATCCTATACTAATCTATAATGAAAGAAAGCCCTAAAACAAGGGTTTTATTCACTATACAATGAATAAAACCTAGTTTTAGGAGAGAGAAAGAGAGATGGACGA
>LPNX010767796.1:146370-170981 GCA_001517045.1 Pseudotsuga menziesii
GGCAAAATATTGAAGAAGAGAAGAGAGGAGAAGAGAGAGTATTTTGGCAGCATAACCATGCTCCAAAGAATGATGATAAAATGAGAGGAGGGGCCTCTCTTTTATAGTTGAAAATATCTCAAACCCACTCTCAAATCAAGGGTCCAAAACATAGATCTAAACTCTAGCTCTCCTCCACCCTTAGATCTAGGTTTGTTGACTTTGCAAGCCATCCACCAATCATAAGCAAGGGTGCCTTTTCAAATCAATGGTCAAAAAGATAGATCCATGTTACAAAAAGCTTAACCCTTAGATCTAGGGTTTCCATGACTAGAGTGGGGCCCACTTTTGACTCAAATTTTAATTTTATTATTTTTAATTTTATCTTTAATTTTTTAATCTTTTATATTTTGATCTTTTATTTAATCTTTAATCTTTTATTTTTAATTTTTAATTTTTAATCTTTATTTTATCTTTTAATTTTAATTTTTATCTTTTCATTTATTAATCTTTTAATCTTTTATTTTCAAGTTTTAATCTTATATTTTTTATTTTTATTTTTTTATTTTTATTTTATCTTTTATTTTTTTTGTTTTTATCTTTTATCTTTTTTTATTCTTTTATTTTTTATCTTTTATTTTAAATCTTTTTTTATTTTATTTTTATCTGAGGCTTCCTTTAACTCAAATTTTGATTTTATTATTTTTATTTATTAATCTTTTATTCAATCTTTTATTTTATATTTTTATTCTTTTATTTTATATTTTTTTATTTTTTAATCTTTTATTTAAATCTTTTACCTTAAATATTTTTATTTTATTTTATTTTTTAATAAGACAAGAGGGACACCCCACTTGGGAAATCTTCAAAAATTTATTTTGAACATGGGGGGGTTTATTTAAATAAAAATTAACTATGATTAACCACCTCCCAAACTTAATTACCATGGCCTTATTTGATTTTTTCCTTCAAAATCAAATAATTTAATTTTTCACCCTTGGAAATTAGATTAATTTCCTAGGAAGAAAAATACCTTGTCTTAACCAAAATTGGTCTAACTTCCCAACTCCTTGTCAGAATGACATGAGACTTGAACCAATGGCTTAGGGGGTGTCATAGCTTTTTCATTTGCATTCATAGCCCCTATTACAAAATGTCAAGGTTCAAGAAATTACATTATTACATCGAAACTGAATTAATTAACCACCAAATGGCAAAGTTAATTAATTAAGAAAAAATCAAAATAGAAATTAAAATCCTAACGAAATTCCGCAAGACTACAAGATATGGCTAGCATGGTCATGGAAAACAACTTGAAACCTTAGCCACCTCATGGGCTTAATTATCAGAACGCCAATTCACCACTTTGGAGGATTGGTGAGTGAAAAACCCAACCAATTAAAATTGTTAATTAACAAAATTAACTGGAAGGGGAAAAAAAACACTCGGTGAAGAAGACTTCCCTAGTAATAAAGTCCATGGTGACATCCTTAGAGGAATAACCCATGATGACATATAAAATTACATTAATTATCCCACGCAGGGGAGCGAACATTTCGTGTACAAAAGGGGCAGAATTGCCCTGCTGAGTGAAAAATCCCTAGGATTTTTCCATGGTACAAACTGCACATAATGTACATGAGGTTGCCACCTAGTCGAAATAGGTGGGCAACACAACCAATGGGGTCACAACCCACAAACCCACAATATCAAGGTGAACCATAAAGGGTGGACAAACATTTACCTATAGAACCAACAAGACCAGGGGCTTTAATCTTTTCTCTCTCTCAAGGTACATTGTTTCATATATTTTATTATCACTGTATAAGGGGAAGATCCAACCCGGATGGATCGATCCTTTGGTCCTCAATACTGCTCCTAAGGGTTATGTGCTAGTGACATCATCAAAAGGTGGCCACTCCCTTGAGAAGCAACCTAGCAGTAACGATTAGGAGAGAGGACATCACACATCATCATCTTCCATTCTTGAAGAATGGCTCTCAGCCCTAGGCTGAGTTTCAGTCCCAAACTGAATCAAATTCCTGGTAACTGACCAGGTGCCTCCATTCTTCCAAGAATGGCTCTCAGTACTAAGCTGATTTTTAGTCCCAAACTGAATCAAATTCCTGGTAACTGACCAGGTGCCTCCATTCTCCCAGAGAATGGCTCTCAATACTAAGTTGAGCTTCTGTTCCAGACTAAAGTTGATCAACTACCTGCAAGACCTACTTGGACATTATGTCCCTGGTCCCAGACCAAAATGTGTCTCTGCCTCTTCCTGCAAGATCTACTTGGACATCGTGTCCCTGGTGCCAGACCATAATGCCCTAGAGGCACACAGGGGGCCTAGCCACATGCTAGGGGATTTTCCATGGCATAAACCTGCTTAGTCCTAGACCAAGAATCCCAGGAGACTAATGGGGGGCCTAGGGTACCTTCTAGGGTCTTACTCTGCCCTAGTTAACTGGCTAGGGTACCATCCTCCCTGAGAATGGGTCTCGCAGCTGCACTAACTTTAACACTCCCTCTCAGCAAGAGAGGCACTCTCAACAACACTAAGCTTGTCTCGAAAGTGCTTAAACTTCGACAGAGGCTTAGTCAACACATCAATAAACTTGTCTACTTGACAAAGCAGATTGCATCATGTCCCAGCCATGGTTAACCTTCCTCTTAATGTGTTCTGTACTATCCCAAACTGGTATTCTACTGTTCTTTGCTACTATGTTGTTTGTTCATACACTCAATGATGTGCAAAAAGATAAATAAAATGTGCATGCAAAAGTGTCGTGCCAAATGGCCCTAAAATATAACTAATCAAGAGATTATAGGGTAGAGACTTTCAGTAAGAAGATATACACATACCATTGATAATGAAGTTGATAGTCCTCCAAAGATAAGATGCATGCAGTGTTTGACGGAAAGATAGTGCTTCTCTCCTCTATTTGACGCCTAGCTACAAGTTTGCCCTCTTCTGATGATATTGAGGTTTTTGAAGGAGGAGAAGTCTGTTGGTGCTGAAACTTTGTCGAGATGATGGTCTATACCTGCCGGAGATATTGGATGTCACATGCAAAGCTTTTTCCTCTTCTAAGGCACCTAGCGAATTGATCTGCCCCTCAGATGCTCACGTCCCCCTCTCTCACATTTCTGCTGCTAACTACTTCGGATATGCAAACAAGGACCTGATAATCACCCAATGCAGTGTAGTGAGTCTGTTGAGAAAGATAAAGATGACATGTGGAGGAAAAATTAAGCTTTAGGGTCCTAGCGAATTCTTATGAGGATTTTCAGCTATTCCTCAGCTACAAAACGTGAACCTGCAAATAAATCTTCTCTGTGTACTGGATCACTGAAAACTAATGAATATGATGAATGCTAATGATAGACCTGGATGGTCTACCCTTAAGTGATTAGGGCAGATAGATTTCCTTGCTGAAACCCCTTGTTAGCTGAAGACCTTCCTCTCCAACCCCAACTATTGTTGCTGCTCTAAAAACCAAACTCAACAATAATAATCATGGATGCCCTCTTTGGTTGAATAACCCTTCTTAAATAGCTTAGCATGTACTTTTAGGTTTGCATGTCACTTTTAGGGTTTACGTGTCACTTTTTGCATGCATGCAATTCTGATTTCATGTTGACTTTAAGCTTAAAGAAATAAGGCTTTCTTTACCATACTGATGACTTAATACTGAATGAATGCTTTGTTCTGCTCTAAGTATCAAATGTCCTCAGTCAATTCCCCTTTCTGGAGATACCCGGTCGAACCTATGGGAATTAAATAGGTTAGTGGGTGTTTTGTGCTCAAGTAGAAGAGGACATTACAGTCCTCCCCGCTTGAAATTGCTTGTCCTCAAGCAACTGCAAACTAGGATGTTGCAATACCTGTTCTCCCCCATGTGGCATCTTCCATAGTCAATTCTTTCCATTTTACCAAGTATTCTCGAATTTCCCTGTTTCTGAGTTTCTTCTCTCAAACCTGTAGAATTCTCTCTAGAATCAGCACCAGAAGCCCTTCATCATCTAAAGGGGGTAGTTCGTTGGATGGAGCAATGTGTTGCCCTATTGTTTTCTTGAGGTTTGATAAATGAAATACATTGTGAATTTTTCTTTCCTCTGGAAGTTCCAGTTCATAAGCCACCTCACCAACCTTCCTGACTACCTTGTAAGGACCATAGAAGCGGGGTTTTAGCTTTTTTGCCCCTTTTTTCTTGAGTGAAGATTGTTTGTAAGGTTGTAGGCGTAAATATACCAAGTCTCCTACCTCAAAACTACGCTCAATTCTGTGTTGGTCCGCATATAGCTTCTGTTGGTTCTGAGCTGCCTGTAGGTTTTCTTTTAGAACCTTCAGAATATCTTGACTGTCTTGTACCCAATCTTTTTCCTTAGGTGCTCTACTGTCCCCGAAGACTAAATCTGCAAAGTTCAGTGTCTCATAGCCGTATAAAGCTTTGAACAGAGTCATCTTAATAGACATATGGTGAGTAATATTATAACAGTACTCCCCTAGGTGAAACCTTTTAATCCATGTCCTATGTTTCCCTGCTACATAATTTCTCAAATATCCCTCAATCCATTTGTTGACTATCTCTGTCTGCCCATCGCTCTGAGGATGATAACTCGTGCTAGTAGCTAGTTTGGTCCTCACTAATCTTAAAAGCTCCTGCTGAAGGCACTAGTGAATTTACTGTGAAGATCATTGACAATGGTCTTCAGTAGTCCATGGAGTCTAAAAACTTCTCTAAAAAACAAGTTTGTTACCTGTGATGCGAATTGTCTGAAGAAATAACAAAGAAGTGGGCAAATTTTGTCAACCGATCTACTACCACGTATAAGCAATCTCGTCCATGTACCTTGGATAAACCTGTAATGAAGTCCATCGAGATGCTCTCCATTTCTACTCCAGAATATGTAATGGCTGAAGTAATCCTGTCGGATGAGTGTGTTCGATTTTATTCTGTTGACACATATTGCATTCCTAGACATGTTGTACTACATCCAATCTGTCTGTAAGTTTTCAAGAACACCTGATGCCTTGATAGTGGTGAATCATGCGATGCCTGTATAATCCTTTTCTTTAAAGCTGACCCTAGAACGAGGTATATCCGATTCTTGTAGTAGATGATGCCATCGATTACCCTATACCTGTCATCATGTATTTGTCTGTCTAACAATTCACAAGCAAATTTATTTTTGGAATACCCCACCAATAGAAGAGATCTCCAATCAATAGATATACTCATGAGTGATAACGAGAAAGGTTGCCTTGATAAAGCATCAGCAACAACCATTGTTCTTTCCTTTAACATATTATATTTCAAAGTCATATGCATGTACCTTGCTGACCCATTTTTATTGAAGCTCATTCAACTCTTTCTGCTCCAAGAAGTATTTGAGGTTGTTGTGATCTGTCTTAATTTTAAACCTGCTTCCCACCAAATACTATCTAAGTTTTGTTAAGGCATGTAGGATTGCTAGCATCTCCTTATCATATAGAAAGTAGTGGTGTTCATAATCTTTAAGTTTTCGGCTTTCAAATGCAATCGGGTGATGGTTTTGCATCAATACTGTCCCTAGTCCCTCTCTTGAAGCATCACGCTCAACTATGAATGGCAGTGAGAAATCTGGTAGTGCCAAAACTGGACAAGAACTCATGATTGTTTTCATTTTTTTAAAGGTTTGTTGTGCCACTTCTGTCCAGATGAATGCCCCTTTCTTTGTAAGATCGGTGAGTGGTGCGGAAAATCGAGAGAACCCCTTTACGTATCTCCTGTAATGTGTGCAAAGGCCTAAGAATCCCTTTAGTTTTGTTACAGTTTTTGGTGTAGGCCAATCCAAGATAGTTCTATTGTTTTCCATGTGAACTTGTACTCCATCTACGCTTATTATATGCCCTAAATACAACATCTCCTTCATACCAAACTCACATTTAGATATTTTTGCATAAAGAGACTGTTCTTCTAGAATTTTCAGTACCTCATCCAAGTGTCTCAAATGCTCCTCCCAAGTTTTACTGCAAATCAAAATAGCATCAAAGAACACCAACAAATATTTAGGCAACTAAGCCTTAAAGTTGTGGTTCATGCAAGATCGAAAAGTTGTCGAGGCGTTGGTGAGTCCAAAAGACATGACTAAGAACTCATAATGACCATAGTGGCAACGGAAGGTTGTTTTCGAAATATCCTGATCCCTTACTCAGATCTAATGGTACCCTGATCGAAGATCAATTTTTGAAAAGTATTTTGCCCCCTATACTCATCCATTAATTCATCAATCTTGGGGATGGGATACCTATTTTTGATGGTTTTCTTGTTGAATGCTCTGTAATCAATACACATCTATAAGGTGCCATCTTTCCTTTTTACCAAAACAACCGATGATGCAAATGGATTAGAGCTCGGCCAAATATATCCTAGTTCCAGCAATTCCTTGATTGTTTTCTCGATCTCATGCTTGTACCTTTTGGGATGTCTGTATGGAGTGGTGATGACTACCTGTGTCCCCTCCTCTAACTCAATATTGTGCTCAAATCCCCTGTCTGGCGTCCGACCTGCTGGAAGATCTCTGAATACCATCTCATGCTTCTATAATAGTGCATGTATATCGGTTGGATGTTGGGTGTTGTTATCGAGAGGTTTTCTAAAAGTAACAAAGCATTCGGTTGACCATTCTATGTCTCCCTGTCTAAGTACGACCTCCTTTCTTTGGGATGATACCGGTTTGGGGGATAAGTGTTCATGCCCCTCAAGACTACCTGTTTTCCATCTTGTCCCTGGAATTCCATTTCCATTGCCCTGTAATCCGTAGTATATTTCCCTATTGAGTAAAGTCATTGAACCCCCAATACTACATTTGTATAAGCTACATTCACCACATAAAATGAGTCGGCCATATTGTAGTTCCCTAGTGTATCAGCTACATTCACCATTCCATGCTATTATTACCTGCTACAGCTACAGTGAATCCCTCAAATTTCTCTGTATGAATACCCCGCTTAGATATATATTATATGATTGATAAGATAATGGTTGATATTACTATGAGAATGGTGCTTGTATAAATACCCATGTTGGGTGCCCTTTCGTAAAGAGGCATAACCTTTCATCAAGGTGTCTCTTCATTAAATATTAGTTATTTAATTATTAATATTTATTAATGTTTATTTATTATATATTTTGTTCATTACATAGGGCTCCATACTTTGACACCTTCCCACCAATTGGGTTCAACCCATACATTCTTCAACGTGCCCTAGGAGGGCGCATCTTCCTGTAGAGGCAGAATTCAAATCCGAGGACTTTCATTTTTGTCCCTATCACTACTATCGGGGGAAAACTAGGGCATCACGTTTTCTGCAATTATGTCCACGGATTTGGAAAAAGGAGTACATTGCTCAACTCGCCTTGAGAAGGCACATCTCTCTCTCCAATCAGTTTTGCAAGATACCAAAGTTGAAAAATTAGGGTTTCTCTATCAAACCCAAAGTCAACCAAGAAGCAGTTTTCTAGAATACCTTGAAGCCTAAGTTACCAGGGTACTCGTACCCGGGGGTAGGGTACACGTACCGGGTACTTGGGTACTCGTAGGGTACGTCTCTTGCCGTACCCCATACTGGGTCCACGTACTCGAGACTCCGTTATAAAAAAAGGGGTACTTATAGGCAAAATTGTCCGTCGTACCCCGTGTTTGGGTACTTCAGGGGTACGACCGACTCAATAAAATAATGCAATTCATTGGGAAAAATGTAATGACCCCCCACCAAATCTGAACTAATTTTTTACTAACTACGTATGGAGTCTGGTTCAAGACTTATGTCAAACACTTTGCAACACTGTTCAAATTCCACTGAATATTGTCCAAATCTAGTAAATTGATTTTACATTGATTTACAATGAATGTTTTTATGGTTTTGGGTTCAGCACTCATGGAACATAATTTGACTACCAAATGTGCACATAAAAAATATACATATGTATTTAATATTGAGAAATACACTCATATCAACGCAGGAATATATTTGGCAATTTTCAAATTTTTATTGCCTGTAACAGCAGTACAAATAGGTGTTTAAAATAAGATTTCAAGTGTACCTTCATGTTTGAGTTTGATTCTCTATTACAGCTTCCTGGTACAATGATTTATCAAATTTTATGTAACTTCCAGTCTTCTAATTGATATCTACCGAGTCTATGATTTATCAAATTTTATGTTTCAAATTTTCAAACTAAATCTTCACTGTTCAAATAATCATCGAATTTATAATTATGAATCATGATTCATAACTTATCAAGAAATCTATATGCATGTATGATGTGACTATGAGATATATATATATATACAATACCCCTGACGTACCCAAGTACCCTTTTTCAAAAGTGGCGTACCCGTACCCGTACTCATCCTCGTACCCGTACCCAAGTTTACTAGTAACTTAGCTTGAAGCAAGTACGGGTTGGAGCGCTCTTATTAGAGAAGTTGCAAAGTCAAAGGGAGATGAAGACAAAGCTAAGCACAAGAAGAACATGGTCAAGTCCAAGAGGATCATTGTTGATTCCATCAAGGATCACTTGATCCCACACGTTTCCTCCTTGAAGACTCCCAACGAGATGTTCAAAGCATTGACCAACTTGTATCAAAGGAAAGACCAAGAAGGAAGAACATTCTCACAAGAAGCCTAGAAAATCCAAAAGAGAGACTACTCAAGTTTCAAATGTTACTCTTATGATGAGATGGACATCTTGCAAGAGATTGCCCCAAAAGGAAAGGCCATGCAAAGAGAGAAAAGAAGAAGAGGTACCATGTTGATGCCAATGAAGATGATGAACCAATAAAGAAGAGAGCAAGGGAAGATTTCTCAAGTGATGAGGAATATGTACTCTGATCCAGAAGGATTCAACCCATGAAAATGTAGATCATGCTCTATGGAAGAACCTCTTATCCATTTCAGCATTCAATAAGAAGGGATGCAACCATGAATGAAGAAGAGGGGGCACACAGATTCAGCACCAGTACACAGTTCCAAGTGATGACTTGCTCAACATTTCCAGTCATGAGCAAGATAGGCACGAGCCCCCAAAATCAGATGATGAAGTAGAGCACACTATCAGCCCAATAACTCCTACAAGGAGACAGAGATCAAGAGGGAGCCAACCAAACAAACAAAGATAAGTATTTGAATTGTCATTTCCTGTCTATCTAATTGCTTAAATGATATTGTTCAGATGTGTACATACTTATGTTCCTAGATTTAGGAAGTGTATTATGCACATTAGAGTATCTGCATTGATGAGCAGTATACTACTAACATGCATGTAATGGGTAAGTAGCCTATGGTGATGCATAACATTCCATTAGGCATTATTACTTATCTAGAATGAAATCTCTTTGTTGACATGTTGGGAGTAGTGCATGCTCTTAATTATGTTCTAGTAGAGATGGAAGGCATCTAGAAGGTTATCGTATGTATACGGGATATGGATGAATGTTGTGTTGAAGCATTAGCTAAAAGACTTGCATGACTATGTGACCTATTTCTTTATGCATAAGAATCTGTCATTATTAATATGTTTTGAAAACTATGAAATGTTTCTAATCATACAATTGAATTTGACTTGTAGGAAAGATCGTGTACAATCTCCTACAAGAGAAGAAGGATGAGACTTGTTCTGAAGAACAAGTGACAACGGTTCAGCTATGACATTCAAGAAGATTTACGAAATCAAGCATACTACATAAGTACAAAGCGAGGTTTCTCTTAGAAAGAGGGAGTCGACTATGATGAGACGTTGCTTTAGTGGCCAGACACACTTCTTCAGTGATGGATATTACACTAAGATGGATGGTATAATCGAACTAGAAGTGTACATTGAGCAACCTCCAGGGCCCAGGACTCTCTATATAGAACCACATGTGCACAGATTGAAGAAGGATTTGTACGAGCTCAAAAGACATCCATGGGATAGCACGTCACGACATACAATTACATGATGAGCTTGAGGATTACCTAGAGTGATGAGACCTCAACCTTTGCAACAAGGTTGACGATGAGGAGCTCCAAGATGGGTGCAAGAAGGAACTTGCAACAAAGTTCAAGATGGAAGATCTTGGTATCTAGTGACCTTGAGAACAAGAAGTTCATCTCTATAGACCCTGTTGTCGCCCGAAACTGGCACGCAGGTGCTGAAAGCCCAAACCGCGGGCGTGCCGACCTAGCGACAACCTCTCGAGAGAGAGGCCAATGTCACCACACGTTCTCTCTCCTCAATTCAGGCTGGCTCTTCTCCAGCTCTAGGGGGGTTTCCCTAAGTTAGGATTACTAAGGCAGGTGCAGCTGAGGGCAGGGTGATCTGAAGAGTCTGCCTTAGAGAAACATGGGTAGCAAAAAGGAAAATGATTCGGATTGATGGGCAAGAAGGGAAGGGAGGATCATTCCTCGAGGGAAGGCCAGTGCCAGTACCAGAAGGGTAAATAGAGTCAGAAGGGGACTCAGAAGAGCTTTGTGTTTCGCAAAAGTGAGACTAAGCTGGTCCGTTCCATAACCAGAGGCTGGGAGAATGGAAGCATAACTGACTACTTTTCATTACTCCCAAACCTCTGAGAACCTAACGGCGACAAACAACTTGGCGGCCGCAAATGCTTGCCCAATGTGCTAGATTATAGCCCTCTATGCTGGCTTGGTCTATAACTTAATGAAAACCCGAAGCTACGACAGAGAAACCCAACATATCCCAAAAACTCAACATGATATTTTTCTTTATTAGCTCTGGGGAAAAATCCTCCCAGCCCAAAAACTTCCATCTTTACAAAGAAAGAGACTCAGCTATTTATAGGCCCAAAAAGTCCTTTATGAAAAGAAATAATAAAATAAAGAGGGGACAAGATCCACTTTTTCTACAAGTGCCAATACCTTTATTAAAAGCACTCACACTTAGACTAAAAAAAGCTTATCCTTGACTGAAAGTAAAAAGACCCACTTTCAACCAAAGATACACCAAAATAAAAGGTCCCGTTTAAACAAGATCTCTGAGCCAACAAAGGCGAAAATGAAAGGCGGGTTGATAGGGTGGATAGTCGTTACCCCCAACTCCACGTAGCAACCAAACTACCCAGAATCGGCTATCAGAACAGGACATGAAAACCATAGGCGCCATGGCGTTAACTGCTCTCTCCACGTGATGGGTGAAATCAAAACCATAACGGTGGAAATTCCCTATAATTACTCGGCTGCTAAAAAGAACTGTGTCACAACCTATGAAAAGTGAGGAATAACGCCGGGATTTAGCCGCTCCAAGACGCCGATGCTTCCAGGTGGATGGCGGCCAGTAGCAACATGGTGTCGATGGTGATGTAATTGACAGTTTACACATAACTCTTGTCAAGCTGTTCCAAAACCTTAGATTCATCCAACGTGAACCTAACACGATTTGTCCTGCAGTCGGATCCCTAAACTCTCGGTTTAGATCTTAATGTATCAGTCGTTAACACCGAGGTGATACCATGTTCCATGAGCTGAACATGAAGGTTGGCGCTCTGGCACTTACTCCGAAACTCTATCCAAAACCACTCAGCTGCTAGTGACCACAAAAATTTGATCTCCACGATTCAGCTGACTCTGTCTCTGTTTTTGTCCACGAGGTTGATGAGAGGAATAATCTTCATATATTTGTTGATTTCTGCTTGAGTTTCCGTAAAGTGGTTGTCAACTGTCAGGGAGAATCAATCGGTCCTGTGCCTATAGTAAAATCGCTGATAGAAATTGAAATTGGCACTTTGAAAATGGTTACAGAGTCCAAAAAGGCATGGATCAAAACCCCTTTAATTTTTTCCGCCTCACTGCATTCATAAATGACGCAATACGAGCAAGATCCTTCCGAATACCATCAGGTGCACAAATCCCACTGGATACGTCCACTGCATCTGGTCTTAGAATTGAGATCGCTTGGCTAACATTTTCTGGATCAACACCACCAGCAAGTAACCATCTGTACTTGCTGGCATCAATTGGAACTCGAAAATTCTCCCAGTCAATTTTTTTACCACTTCCACCTTGTAAGCTGTCAATCAAAAGCCAATCTATTAAATCTGAGTATTCCCCATTTGGGGGTTCTGTCAAAAGTTCTCCATCCTTGTCTGCATGCCAAACATAAACAATGTGGCGATGTTGTACCAGATTTGAAAGGGCACTACATGCACCATCTCCATGAAGCTTTCCCAAAGTGAGTGGACCTCCAAAAACATCGCTATCACTTGTACAACTTTGACCTGCAACACATTCTGTTACAAGCAGGTCTCCCTCTCTAAAGAAAGTCTCAAAAGTAAATTTTACTTCGATTCCAGTTTTCATCCTCGCTCGGTCCAATGAAGAACACAATTGCTAGCTGTTCTCATTTTCCATCATTATGAAAGCACCACCTGCCTTAACATCACCTTTAAATTGAGTTTCAGTTCCTTCTAATGAACTTGCTTGATTATTTGATGTGTGATGAGTGAACCGTTTCTCAATCAACTCTAATCTATCCTTCATTTTCATCATATCTAAGAAAGTTTCACGCTGCAGCCTCTTTAGGATCTCTATCTGCAAATCTCATGCTCTGCAAGCAAGATTTGTCGGGTAAATCCCAAGGCTCAAACTTGTGTAGATCAATCTCTGAAATCGCATTGACACCAAAACGTTTTCCACGTACTTTTATAGTAACTGACAAGTTCTACATCGGTGGGGTGGAAACGGAAACCAGGTTGTAGAGAAACTTGATCCATCGAAATCTCTGTTTGAAACATTTCCTCCAACATTCTACTTCTCCAGTAGCTTGTTAGCTTTAAACTATGGGTCAAAAACCTCTTGGATATGACAAAATATGCAAACAATAATTAGGCCCAGGCTGATGTTGAAATATCTTCAAATAAGAAACAATGACTTTCAGCCATCATAGACCCTGTTGAAGAATCTTTGCAGCGACCTGAACAGTTTCATGCTACCAAAATGTTGCTGCACTGGAATATATATGTGGTAGATATGTCGTCACCCATTTCAGAGTTTAAAGAAAAACCCTCTCATTATTGTAGCCAAGACTTTAAAGAAGGACTGTTTGGAAGCTCAAAAGTGCTGATGCATTTTGAGGGGTAATAGACCCAGCTGATGAGAGATGACATAGATGGATACATGGAAGATCAACAACAAAGAAGGTTACCAGCCACTCAACTGAAAAATGTCTCGATGCAAAGAGTACAAGATGTAGAGGGAGGATGGTGCTCAGTTATAGAGGGAGCAGGAAAGCTCCACTTTAGAGGGAATGACTACAACACAAATTACGGGAGCAAATCGAGAGACATTATCACTTAGCCTCTATCCATGTCAAGAGTTGTTTGCCTCAGTATTTCAGGGATATGCTTAGTGTGATATCGGATGTCTCCCCTCACCAAGAGGAAGTAGATCTCAAAGTTCAAGAATCTTGGCATGATTCTTGGGATTAGCAATGTGACATAATCCAGATGAAATTTTCCTAGCCAAGGAAAATGTGCGGTAGAGATCCTGAAGAGATTTGGGATGATGGATTGCTATGCCATGGCTACACTGATGGCATTGAACTTGAAGTTGTCGTTTGATACTACTTTAGAGAAAGTTGATGACATAGTCTATAGGCAGATGATGGGTTCATTGATGTACTCAACAAGCACGAGGCCGCATATATGCTTTGTGATGAACACTTTGAGTCAGCACAGGTTGGAACCTAGACGTCTTCACATGATTGCAGCAACGCATGTGTTGAGGTACCTGAAGGGTGCGATTGAGTATGGCCTCAGATATGTGAGAGATCAAAAAATTAGCCTACATGGCTATGTTGACTCAGATTAGGTTGGTAGTGTTGCGGATAGGAAGAGGACTTCAAGGTGCTGCTTCAGATCGGGGTCTGGCATGATTTCATGGTTCAACAAGAAGCAGACGACTATGGCACTGAGTACAGCGGAGGCAGAGTATATTGCAGTTTGTTCAGCAAGTTGTGAGGTAGCGTGACTTCGGAAGCTACTTGCAGGATTAGTTCGATGTCGAGTTAAAGATGACTTGTATATTCTGCGACAACCAAAGTTGTGTGAAGTTGTCCAAGAACCCACTGTTCGATGACAAGTCAAAGCACATCGAGATCCTGCATCACTATTGTTGGACATTGGGTTCAGCGCTCCCCGTGAGTTTCGTGACATGGACTAACCGCCTCCTAAGATCCTAACTCTGGCGATTGTAGCGGAGATTAACACCTGCAGGTTTTGGTCTAACGACAATTGTTAGTTCAACAATTGGTATCAAAGCAATAGGTCAAGGGTTCAAAACTCACCCGGCTCGCGCTGGGGGCAAGATTGTTGGACATTGGGTTCAACGCTTCCCGTGAGTTTCGTGACATGGACTAACCGCTTCCCAAGATCCTAACTTTGGCTATTGTGGAGGAGATAACACCTACAGGTTTTGGTTTAACGACAATCGTTAGTTCAACAACTATATCAAGGATATGGTGCAGAGAGGAGCAATGACACTTTAGTATATTGCAACAAACGAGTAGATAGTTGATGTATTGACCAAGCCTCTAGCAAGAGTGAAGTTTGAGTACTTTAGGGACAAGCTTGGAGTTGTCCAAATCGATGTCCATCGCAAGAGGGAGTGATGAGATCCTATTACAGATTAGTGGTCTCCACATCCAACATGAAAAAGGGATGGCTCTGTGGAAGACGTGTGGTCTTCACATCCAACATGAAAAAGGCTAGGCTATGTGGAAGACATGTGGTCTTCGCATCCAACATGAAAAAGGGTTGGCTATGTGAAAGACGTGTGGTGTTCACATTCAGCATGAAAAAGGGTTGGCTCTATGGATACGTGTGATCTTCACATCCAGTATGAAAAAGGATTGGCTCTGTAAAGGTTTGCATCCAGTATGAAAAAAGACTGGCACTGCAAAGGTATGCATCCAGTATGAAAAAGAATTGGCGCTGCGGAGAGCTACATCCAGTATGAAAAAGGGCTAGCCCTGTAGAGGTACATCTAGTATGAAAACGGACTGGCTTTGTACAGGTACATCCAGTATGAAAAAGGACTAGCTTTGTATAGGTAGCACTCGGCATGAAAAAGGGATGGTGATGCACCGAGATGAGGGTAGCACCTAGCATGAAAAAGGCATGGTGTTCGACCGAGATGAGGGTAGCAGCCAGCATGAAAAGAGGTTGGTGTTGCACCGAGATGAGGGTAGCACCCAATATGAAAGGGTTGGTGTTACACCAAGATGAGGGTAGCACCCAGCATGAAAAAGGGTTGGTGTCGCCCCGAGATGAGGGTATCTCCCAGCATGAAAAAAGGTTGGTTGATGCACCGATATGAGGTACACCCACCATGAAAAAGGGCTAGTTGTTGTACGTAATTCTTATAATGTATAGATTCAAGAGATGTCACAATTCAATGGCTTGAGTACCAAGTTGCAGCAGTAGTAACAAAATCCAGTGATGATGACGATATCCAATGATGATGTCCAAGGATGATGACCGTAACGGAAGAATACTTTCATTGTTAAGAGGGAGTGTTGAAGTTTGTGTAACTTTGAAAGATATTCTTATTGTACTTTTATTGTATTACTATTGTACCTTCTTCCAGAGATGTTATTGATGTACTTGGTCATGTAAATGTACTTGAAAGAATCAATGTAAACCTTTTGTTGTAAGTCCGGTCAACAGTACCCACAAGAAATATTATATAAATGTTATTTTGTGTCTCCTTAGAAAAGTCAACTCTGTAAGAGTAACAAGTCATCCCAATTAGGTGAAAAGGTCACTCACTTTATGAGTATAATAGAGAGGGCACACCTCTCATTTATACACACTCAACTCAAGCAAGTTTGCATGAGAGATAAGAAGAGGTTCATTGGAGAAGAGATGAAGTTGCTTTTGTCTTTGGGATTTATCTTATCTTGGTTTGGCATTGTTCTTGGTGACGGAACCTATACTAAAGAAGTTGTTGGGTTTTCTCCCTCGAGGTTTCCAGATGAAAATCTCTGTGTTCTTTTTCTGTTGTTTTCCTTGTCTTTCTTTCAATGATCCTATTGCATATGATTATTGTGATATAATGCAAATTGATTGAAGATCTAACATAATCATATTGGAAACAGTAAAATTCTAACAAGCTTGACAATAATATTATTGGGTCGGATCTTCAAACTGATGGTTCAAACACCAGTAATGCAAGCCAATAGCGTTATGTGCCATTCTCGATACCATCGAACAGGTTTCAAGATGCAGAGATCTGAATGGATCACTTCATAACTATATGTTGTAAATACCTTCGACCATCCACAATATAGTTTCATCCCAACTAAGCAATCACACACTAAGATTTATTCAACAATCTTCCTACTATACGCAAGTTTTACACAGCCTTCTCACTTCACATAGGTTACTTGAACGTTGTGTTCTAGTAATTAATAAAATAAAATCCCACCACCAACTTGGAATGGAATCGAAGGCCAGAAAATTGTCTTTCATTCATACCTGAAACCTTCAATCTCTGAAATTCACACTACTTGTTATGAAATCACTCAACCGAGAACTGAACACGATTCTAAGACTAACATTAACACTTAGAATCTGAACATTAAATATAAAAACGTTTAATATACTTCAAGGAGAGAGGATATCAAACGATACTCCCCTCGACCTTATCTCTGAAATTCACACTACTTGTTATGAAATCACTCAACCGAGAACTGAACACGATTCTAAGACTAACATTAACACTTAGAATCTGAACATTAAATATAAAAACGTTTAATATACTTCAAGGAGAGAGGATATCAAACGATACTCCCCTCGACCTTATCTTACAATATTTTTGGCCTCTCCCTTGGGCTCGATCTTCATTTACTTGGCCACCTCTATGTTCTCTGGCTAACATATAAAGGAAAAAATAAGACCTCATGGATCATCTCAGATCCACAATCTTCTCCCTAAGATCTAACTATTTGCTTAAAATAGCAATTACATAACAATTTGGATAATAACCTTGTTTCCTACAATTTTTCACAAGTTAAATGCATGAGAAGCCATGTTCGCTAGCCATGGTTTCGACTTTAAAAGTGTAATCTCCACGATGATTTTGGAGCGGCAATGTTCCTGCATCAGACTCCTAGTGTATAAATTATTCAATGACTCATGTCTATGTGTCTTCGTTGTTATGTTCTTTCCTTGTTCATCTTCACTCGTTGGTCTTCTTCTTTTCTCTAGCACTCTGTCATAACATTGAACTTCTCTACAATGTTCAGCAGTGAGCTGCAAATAGCCTTTGCAGTAACAGGTCCTCTCTACAACACATCACCAAGCTCACAACACCTCACCAAGCTTCTCTCCTAACTTGGTCTTTTGGCATTACTGATTCCTTCTGCTGAAACCTTATGAGCTTCCTCTGCTCTAGGCTTCGGTAATCATGCTCACCTCCTCTCGCCGCAAGATTATCCTGCTTTGATACAACTTGATGAAGATCAGGTTTCTACTACTAGGTGAAGATTGATTCTATCGGTGAATTCGATCCTCAGACCTATGGGTTAATGATACACGAATTAACCTGAATACAATTAGAAACATCAATTTAACCTATGCAAGGTACACTCGAGATAAAGCTCCACACTCGCCATAATATTATCGGGCCAGATCTTCAAACCGATGGTTCAAACACCAATAATGCAAGCCAATAGCGTTATGTGCCATTCTCGATTCCATCGAAAAGGTTTCAAGATGCAGAGATCCAAATGGATCACTTCATAACTATATGCTGGAAATACCTTCGGCCATCCACAATATAGATTCATCCCAACTCAACAATCACACATAAAATTTTATTCAACAATTTTCCAGCTATATGCAGGGTTTACACAGCCTTCTCACTTCACATAGGTTACTTGTCATGAAATCACTCAACCTAGAACCGAACACTATTTTGAGACTAACATTAGCACTCTGAATCTGAACATTAAATATAAAAACGTATAATAGAAACTTCAAGGAAATAGGAGATCAAACGATACTCCCCTCGACCTCATCTTACAATATTTTTGGCCTCTCCCAATCTTCATTTACTTGGCCACCTTTACTCTCTGTTCTTTGGTTTACATATAAAGGAAAAAATACAATCTCGTGGATCATCTCAGATCCACAATCTTCTCCCTAAGATCTAATTGTTTGCTTAAAATAGCAACTACATAACAATTTGGATAATAACCCTATTTTCTTGAAGTTTTCACAAATTAAACGCATGAGAAGCCATGTTCACTAGCCAAGGTTTCGTCTTCTAGAATTGTAATCTCCACAATGATTTTGGGGTGTTAATGCTCCTGCATCAGGCGGTTGTTGCATTTTAGACACCACGATTCAACCAGTTCAAGATGGAATAGTTTGGGTTCAAATCGGCCGATTTAGACAAGAACCTACCCAAACCTTAATCAACTCAATGTTTTTTCCGAAGCCAAACCATATTTCGACCAAACCAATCTAAAAAAAAACTGACAAGTTTTGGTCACTTTAGTCCTAATTATATTGTTAAAAAAACATTAGTAATGATTTTACGAAATTGAAGTTTTAGTATAAGCTTTGTTCTCTATGTTTTGGTATAAACATTTGACATTACACAATAAGTATTTGTTATTAAATATTTTGCTAATGTTTAAATTTCAATGATCATAGATTAAATTTTGATTCTAATAAATTGGCATCTATAGCAATTCTAGAAATTGAAAATATGGATGTCACCACCGCCAAGATTTGTGATTGGTAAATTTGGATCCTATGTCTTATCATCGCCCAATTTGCACCCATGCACCATACAACTTAGACACATGCTATGTGAAACATGACCCATAGACTTTATAAACCCTCCCTCCAAAACCCTAGGAATAATGATATGGACTTAGATAGTAAGAATGGGATATCTATTGGGGAATGAAAATTGGATCAATTGGATCAAGTCATCAATACAGCTAGCAAGTCATCAAAATAACTAGGGATTGCCTTATAATTGAAGCATGTTCTTACATATAGCAAGGTTGTTAGTCTTGGGAGAAATTTTTCTTAGAATTGCCATACATTCTTTAATATTTCACAAACAATGTTTGCTATATTGTGACCAATGGCCTTAGGAGAGCTTCAATTGAAGGCAAGTTATTACTCATTAAAGCAACAAGGTTAACCATTATAACCTATCCAGGATCGAGTCACAGAGGCATTCAGTACTAACAAAGTGAGGCCCTCCAAATTCGAAAGCGATAGTCAAGTGAAGCACCACTAAAGTACTACATTATAAGCGCATATATATATAGGATAGAGTCACGGAGGCATTCAATACTAACAAAGTGAGGCCCTCTTAGTTCAAAAGTGATAGTCAACTAAGTCAAGTGAAGCACTACTAAACTATTAGAAGCATACATACATACACATAGATGTATAGAAACCATTGAATAGTGAATACCACCCAACATTGGCTCCAGATTCATAAAAGGAATTGGTCCTTTAAGAGACATTAGCTAGGCTTAATCTGTTGACCAGCGCCTATAGTTTGGCTCGCAACTATGTACATACACTTGAAAAAGTTGTTATATACCTATACTGGAAGTTTCAACTCACACTATAGCCCACATACAAGAAGACAACTAAATCATAAAAAATCTCTTGTGCAAATGCTTCTGTCAAAGCTAAAATTATTCAACAACTTTGTGGTGCATGGCGAATGGAGCAGGTCATGGTTTAGTACATGCAAACAAACAATCCTCATAAGACAGAGAGTCTAACAAAATAAAATAAAAGCTAGAAAATACCTTTCCAGAGGACATGGCAAGCTCCCCCAATTGCTTCCATTTTGATTCACTTTGAGATTCTGTTGCTATTTCCTGCACCGCATAGAAATTATAAGAATGCACCATTAACTGAGTAAAGGTGCTCATTATATAAATAACACATAAGCAATAAAAAATTCCATGTGCTTGGTTTCCTCCACTAGATGACAGAAGAAAACCGCATTTGCTTTCACAATATTGTTGTGTTTACTATAGATGCATATTGACTTTCAAGACAAAGAATCATGAGATGTGCGACCATGTCTTAGAAAATGAAGTGCCCAGATTGTGTGAAGAAGATCCTTCCTTAAAAATGTATCTTTGATAATTCATGCAAAGGAAAGGACTTGAAACAAGGGCATATATGGACCAATCACCAGTGTAATCATTAGACCAGGGCTCTTATCCATATTTACTGCTATCTGCTCAAATGTACAAGGAGTGTATGCCTAAAATCTCTAAACAATAGACAAATTGATAACAGAAACTAACCTGTGCAACTTCAAGCCTTCCAAGTTGCAGAGACAACTCAAATTTGTAATCAGGATCAGTAGCCACTTCAAGAGCTTCCTCCAGCATTCCTCGAGACTCGAGAAAACGAGCAACACTTAAACAAAAATTATGATGCAAGTCAGAAAATATCTATATAAATTTACAATATAGACCAAAACTTTTCCATGAAACAAGTGAAAAGAGCCCCATATAAACATGAAATATGTAGCCCTATCAATGCATAGCTTAAAAAAAAAGGCCAATCCCGTTGTAACAGAAATTTTCTCCATTACAAAATTTAAACTCTTACCTGTTAAGATGCTCCCTCGGAATTGTGGGCAAAATCTCATTTGCCCTCTGCAAATCTCCACGCATAACAAGAGTCTTGTACTCTATCAAGCTAAGCAATAATGTATAGCTCATCACACTGCACAAAATAGTAAGACATGAAACATTACATTTCAACTTCACAATCTTGAGGAATAATTGCCTGAATAAATACACTTTAAAGGTATATTCACTCAAATAGTCAAATTCCTTGCCAACAGGTAAAACATATTTCAACAATCAACTATGCTTACTTGAATTTTTTGTCAATTAGGTACACTCGACTCTGGCCGGAAAGATAGCCTAACAAATACATTGGCCGATCCAAATGGCATATGGTAGTTACCTGAAATCATTTGACACAGGAAACAACTCTATCAATTATGTTCCACAAGAAGTCAAAAAGTTTGAATATCAATGTTTAAAAATTTTAACAAGACAACAACAAGCAATCAACCATGATATATGTAGAAACAATTAGCTTCAACCAAAGATGAAAAAAATGACCTAACATAGCAATATCAAATAGATAAACATTTGTTGATACCTCACCACCAACACAATAGTTAAGTCGCCAGGCTGAGTTGTTGTAAATAAAACAATCCCCAACCCATAGGCCTGTACGAATTCGCTCACTTATCTCATACAATAGTTCAAATGCATCCTCAAATCCCTGCTCATCGACTGGTTGACCACTCTCCAGATATGCAGAAACAGCCTCCCTCTGCCACAGGAATAATTCATTACATTTAAAGAAAATTTGCAACATGATAAAGGGAAAAGTTCTCTTAACCTCAATAATTGTGTTTGTGAAACCAATTAGCTAAATTAAATATAAATTATACTCCAGCAGAGAACAACCCATCATAAAGAACAACAATCCAGGAGGCAGCAAGATAAACAAGAAAACTCAGTCTCAGTTCTTACGTTGTATTTCAAAATATAAAATGAGTTGTCACTTCTGAGTGCCACAAGATCACCACCATCTGCCCAATATATATTCTGAAACATCCAGTAGAGATGGCAATCAATATGTCTGTTAAATATCTTTTCTGATTTGTAAAATTATTTCAAAAAGCATTTAGCCAAATAGAACTCCAAAAGAAATGGGATGAAATGATATTTATCGTATAAGTTATAACACACTTACTTTGACTCGAACATCTATTCGCCGAATTACACGGCATTCAGCCCAGTCATAGAAGCAAACAAAATCATTTGAGCGTATGGCCAACAAGGCTCCCCCATAAATACCCTCCGCAGAAAATGTTGGTCGAATGCTCTTCCTTTCCTGTAACAGAAACATGCATTCTACAATCTTGTAACACTATTACCAACAAATTCCGAGTTTATTTCATGAAGCAGAATAATTTTATAAGGACAAAAACTGTTAAAAGGATGTAATACATGTAAGTTTTTCTCAGTTTCAGCCTCCGGTTTAAATGTCAAAAATATCTCAGTTTAATGCCCAACCCAGAAATGCATAAGGTTGGAAATAACATAAATTTTCAGACTGAAATAAACACTGCTGTAACTCAACTTCTAATGACAGAAAATGAAATAAATGCACACCATGAAATTTTCAGACAGTAAATTTTTGGCAACATGCCCAGGAAAAACCCACAAGGGGAAAACCTGTTAGGAGAGAGTATTTTTATTTCTTCAGTAAAATGGAACAGCAAGTACAGCAGAAGTACAACTTATCTCTACTGCATTAAATGCACCCAAACTTTCTCGATTTATGTGCCAAAATGCCTTGCAGTCCATCATCCCAAACCTCTTTAGGATCCCCACTACATACCTCCCTTGTCCAAGGGAGATTCCATCCGCACTCTGCCACACCTCCATGCCTAGAAAGTAGTGCACATAGAAGAAAACATCGGCATCGACAAAAAATCGGCAAGGGTCCAGAAAACATCTTCTCGGCAACATCGTTGGAAAAAATCGGCAAAAATCGGCAAACCGCGGCAAATATTTAAAAAGACAAAATATATTCATTTTTTTCATAATTTTAAGCATATAAAGCAACAATGACATCAAATAAATACATTGACACATAAATATAGAAAAAACACTGATAGATATCATGTAGGCATGCCAAATATAATATGACATAAAAGTCGATACTGAAAGTCTGAATATAGTTGTCCAATAGTACTCAAGAGTCAAAAGTGGGAAATCAATGGTCCAATACATATATGATATTACAAAATGACATCACAAAACTAGTAGCTAACTATCTGTCTCTGAAATATAAATCAATGCCCTCTTCCCCTTTTACGGGAAAACATAATGGGCTGTTTGCCAGGCCTGCCCCTGACAGTAGAAGGTCATGGCCCTGTACTACTAGGTGCCAATGAGGGACTAGGTGCCAATAAGGGAGTAGATGCATCGACCACTGTAGAAGGTGGTGCTGATGAAGCCACATCACCCTCCATGAAGTCCTCTGGGTCAAAGCGGTCTGCCTCCTCCTCCTGTTCCTCCTCTTGCTCCTCCTCATCCTCCTGCCCTTGCTGCTACTGCTGCTCCTCATCTAACCATGCAGGTGCCTCCTCCATGATAGGTAACTCAGCCTCCACCCTTCACTTGGACAATATATCAATATTGTCCAAGCAAATGGCATCCACATCGGGTGATTTCTCCACCTGCTTCATCCACAGTCGAAGATTGTAGTGGACATACACCAAGTCATTCAGGCGTGGGAAATCCAACCTGTAAGAGGGTGATAAAAAGATTTAATGAGTCTTGACTCTTGAGTCTTGATGCCAGAGGAAGCCAATATGAAATAGGATCTTAAAGTACAATGAATTTAACTGCTTTGATAAAGTTCTTAGTACTTACTTGGTGCGTTTCTTTGAGTGTATTTTATCAAAGACACTCCAATTACGCTCACATCCAGAAGAGCTACAGGTTTGGCTGAGGACTCGGATGGCAAAAATTTTTAAATTTGGTGCCCTTGCACCATATGTCCTCCACCAAACACCTACAATAAACAAGAAAGAAAGAGAATCAGATTAAATAATTCAAATTTCAAATAAAATGATAAATCATAAAACACAATTAAAATTTAAGAATTTGAAGTTCAAAATACAAATAAATTCTAATTTGCAATCACTTACTTGGAGTCAAATTGTTCCTTGCACGGACAGCATCGGCGTAGCCAAATAGTCCAGTAGCCTCTCGATACATCTCCATCTCACGAGTAATACTCTCCCGAGTCTCAAAATTAGGTACCATCCTATTCATACATTCGATAAGCCCTTCCAAAACCTCTTCATCAAAATCAAACTTACACTTGTACGAAAAGGCAAGGTTAAGGAAAAGTGCAGCTGCATGAATAGGTCGATGGAGCATCCCAGTCCATCGTGTATCAATCAACTCCCATAGCATCATGTGTCTATTGTGTCCAGGGGTACCCTTCCCGACATAATAAGACCGAATAGACTCTTTGGCCCTATCCATGGCCTCGTACAAATAGCCCATAGCGGGCTTGTCATTGTCAACTAATCTCAAAACCTTTACCAAAGGTTCACTGATTGAGCACACTTCCTCCACTCCTTCCCAAAAGGAGTCAGTGTAAACCAATCTAGCGATGGCTTTCCCATCCTCTCTCCTGCTGTATGTGCAATCTCGCCACTCATCACAAACAAACATTTGCTTCAGCTCAAACTGAACTCGAAGCAAAGACGGAAGAGAAATGAAGTTGGTGGCAAATCGTGTGATTCCAGGGCGCAACAATTCCCTGTTTCTCGTGCATCTCCTCATGAGGCTAAGAACCCAAGCATGGTTATATATGAATTTGGTGATACTCCTAGCCTGATTGAAATATCCCAAATCCCGATATTTTCTATTTCTACACAATTGTGCGGGTACAACTGGGCTTACAAACTGCCAGGAAAAAATCCCTATTTTATAGGAAAAATTAGGGTTAGGGTTTGTGAGACAGAATGCACACTTACCACTGAT
>LPNX010767796.1:171428-219775 GCA_001517045.1 Pseudotsuga menziesii
TATTACACTGATCAACAACCTCCTTGATGAAGGGAATTTTCCCCACATCCTCCAGCATCAAATCAATACAATGTGCAGCGCATGGACTCCAAAATAGTGAGGGGTGCCTCTCCATAAGCAATCTACCAGCAGCCACATAATTGGCTGCATTATCTGTTATGATCTGCACCACATTGTCCACACCAATCTCCTGAAGGACCCCATCCAACAACTCACACAACAATGCTGATTCTTTTACCTGTGCCGATGCATCAACGGATTTGATAAACATGGTACCTTTAGGGCACTGTACCATGAAATTGATAAGGGTCCTACCCTTCGCATCTGACCAACCATCAGACATCAATGTGCATCCAGAAATCTCCCATGATTGTTTGAATTCCTCCAATCTAGTATTGATGTCTTTATTCTCTGCTTGAAGAATTGCGCCTCGAATCTCCTCATATGTAGGGCACTTGTACCCTGGGCCAACAATAGCAATGGCATCACACATAGGCTGAAAAAAAGAATGGTTTCTTGTTATTGTAAGAGGCAAGTCACTCCAGAAAAACATCCTCCCCATAATCCTATCTGCTTCTTCCTTCTCCCTTTTTTTAACCATGGACTTGATGCTATTCCGTGGAACAAAGAAAGATGACGCAGCAGCCCTCATGGAAGCTGAACCCATGGTCGTGGAGCCCCCAACACTACCCTCAGTGGGATCTGGATGATCATAATCATATGTCCCTGAAGTCCTAGCCACTCCACCTGCAACAAGTTCAGCTCTATTTGCAGCTGACTCTTCCCTTTTTCTATCTTTCGAGTGAATTGCATCATGGGCCATTCTCATAATCTCGGGGGTAACTGCAGTACAAAGCCCCACATCATGGCCAGGGAGTTTTGCCAAATGATACTTCAACCTGCTAATGCCTCCTGTCATATGTTGTCCACACAATTTGCAATTCAATCGTTGTCGGTTTGTTCCATCTTCAGAGTCAGCATATTGTCAAAATGGGTCCAATGCCTTTGGCATTTTGTCAAACCTGTGGCTGCAAAAAAAAACAAAAAAAAAAGACATTATGAATTTATGATAAAAATTTAAAAATTTAAACCCAAATAAACTATAAAGACATTATATAAAATTTAAAAAAAATTTAAATTTTTAAATAAAGACATTATATAGATTTTAAAATTTTAAAAATTTATAAATAAAGACATTAAAAATTTATAAATATTATTTAAAAATTTAAAAATTTATTAAATAAAAACATTAAAATTTAAAATTTAAAAATATACTATGTTATATATACTATATATAACATATATACTATATAGTAATATACTATACGTTGTAACACTGTATAGTATACAGTATATAGTATATACTGTACACACTATATACTATATACTATATACTATATACTATACAGTATTACAGCATATAGTAGTATACTGTATAGTATATTACTATATAATATATATAGTATATACTATATATATTATATAGTATATTAAAAACTTTAAAAAATGAAATGCGAGTAGTCTGGTCGGGGTCGGGGTCTGTGGACAGTGGGATGTCCCGATATACTATATAGTATATCGGTGGAGGGCTCTGTCCCGAATCCGATATACTATATAGTATATCAGTGGAGGCGCGAGCTCTGTCCCGGTTTTAAAAAATATATATATAAACTGTAATTTCAAACATTAAAATCGTAAGTAACTCACCTGAACCCTTGCCGCGACATCGCCTGCTCCTTACCCTGTGGGCCTGTGCTCCCTACGCTGCCAATGCCAACGCCGGAACTTTAAAGTTTAAACCCCTTCTCTGAAGCAATAACCCTCTCGTCGTGTTCTCCAACTGAAATGACCAAAACAAAACCCAAAAATCAATTTTAAGAAACCCAGTTTTCATTTTCTGACAGACCGGCGATTTTACCTATCGTGGCGCGATTTTTTAGAACAAATCACCGATTTTTTCAGTACCACGCGCAGTACAATTTTTACTAAAAATCGCGATTTTTTCGGCATTAGAAATCGGCTGCCCTCAAACATCGCGATTTTTCGGAAAGTCGGCGAAAAATCGCCGATTCTTTCTTCTATGGTAGTGCATCATACCCAAGTCCTTCATCTAGAACTCGACAGCAAGCTTCCTCTTTGTATCAGCAATCAACCCATCCTCACCTGTCACAAATAGGTCATCTACATACAGTAGAAGTATCACTAGGTTCCCTTCCTCAACCTCGTAGTAAAGGTTGGAATCTACTTTACTCTTGGTAAAGCCCAAACTAGTCAAGAAGCTGTCAATCCTGCTGTATCACGTCCTGGGTTCCTATTTTAAACTGTACAAGGCCTTCTTCAATTTACACACATGACTCTCCCTGTCACGTGTCTCAAATCTAAGTGGCTGCTCCACATACACTTCCTCTTCCACTACACCATTCAAGAACGTTGTCTTGACATCCATCTGGTGTATCTTCCATTTCATCACTACAGCCAGAGGAAGTACTATTCTGATGGAAGTGTATCTAGCTACAGGTACAAAAGTTTCCTCATAATCTATCCCTTCCTTCTGGGAGAAGCCACGTGCCACAAATCTCGCCTTGTGTTTCTCTATGCTGCCATCTGCAGCATGCTTAAACTTGTAGATCCACTTGGAAGTCACAACAAACTACCCTTCTGGTGTCGACACTACATCCCAGATATCATTCTTCATGATCGATCGATACTCCTCGATCATCGCATCCTTCCATTCTTTCTTTTCTGCCGCTTCTTCATAGTTAGAAGGTTCTTTATCAATGATGTCGCACAGCAAGGCTACATAACTAGAGTATGGCCTAGGTCTCTTCCTTTCTCTGTGTATTCCTTCTGGATAGCCTATCGTACCCATATTGGTTTCCTCTTGTAAGAGTTCTTCTCACGGGGTGGATCTACAGGTTCTTGAGGTTCTTCTATTTCTCGATCTTCTTCTGGAGTTGCTTGAATCATTGTTGTATCTCGGATCCTGGGTACTTCTGGTTCTTCAATGTCTTCAATAGGTAGTTTTTTTAATTTGTTGTAAGTTGAGTCTTCGTCGAATGTTACATCCCTGCTAATGTCGATCTTCTTGAATCCTAAGAAATATATTCTATAAGCCTTCGAGCTTTCACTATATCCTACAAATATACCCTTCTTTCCTGAAGCATCTAACTTCGGCCTCTTCTCTTTCGGAATGTGTATGTACACTGGACAACCAAATATTCTGAGAAGGTTGACTTCTGGTTTCTTGCCGGAGAAGGCTTCTTCTGGTGTCTTGTTCTCAAGTACTCTATGTGGAGTACGATTATGTACATACACAGCTGCCCTACCAGCTTCTACCCATAGATGCATAGGACGATCATGATCATGAAGCATTACCCTTGCTGCTTCCATAATCGTTCCATTCTTCCTTTCTGCAACTCCGTTCTGTTATGGATTATATGGTCAACTCCCTCTTAATCCCTGACTCTCTGCATAATTCCTTCAATTCTTCTGATGAGAATTCTCCGCCATTGTCTAATCGAAAGGTCTTGATTTTCTTCTCTGTGTGGTTCTCGATCAAAGCTTTGAATTCCTTGAATTTAGTGAATACTTCATCCTTGCTCTTCAAGAAATATATCCATGTCTTCCTAGAAAAATCGTCAATGAAAGAAACATAATATAAATACCCACTCAATGAACTGGATGACATCGGACCGCATCCGTCGGAGTGGATAATTTCCAAGATTCTTTTTTCCTTGCTCTCGCTACTTGGAAATGTCTTCTTTATGTTCTTTCCCTTTGCACATCATTTGCAAACGCCTTCATGCTTTGCCTGGATTTCTGGAAGACCTTCAACAGCTTTGCTTGCAAGTGGTAGTGCCCTATAGTGCACATGTGCAAGCCTTCTATGCCAAAGTTCACTTGGCTCTACTTAGTCATGGACCAAAGCTTGTTCTGGTTAGCCCTTTAATTTGTATAAGCCTCTCTCTTGCTCTCTAATCATTACTACATCATCTATGATCTTTCTTTTGGCCACATAAGAACTTGGCCATCTATAAATGCAACCCTCATGCCTTTTGCATCCAATGCAGATATGGAGAAAAGATTCTCCTTTAGTCCTGGTACAAACAAGACATCTTTCATCTTCATAGACTTTCCAGAGTCTAGCTTATAGGAAGCTTCACCACTTCATTTTATAAGATACTGGTAGTCATCCCCAAGTTTCACTTTGTGGGGTGACTCATGTTCGGATAGGTTCACAAAGGATTCTTTAAATCCCGTCATATGCTTGGAAGCCCTACTATTTATGAGACAATCATTGCTTCCATGTGTAATAGTTTCGGTGAGGCCAAAAATCAAAACATACTCTTTATAGCTCGAAGAATCTTCACTTTCTTCTTTGACTCTCTTCCTGGGAGGTTCATCATCCTCTGCAGTGTGAGCATGATGTCTTCTTTTGTTGTTCTTCTTCTTGTGGCAACCACCTCTATTTCTGGCACAATCTCTGGGGAAGTGTCCCTTCTCATCACATGTGTAGCATCTGACATTAGATAGATCTCTGCTAGATCTTCTAGGGTTATCTTTCTTATTTCGGTGATGATGCTTTCCTTTCGTGTGATGATAGTGCCCCTTTCTTATTTTATTGATGTGTGTTGTAAGAGCTTGATCTTCATTTCCCCTCTTTTCTTCTCGAGATACGATTTGAGCTTCTTCTTGTGAGCATTCCTCCAACAGCCTACTGAAGGTGATTAACTTTCTTCTCACACAAATTCCTTGAATAAAGGAGTCCCATGACCTGGGGAGACCATTCAAGGTGGTCATCACTATTTCTCTATTCTCTACATCTTCTTCCATAGCTTCAAGTTGTTCTTTGATTTGAGAGGCCCTTGTAAAGTATGACTAAATGGTCTCTACATTCTGAATCTTTACATTCTTCAACTGATTTCGCAAAGTCATCTTCCAATTTATATTCTTCCCTTCAAATAGCTTGGTCAAGGAATCAAACATCTCTTTAGGTGTTTTTAAGGAAGACACGTGGTATAAGGTGATCCTTGATAGAATGAGCAATAATCCTCTTGGCCTTGACCAAGTTCTTCTTGTGTAAAGCTTTAGCCTCATCTCCCTCTGGAACTGGAACATCTCCACTTGTGTACGTGTCCAATTCGTTTTCTTCGAGAACAAGTGAAATCCTATACTTCCATGCTCGAAAGTTATCAGCTCCTTCAAGCTTTTCATCAAGCTTGGCGTGATGAGACATCTTTAATGAGAACCTCAAATGGAAATACAAAAGATTTAGATCTTACCACTTGAGATGCCTGGACTGGATCTGAAGCTGATCTTCTGCAGTGTTGGTTTACTGGTCCGAGGTCAAATTAGGGTTTGACTTTCCCGGAGTTTTACCCAACCAAAAATTTCGATCTTAGTCTCTAAATTTCAATTTTGAGGAGGAGAACAATCCTATGTTGGGCTCACTCAAAAATTCTACTTTTGTGAAAAGCCCTAATTTCCCGCAGTAATGACAAGCCAAAAACTGAAAATGCTCGGAATCATATTCTGCTACGATAGGAAGATGCGCCCTTCAAAGGAAAGTTAACCTAGCCTCCTTTTGTTGATGACCTGTGGACAGAAACCCAAAAATTAAGAAGACCTAACTTCTGCAGCTGCAAAGTGTCTTCTTCTCAAGTTAGCTCTGATACCATGTTAGATTTTTATCGTTTAATTAATATGATATAGGATCTTATCTGAGAGAATAACTTGCACAGCAATAATCACAAGAGACAAGAAACACAGAATTTTCCTCGAGGAAACCATAAAGGAGAATACCCTGTAACTTTCTCAGAGATAGAATGACCACCAATAGCAAAAAAGTAAAACCCAAAAGTACAAAGATGATCTCCGACAGTTGTTCTCTCTCTCACTCATGCGCAATTGATGAGTGAGTGTGTGTTTCAAATAAAGAGTCTCACTCTCTATTTATACCTAATTTCCACTTGAATTCTTCCCTACAGGGCTGACTTCTCTAGGAGAGTCTAATAACCCCATTACAACTTAACTCTGGGGTCTAATGCCCCGACATACAATGGAGGGTTAACCTCAATGACTTTACATGACTTAATTATATTAATGACTCTTCCGATCGATGGAACAAACATCTCCGTCGAGTATAATGAAATACAATACGAAATATACAGGTGAATACATTCTGAAGTTACAAATACATCAACACCAGGGACAAAGACACCATGGTGGAAGAATATGAGAATCATGACATGATCGAACCACAGAGAGCTGTAGACCCATCTCGAGAGATGAAGACTATCTTGGGCACGAAAGATCATCCAAGATGAAGAAAAGTATGACAGGATTCCCAAAGCAAGTGAGGTTTCTCGGACACACTCCAGTTATGTAACACTGTGGAGTGACATAATTGATGTACATCCTTTGAGCTATGAAGAAGCACCCAAGAAGAAGAATGGAAGGAGGCTATGATCAAAGAGTACGAGTTGATCATGATGTCCAGGATGTGGTTCCAAGACGTGAAGGGAAGTCTATAGTGTCTTCCATGCGGATCTACAAGATCAAGCATGCAAGAGGACTACAAGCTCACAGATGGGTGCAAGAGGAACTTTGAAAAAAGTTCAAGATAGAGGTATCCAGTGACCTTGAGAGATGACATGGATGGATACATAGAAGTTCTGTAGCAGAGGAGGCTACCTCTCACTCCAGTACAGAATGTTCTAATACATAGAGTACAAAATGTAGACGGAGGATGGTGCTCCGCTTCAGAGGGAGTGACTACAAAAGATCTCAAAGTTCGAGAATCTTGACATTTTACGTAGGATGGACAGCTTCCTAATGAGCTTAGGCTTTACCTTTACTACAAGAGTAAAGCAGATTCCAACCTTTACTACAAGGTTGAACGCGAAAGACTGGTGATACTCCTGCTCTATGTCAATGACATGTTTCTTACAAGTGAGGACAAACTCATTGCAAATGCAAAGAGCAAGCTTGTCGTTGAGTTCAAGATGAAAGACCTAGGGATGATGCACTACTTCTTGGGCATGGAGGTGTGGCAGAGTGTGGATGGGATCTTCCTTCGTCAAGGAAAGTATGCAGTGGAGATTCTTAAGAGATTCGAAATGTTGGACTGCAAGGCGATAGCCACACCTATGGCATCGAATTTGAATCTACTATGTGATGCTTCATCAAAGACAGTTGATGCCACGATGTTCTTGATGTATTTGTAACTTCAGAATGTATTCACTTGTATATCTTATATTGTACCCCGAAGTTCCTATCAGAAGAATCATTTGTCTTTCATTGTACCCCGATGTTCCTATCGAGAGAGTCATTAATATAATAAAGTCATCTAAAGTCATTGAGCTTAACCCTTCGTTGTAAGTCGAGGCAATAGTCCCCACAATTGATTTGAGGTTAACCCTCCTTGTAGATAGGGGGGGGTAAAGTCCCCATAGTTGTGGGGCACTAGGGTTATTAGACTCTCCTAGAGAAGTCGGCCCTGGTAAGTTATTTTCAAGTCGAAAACTAGTATAAGTAGAGAGTGGGCCTCTCTATTTGACACACACACTCACCCAACTATAGCGCATAGGTGAGAGAAGAGGATCTCACACAAGTGAGAGAGAACAGCGGTTGGAGATCATCTTTCTGTCTTTGCGTTTTACTACTGCCATTGGTGCTCATTCTATCTCTGAAGAAGTTGCAGGGTTTTCTCCTTTATGGTTTCCCTGAGGAAAATCTGTGTCTATTGTCTCTTGTGATTGATTGTTGTGCATGTTATTCTCTCAGATAAGATCCTAAGATCATATTGCTTAAATGATAAAAATCTAACATGGTATCAGAGCTAACCTGAGAAAAAGACACTTTGCAGCTGCAAAATCTAGGGCTTCTTACTTTCTAGGGCTTCTTACTTTTTGGGTCTCTCTCCATAGATCATCAGCAAAATAAGGCTAGGCTAACTCTCCATTGAAGGGCGCATCTTTCTGTCGAAGCAGAATTTGATTCTGACCATTTTTAGTTTTCGACCTACCATTGCAGCGGCAATTAGGGCTTTTCACAGAAGTGGAATTTTTGAGTGAGCCCTGCATAGGATTTCTCTCCTCCTCAAAATCAAAATTTAGAGACCAAGGTCGAATTTTTTGGTTGGGTAAAACTCCAGGAAAGTCAAACACTAATTTGACCCCTGACCTGAAAAACCCTAAAATACTAAAACTAGTAGTTTTGGTACATTTGCTATATCTCGAGATTGGAGAAGGCTCAGAAGCTGAAATTTTTACAGGCCAAAGAAAAGTTCGTGTTGAACACTGTGTAAAACTTTCGACCTCAAATTTGCTATATTCTAGGAGATATGATTCCTACAAATCAGGGTTCTAGCCTCTTCCAGGATTGATCCCTAAACAGGACACCTAGGGAGAATTGCTATATCTCAGGCTACAAAGGTCCAAATGAAATTTCGCAAGATGTTACCAATAGGGCACGGACTGTACTTTCAGTGGTAAACGTTTCAGACCCTGATGATGAAACAGTGACACATGGCAGTCCATACAAGTTCGCTATGCTGAACAGTCCTGAAATAATTCACCTTGGGAAAACTCTCATAAGCCCCAATTGGAGAAACTAATTCTGCTCAAACCTGTGGTGTTGGAAAGAGGATAGACGAGGCTACCTCAGTGCGAAGTTTCAAAGACAGAGGAGCAATAATTTCGAAGAAACCGCAGAAAGAATATCAAGCATTTTTGTAGAAGAAATTGGAAAACTAGGGCTTCTAGTTCCAAGAGCTTCCCTCCACTGTTTTCAGAAAAGGAGTACATTGGAAACTCGCCTTGAAGAGGTGCATCTTTCTATCCAATAAGATCTGAAAGATTCCAAGTTTTGAAAATTAAGGTTTCTTTGACAAACCCTAGATCAGCCAGATCCGGAACCAGGACGGACACCTCAAATTAGAAAGATCTAATCTTTTGCTATTTACATTTGAGGTTCTCATTTCAAAATGACCTATCACACCAGCTTGATGACAAGCTTGGTGAAGATGAAAACTTCCAAGCATGGAAGTATAAGTTTTCATTTGTTCTTGAAGAAAATAAATTGGACACCTACGTAAGTGGAGAGGTTCTAGTCCTAGAGGGAGATGAAGCTAAAGCCTTACACAAGAAGAACTTGGTCAAGGCCAAGAGGATCACCTTATACCACAAGTGTCTTCCCTAAAGAAACCTAATGAGATGTTTGATTCCTTGACCAAGCTATTTGAAGGGAAGAATATAAATCGAAACAAGGATAGGAAGTCTGTGATCCTTAAAGAAATTGACTTAGATCAGTATTTCAATAAAAAAGTTATAAGAGCCAGAGGGAGATGAGGCTAAGGCTAGAGCCAAAAGAATCATTGTAGATTCTATTAAAGATCATCTCATTCCTCATGTGTCATCCTTGAAGACACCAAAAGGAATTGTTCGATGCTATGACGAAGCAATCGAAGAAGAATGAGATATTGCTATAACCACCTCGAATGGCCTCCCAGGATCATGGGATTCATTCATTCGAGGAATGTGTGCCAGAATGTGATTACCTTCAGCAGACTCTGGGAAGAGTGCACACAAGAAGAAACTCGACTCATAATAAGAGAAAAGAAGATGGGAGCAACTGAAGATCAAGCTCTCACGATTCAAAAAAGATCCCTCAAGCGATGAGGAATATGAAAAACTCAATTCTTGAAGAACCTCTTATCCATCTTAGCATTTGGATAAGAAATGATGTTGTTATTGAATGAAGAAAGTGATGAAGTTGAAAGGAGTCTACCCACGAAACAAATGAAGATAAGTATTCAATTGTCATTTCATGATATTGTTTTGTTATGCATTTGTTTATATTCAGTTGAAGTGTTATGCATGATAGAATGTTTGCATTAATGACAGTATACTACTAATATGCATGTGATGGCTAAGTAGCTCATGGTGCCATACAACTCTCCATTGCCACTTATCTAGAATGAAACCTCTTTGCTGACATATTGGATTAGTGCACAATCTCAATGATGTCATGGTAGAGATGGAAGGCATCTAGAAAGTTTTCGTGAGATATGGATGAATGTTGTATTAACTAAAATAGTTGCATGATCATATCTTTATGCATAAGAATTTGTCATTATGAATATGCCTTATGAAATGCTTCTAACCATACAACTAATGCATTTGACTTGTAGGAAAAGATCGCGTACAATCGCCTACAAGAAAAGAAGGATGAGACTTGTTCCGAAGAACAAGTGGCGACAGTTCAAGAAATAATCCAAAATGAAGAATGATGACTAGAATGCAATGTCGAAGACCTGAAGGGAAGTCCGTAGTATCTTCCATATGGATCTGCAAGATCCAGCATGCAGTAGGATACAAGGCAAGATTCGTAGCACAAGGCTTCTCACGGAAAGAAGGCATAGACTACGAAGAGACATTTGTGGCCACTGGAAGTTTGATATGCAGGCTCATGTGTGTAAAAGAAAGCCTTGTACAAGCTCAGAAGACACCCATGGGATAACACATACATGGGGAGCTTGGAGATCACCTAGAGAAATGAAGATCTTAACCTTTGCTACAAGGTTGAAGATGAAAGCCTATAGAGAATGACAAGCTCACAGATGGGTGCGAGAAGAACTTTTGAAAAGGTTCAAGATAGAGGATCTTGGTATCTGGTGACGCCAGATGGATACATAGAATATGTTGCCTCCTAATACACACTTTAGGGCACAGGAAAGTCAACAACCTGCTATGTGTGTCCTTGGGGGCAAGTGAGAGCTGGGGACCACTGCCACCACAGTCCACAACTCCTTCGTTTAGGCCAGATCCTAGCGGAGCCAAGGGGGGTAGTCCCTACGGAAGACTATATTCCTAAGTTTATTAACAGTTGAGTTAAAAGGATCTTTATTATTAGGTCAAAGGCTTAAGTTTTACTATTTACTAAGAATGACAATCAGCCAATGCAAATGCAATATTTCTCAAATGACAATCAAGCATTTATTTAGATACAACCAGTGCCTAAAGAATGGAGTCACAGAATGCAGCCTTTAATGAGATGCAATCTGGGTTAATTATCTCACAGGTTAAATGTTATCTAACAATGAGATGAATAAACAAATAGATGATACAGTTATCAACAATAATGAATCAAGATATCTAAGCAATGTAAATATGATCTAAATTTATCAGTATAAACAAATGAACAAGTAAAGTAGTTACAGTTTAGACAAATATGAACCAGATTTACAAGTTACTGACAAGAGATAGCAGAAGGAAAATGCCTTAAATAAAATTTATTAAACCAACAGTGAATGAAAATGGAAAGACTTTAAGTTGAATTACTTGAAGTAGTTAAACAAATGTTATTGAGTTATTAAGCATTCACCACATAAACAATTGCAGAACTGAAAGTAAATGAGACTGAAAGTAAAGTGCTGGAGTGCAATGCTGGAGTGAAAATGTACTGTGAATCCCTGTTGGAGTGTAGAGCCTGTTTTGCAATGTTTCTTGTTCTTTCTAGTAAATTTTATTACAGTTTTTCTTCTTGTAGTAGGTTTTCAAACAGTGGTGTGTCAACCCCTATCACGTATCCCCTTAATCCGAAGGTGGAGTGTTGTTGTGCTCAAAACAATGGGAACAAGCCCACCTGTAGCTCACAAATCAAACCCCTAGTGCCAGGCGCCCAACAAGGGAGGACGCGAACGCCGTGAGACCCCCCTCGGTCTCTCACCCCCCGTGGCTTCCAAAGGTCACCAATTTTCAGTTGGATTAAAGCAATAATGTGATGGATGCCGATTACTAAAATTCCTCTATCCCCTGTCGTATCTCGTGAGTACCCTGAAGGGTGATAACTGAGTAGAGGAACAGGGGCTAAATTCGCTGTTGGTTAATTTTAGGGGTAAATTTTAAATCTTGTAGTGGTTAAGCATGCAAGTAAATTTTAAAACTATCAACATGGCTCAACCAAGCGGTAACCCTTATGGGAGATGCTAGTACTTGAACCCTGGACTGGTAAAGCAAATGTGTTTGGTACAGAAATAAGTAAACAAACAAGGCAGTGTTATCTAATTAAATCTAAGCCCCTGTCTTTCTACTTTTCATACCCTGATCTGAGCTCCCTAAAGGGAGATATCAGATAGGGACATAGGATACACCGAAAGGCAAGTTGTAAAATTACTTCTTTGCAACAGAAAGTAAATCTAACTAAGTGCTTGGAAATAAAAAGAACAGAAACAAAAGAACTACTCTAAACAATTAACCTAACCACACATCAATCCCTCTAATAGAGATGGTGGGTAAACAGAAAGCAAAAGACTAGATCTACTTGCAGAAAAGTAAATCTAACAACTAGTGTTCTACCCTATCACTACTCTAACTTCATATACAAGATTTACTAATGATTTTAAAAAGCTTTGAAAAATACCCCAAGAGTTCTACTCTTTGGGGTTTACATATGATAAAAAAGAGAGGAAAAAATGGGGTTTTGGACCCCTTTTTGCACCCAAAACTTTTAGGGTCTTTTTTCTGATGAAATTTTGGCAGCACCTCCTCCTTCACTATGTAAAAACCTGCAAAAAACAATGACCTACTTCGCTAGAATTTACAACAGAAAACACTACAGAAAGTATGTTAGAAGTTAGCACCAAAAACTCAAAAAAAACAGTGCAAAAATCTTAACTTGAAACTATGTAAAACTTGAAATTCTGGTGGCCTAAAAATGGGTTTTTAGGCCCTGAAATGACAAGTAAATTGCATATTTATAGTACCAAACTAATCTACTATGAATCAAAGCCCTAAAACAAGGGTTTTATTCACTATACAGTGAATACAACCTAGTTTTAAAACAGTGACAAAAATATGAGCGAAAATGCAAAATACAAAATGAAACTCTGAATAAATGAGTGGATCTTGAAGATAAAATGCAAGATAGGTGCTTGGCCTGGGAGGCCCTCTTCCAAACCCTTGGATCTGCAAAATAACTGTGAGAAATCTACAAAATACAACAAGAGGTGCGCAAAATAAAAAGATCTACAAATACCTTTGTAGATCTAGCTAAAACTACTCACCAATAGATGTAAATAACAATCCACAACTAAATCTCCTTTGCAAGGGGCATCTATGCATGTAAAATGAAAAATAAACTCACAAATGAAAATGTTACACCTCAAATTTGAAAATGGAAAGCCAACACCATGAGACAAGAGTTCCTCCAAAGATTTCACTTGATTATGGCCCAACTAGGGCAAAGCTTGATACAAAAGAGCCTCTTAGAGCTTGAGCAAAATGAGCAAGAGCTAGAGAAGAAAATAAGAAAGGAGTGATTCCAGCAGCATAACAATAGCTTGAGAGTTGATGTCAAATGAGGGAGTGAGACTCTCATTATATAGTTGAGGAGAAGCTCCAACTCCTTGAAGATCAATGGCTAGCATCTAGATCTAGATCTATTAAGCCTCTCCACCCTTAGATCTAGGTTTGTTGACTTTGCAAGCCATCCACCAATCATAAGCAAGGGCACCTCTTCAAATCAATGGTCAAAAAATAGACCAATGTCACAATGAAGCTTAACCCTTAGCTCTAGGGTTTCCATGACTCAAGTGGGACCTCCTTTGACTCAAATTTTGATTTTTATTATTTTTATTTTTAATCTTTTATATTTTATTTTTATCTTTTATTTTATCTTATATTTTTAATCTTTTATTTTATATGTTATTTTTAATCTTTTATTTTTTATTTTTATCTTTTATTTTATCTTTTTTCTTTTTTTTCTTTTTTTTGATAGAGGAATAGGTAACTCATCGCAATTGTCTGGGCCAGACCCAGGATCAAATCCGTCGGCTGCCACTATAACCTCTATGGTATAAACCAACAGCCCGCAAGCCAGAATATACCAAAAACTTGTGACTCAGCAAAGGGCCAAAACGTCCCGACTCCAATCCCGACAAGGGGCGGTAGCCTATCCAGGGGTCGTCTACCCTTTGAGCCTTATCACAGCGGGCCATGCCTCGGTGGGAATTAATCCCTAGTGGGCTGGGTGAAAACCACCTTCCCCCACCGATTGGACCACTTTTATTTTATCTTTTATTTTTAATCTTTAATTTTTTATTTTTATAAAGACAAGAGGGGCGCCCCACTTAGGAGATCTTCAAAAATCTATTTTGACCATGGCGGGGGTTTATTTAAATGAAATTTTGACTATGCTTAGCCACCCCCCAAACTCAATAACCATGGCCTTATTTGATTTTTTCCTTCAAAATCAAATAATTTAATTTTTCACCCTAGGAAATTAAATTAATTTCCTAGAAAAAATATCATGCCTTAACCAAAATTGGTCTAACTTCCTGACCCCTTGTCAGAATGACATGAGACTTGAACCAATTGCTTAGGGGGTGTCATAGCATTTTCATTTGCATTCATAGCCCTTGTTACAAAATTCCATGGTTCAAGAGATTACATTATTACATCAAAACTTAATTAACCACCAAATGGTAAAGTTAATTAATTAAGAAAAAAATCAAAATAAAAATTAAAATCCTAACGAAATTCCGCAAGACTACAAGAGATGCCTAGCATGGTCATGAAAAACAACTTGAAACCTTAGCCACCTCATGGGCTTGATTATCAGAACGTCGATCCACCACTTTGAAGGATTGGTGAGTGATAAACCCAACCAATTATAATTGTTAAATGACAAAATCAACTGGAAGGGGAAAAAACACTCGGTGAAGGGGACTTCCCTGATAATAAAGTCCATGGTGACATCCTTAGAGAAATGACCCATGCTGACATATAAAGTTACATTAATTATCCCATGCAGGAGAGCAGACATTTCGTGTACAAAAGGGGCAAAATTGCCCTGCTGAGTGCAACCTAAGAATTTTCCATGGTGCAAATTGTACAATATGTACATCTGCAATGTACATGACGTTGCCACCTAGTCGAAACAGGTAGGCAACAGAATATTAGTAGCAGAGAAAGCTACTTGTCACTCCAATATAGAATACATAGAGTACAAAAGGCAAAGGGAGAATGATGCTTCGCTTCAGAGGGAGTGACTGCAGAAGATCCTGAGGTTCGACATGGTACGACAAGAAGGACAGATTAATGATGACTCTAGGCTTTACTGGGAGTAAAGCAGATTCCAACCTTTGCTTCAAGGTTGAAGGCGGAAGACCAGTGATGCTCCTGTTATATGTCGATGACCCGTTCCTGACAAGAACAGGGGAACTCATTAAAGATGCAAGAAGGAGACTTGCTACCAAGTTCGAGTGAAGGGACTTGGGAATGATGCACTACTTTCTAGGCATGGAGGTGTGGCAGAATACAGATGGAATCTCCCTAGGAGAAAGGAAGTATGCAGTAGAGATCCTGAAGAGGTTCGGGATAATGGACTGCAAGGCCATGACCACACCTATGGCATCGAACCTGAAGCTATTGAGTGATGCTTCATCAGAGTCGGTTGATGATACGATGTATCGTTAGATGATTGGGTCCTTGATGTACCTGACGAATACGAGACTAGATATTTGCTTTGCTGTGAACACATTGAGCCAATTCTTGGTAGATCCTAGACATGTTCATCTAATTGTTGTAAAGCATATTCTGAGGTACCTAAAGGGTACAGTTGATTATGGGCTCAAGTATGAGGTGAATCAAAAGATTAACCTGGAAGGTTATGTGGATTCAAATTGGGCAGGAAATGCCATTGATAGAAAGAGCACTTTGGGGTGTTGCTTCAGTATGGCATCAGGTGTGATCTCTTGGTTTAGCAGGAAGCAGTCCTGCGTGGCACTGAGTACAGCCAAAGCAGAGTATGCCGCAGCTTGTTCGGCTAGTTGTGAGGCAGTGTGGTTGAGGAAGCTACTATCTGATTTATTTGATCTCTAGTTGGATGCTACTTGTATATATTGCAACAACCAGAGTTGTGTGAAGTTGTCAAAGAACCTGGTGTTCCATGACAACTGGAAGCATATCGAGATCAAATATCACTATATCAGGGATATGGTGCAAAGAGGAGCAATGAAGCTCCAGTATGTTGCGACGGACACAGATAGTTGATGTGTTGACCAAGCCACTTGCCAGAGTGAAGTTTGAATACTTCAAAGAGAAGCTTGGTGTTCTCCAGATTCAGGTTCCTTCCAAGGGGAAGTGATGAGTCCAAGAGCCTTTCTGATATGGTTGCAGGATGTGTTCCTCCCATGGTCAGATGTAAGTGCAAATTCTTTTGGACATGGTGGCAGGCTGGGCTTCCCATGGTCAGATGTAAGTGCAGAGCCTTTCCGACATGGTGGCAGGCCGGGCCTCCCATGGTCGGATGCAAGTGCAGAGCCTTTCTGACATGGTGGTAGGCTGAGCCTCCCATGGTCAGATGAAAGTGCAAAGCCTTTCTGACATGGTGGCAGGATGGGCCTCCCATGGTCAGATATAAGTGTTGGGCTTTTCTGCCATGGTGGCAGGCTGGGCCTCCCATGGTCAGATGTGAGTTTTGGGCCTTTCTGATATGGTGGCAGACTGGGCCTCCCATGGTCAGATATAAGTGTTAGACGAGTCTTTCTGACATGGTGGCAGGTTGGGCCTCCCATGGTCAGATGTGAGTGCTAGGCCTTTCTGACATGGTGGCAGGCTGGGCCTCCCATGGTCAGATATAAGTGTTGGACGAGTCTTTCTGACATGGTGGCAGGCTGGGCCTCCCATGGTCAGATGTGAGTACTAGGCATGCCATTCTGACATGGATGCTAGATGTGTTCCTCCCATGGTCAGATATAAGTGTTGAGCGGGCCTTTCCGACATGGTGGCAGGCTAGGTCTCCCATGGTCGAATATAAGCGCTAAAGAAGATGAAGACCTACATGGAGGCTAGGCCTACAACCAACATGAAAAAGGGTTGGCTCTATAAAACTTCCTATGACGAGTAGAATTGAGAGATAGCACCATTTGCTCGAGATAGCTAGAGCAGTGACGATGATGATGATCCAGTGATGATCCAGCTTTGACAAACGCACGCACCCTAGCAGGTTGTTTTGGCAGGTTCACATTTCTCGAGGCAGATTAAAAAATGATTAAATGGCTATTGAAGAAATCGATTTGGGCTACTGAGGCAAGGAAATGACATAAGATCAGTCATGACGATGAGAGTGATGTCCTCCACACCTCCTCCAACAGTTGCAGCACCTAATTGGGCCCACACCTATTTTTTGGGCATTTTTATATTATTTTCTGGAGCTTTTGGGAGGCTCGCGATTTCTTCAAGGAGGCACAAAGTCAAAAAAATTATAATATTATATTATTTTATTGTGCCATGGGGCACCCAGAGGGAGTTAGTTAACACTCCATGGACCCACCATGTGTTTCATTTATTTCTTGTTGAGTGGGGTACCCTCTTTATGGGTGATTTAGTCCACTTTAGTACTTTATGGTTATATTGATCTATGTATTGTATGTTGAGCTCATCTCAACCATTGATTAGAACATTTTATCTTTTAATCTTAGCCACTCGTTTTGAAAGTGGTTAGGATTTTGGCTCTCTCGTTTCTATTTAAAGGAGAGAGCTTCTCATTTGTAAGGGGTCTTTGGCTCTTGTATCTGATTAATAGAAAGATTTGTTGTGGATATTTTCTGGATCTACTTTGCATCTGATGTTCTTTGATGGTGATTGGAAAGTCTTTTGCTTTCTAGCATTCAAGAAATTGTTGTGAGATCTATATTTTTTGGGGATCATTGTTTTGTCTACAAGAGGACGACTTCAGCTTGGGCGTTTTTGCAGGGGGACCTCAACTCGCTTGGATTGTCTTCGTTTTTTTTTATGAGGGAGTTTTCATTAGTGTTGTGGTGACTTATGATTTCTTTTTGCTATTTTTCTGCAGCATATAGCTTCTTTCTCATGTCATAGCAAATTTGATATGGTTGACGTTTGTTGTGCAGGAGAGAGGGCGCACTGACTTCCTCGGGCAAATACTAGACATAGAACTCACTTCAATCTTCTCAAATTGATCGAGATGGTGGGGATCATCATCATAAAGGCATCTACAAGCATTTCCAAGTAAGATCTAATAGGTAAGTCTCTCCTTTTTTCAGATCTCAATCCATTGTACCTGCTTTTCTTCAATTTTTCTGAAAAAATCCTAAATAATAAAAAATCCAAAAATTAGTTAATCGGGGAACCGCATGACCTTTGAGCAAGCATTTCTGGGTTTTGTAGATCAGGCCTCCCCCTCACTGAATCATCATCAACGCTGCCCTAACTATGACTGGTTTTCCCTAGATCTGACTTTTTGACTACTCAAACCCCAGCGCCCCACTAAAATTTTGACTTTTTCCAGAGTTGACTTTTTTTCGGAAAATAATCACGTGGGTCTATAGATCTGGTCTTCCTCATTCCAGATCACCCCCAACGTTGAGCTAGTTCCTGCCAGGTAGCCCTAGATCTGAAAAACTGACTATCAGCCTCCGAGCATCCCTCATGAGATTTTGACTTTTCCAGATCTGATTTTTCCTGAATTTTTTTTACTTGGGTTTGTAGATCGGATCATCCTGATCTCATCTCCACTCCAACGCTAAGTTGATAGTCCCCTGGTTGCCCTAGGTCTACAAATGTACCTCTCCAAACCCTAGCGCTAGCCCCCCTTCTGTTGTTTTCCTTGTAACCTGAAACTTCTGGGCCAAACACTTTTCTGGGTCCATAAATCAGGGCATATCCTAGGTGGGTTCACTGAAACGCTGTGTTGATACTGACTCCATTACCCAAGGCTGAACAGGCACTGATCTCCAAGCATAGCGCTAGCCCTTCCTAACCTCTTTCCCCCGAAAGTTGACCATTCCTTGATAACTCAGGTAACCTGATACTTTCATATCTTTCTTTGAGTCTATCTCCTTGGTACTAGACAGTCCCAACTCTGTCTTTCTTCACCCTGTCTCAATTACGTTTCCCAAGACAGTGGTCATCTTCATCAGTTGCTAGTACCTAAACCCTACAGCTAGGGTTTCCATTTACCTTACACCTTAAGTACCTCAAAGCCACATTTGATCTGTTCTGGTGTCTAGGTCTGATCTCTCCTGTTGGGAGTAGATCCGGGTCTCCCCATTGTTGTCTTGGACTTAGATAACATAAAGCGAAGACTGCCTTGATTGACGTGACAACCATCCATTTGGGAGTCTAGGCAGTCTTGGTTCCACCTCCCTAGTTGCTTGCCCCTCTACCATCCATCCTGGATCCATCATACATAGGCAACTACAAGGTTGGTGATAACAAGCTGCAAGATCAAAATGATGAAATCAAGCAATTGAAGATTGGATTAGCAAAAGAGCAAGAAGAGACTGGTCTAGAAGCGAGATGGGCTAATACTAGTCTAAAGATCCAGTTGGAGGAAGCTAAAAGCATAGAAGATGTTATGAAGCTTCAGCTGGAAGAAAAAGAAAAAGAAAATCAAAGGCTTAAAATGGAAATTGTTGGTCTTAGAAAAAAAATTGAGAAGTCAAAAGATCATGTGAATTTCAATGAAAGTTCAGTCATCCTAGATGAAATTCTAAATTGTCAAAGGCTTTCCTCTGACAAGTCTGGCCTTGGATTTAAGAAGGAAGAAAACAAATTGAAAGAAGTCTTGTGGTCCCCCAGAACTCCTGAAGCTGAATCCAGCATGGTTGTTCATGCACTTGCACATGCCAACAAAGAAGTTGAAAATTCAAAAGTAACTCACCAAACTACTCCCACTCATCAAAGCCATTCAATTGAAAGAAGAAGGACAACTTCAAGATGGAGCCAAACATCAAGGTACGAAAATAGATTTAATGGCTATTGTTTTTCTTGCTCTAATTTTGGTCATGAGGCTATGGAATGTAGATTCAATGGAAGAAGAAGTGTTGGAAGCCCTAATGACAAAGTTAGGTGTTGGACATGTAATCATCTTGGCCATATTGATGCCAACTGTCACACAATGAGGTGCTACTCATGTAGTGGTTTTGGTCACGAGGCTAAAAAAATGCCCAAGTCAAAGGAGTCAACCTAGGAGGAGCCCTTCATATACATCAGCAAGGAGAACTAATGAATCATGGAAGAAGTATAACAAAGGAAAAATTGAAAATCAGAAGACAAACAATCTAAGCCAAGGACACTCTAAGGTATGGGTAAGAAAAAATATTTTGTTGGAGCTAAATGAAGTTGAAGATCAAAGCACAAAAGGTGAAAGTGGTTGCCATATGGCAAGCCATACTTAAAGTCTTCCAAAGACTTTGAGTATGCCATGAGTTCATCATTGGAGGATGAACTCAAATAGTAAATAATGAATGCTCCAAACAAGTCCTAGGATCAGATTGCTAACAGGCAGGGATGAAATGTGTAAAGTGTCGGGTAATACAGTTTGGCCCTATGTAACCCAAGGAAGAGGCATATTAATAGGGGGAGCATGAGTAGTTTGCAGTGACCTCATGAAGTAAGAATTATTGTTCTACAAAAAGCCTTGAAAGTTTTGAAGATATTAATGATAGTGTAGCCTGCTTACCTTGTTGATGATCATAAAACTCTACTTGATGAAGTCCTTGTGTAATGATGACATGGAGCACCTGTGAAGAAATCTTCATTGGATATATGTGGAGTTCTTGTTGTGATCTTTAAGTCCTCGCTAGAGATTGAAGTCCATGAATAAAAAGCAAGCTTAACTCCTATCTCATCAGTACAGCAGTAAAAGTATTGTGGATTCTTTGAAAATTTATCAAGGCAAACACTTCATAATAACTCTCCTTAAAGTTAGTAACTCAAAGGCAGATTTGAAGAAGTTAGAACTCAAGTAATACCAGATACAACAGAGACTTAATGACATCCTTGAGTATTTGCTGATTGACAGATAAATTTAACCAGACAAGAGATCAATTAATGGCAGCAGCTTGATGAATTTGATGATAGGAATAGTATGACTAGTTGACACCCTTGACTTGACAAGTATGCCAATACAGAAACATCCTTAACAATAACAAAACTAAAAAAAATTAAAGATCATAAAATCTATTGTAGCAGCAGTACAAATTTTTCTTCTTATTGTTGACCATGGTGAGTTTGGTGGCAAGAACAGAGAATTTATGAACAAGCAATACTAGAGCAGAAGTAAGTCTCTGTAGCAGCAAGGATGAGTTCATAAAGAATATCAAGAAGATCTTTATGAAGCACTTTGTTATCACCCGCCTTGTAGTTGCTTGTGTGAGGTGGATCCAGGATGGATGGTAGAGGGGCAAGCAACTAAGGGGTAGAACCACGACTGCCTAGACTCCCAAATGGATGGTTGTCACGCCAATCAAGGCAGCCTTCACTTTATGTTATCCTAGTCCAAGACAACAATGGGGAAGACCTGGATCTGCTCCCGACAGGAGAGATCAGACCTAGACACCAAAACAGATCAAATGGGGCTTTAAGGTATGTAAGGTGCAAGGTAAATAGAAACCCCAGCTCTAGGGTTTAGGTACTAGCAACTGATGGAGATGACCACTGTCTTGGGAAACGTAACTGTGACAGGGTAAGCAAGGACAGAGTTGGGACTATCTAGTACCAAGGAGACAAACTCGGTGAAAGATAGGTAACTTGGTTTGTAAATGAATGTTGGCAAAGGGAATGGGAGTGAGATCAAGTTAGGGTTAGCACTAGCTAGGAGATCAGTGCCTTATGTGCATTGGGCAATTGAGTCAGCATCAACCCAACTTTTGAGTGAACCCACCTGGGATATACCTTGATCTATGAACCCAGAAAGGAGTTAGCCCGGAAAAGTCAGGTTACAGGAAAACCAACTCAAAGGAAGGCTAGCATTAGGGCTTGGAGAAGCAGATCTGCAGTTTTGGGGTCACCTGGGGGCTAACAACTCAGCGTTGAAGGAGAAATGAGGTCAGGATGACCTGATCTACAAACCCAAATCAGAAAATCAGCAAAAAAATCAGATCTGGAAAAGTCAAAATTTGATGAGGGGGCTAGGGGGGTTGAAAACCAATTTTTTAGATCTAGGGCAAACCGGAAGGAACTAGCTCAACGTTGGGGGTGTTCTGGAGTGCTTAAGCCCTGATCTATCAGCCTATCTTGTCAGATTTCAAAAAAAGTCAATTCCGGAAAAGTCCAGTTTTCAATGAGGGCGCTAGGGCTGTTTCAGTGAAAAACTCAGATCTAAGTCAAACTGTCAAGAATTTGGACAGCGTTGGGGGTGATTTGGACTATGTAGGACCCGATCTATCCGTCTGTGAAGTCAGAAATCAGAAAAAATCAAAACCCTAGCAGGTCAAATTTTCAGTGGGGGTTTATGCAGTTTTCAGGCTAAAAATCAGATCTAGGTCAAACCAGCAGGAATTTGACCAGCGTTGCAGTGGATTTGGTGAAGGGGAGGCCCGATCTATGAAACCCAGAAATGGTTTGGCCAAAGATCGAACTATTCCCAGATTTAGTGCTTTTTAGGGTTTTTAGTATTTAGGAGTTTTCATAAAATTTGAAGTAAAGCAAGGTACAATGGAATAAGATCTGAAGAGAAGAGACTCACCTGTTAGATCTTACCTGGAAATGCTTGTAGAAGTCCTTAACAGTGATGATCCTTGCTATCCCGATCAATTCTGGAAGATCGCAATGATTTCTATGAATGATGAAAGCCACTAGCCACCAATGCCCCGCCTATCCTACATGAGCAAATGTTAACAATATCAGATTTGCCAATACGAGATAAAGAAACCAAATGCTACAAGAAAATAAAACGAAGTAATCATAGATCACAATGAAACTAATGAAAACCCCCTGATCCAAGACGAAGAAAACCAAGCGAGTTGAGGTCCCCCTGCAAAAACACTCCAGCGAAAACACCCTCCTGTAGGCAAAACAATAATGGCAAAAAAAATATAGATCTCACAAGAATTTCCACAATGCTAGGAAGCTGAAGATTTTCCAATCACCATTTGAGAACATCAAATGCAAAGCAGATCCAGAAAATATCCACAAAAAAGTATTTCTATTATTCAGATTCAAGAGCCAAAGACCCCTTACAAATGAGAAGCTCTCTCCTTTAAATAGAAATGAGAGAACCACAATCATAACCGAATCCTAACCACTTTCAAAACGAGTGGCTAAAATTAAAAGATGAAATGTTCTAATCAATGGTTGAGATGAGCTCAACATACAACACGTGGATCAATATAACTATAATTTACCAAAATAGACTAAACCACCCATAAAAAGGTAACCCACTCAACAAGAAATAAATGAAAGCACATGGTGGGTCCAAGGAGTGTTTGACTAACTCCCTCTGGGTGTCCCCGTGGCACAATAAAATAATATAATAATTTAATTCTTTGACTTTATGCCTTCTTGAGGAAATCGTGAGCCTTCCAAAAGCTGTAGAAAATAATATAAAAATGCCCAAAAATAGGTGTGGGCCCAATCAGGAGTTGCAACTGCTGGAGAAGGTGTGGAGGACATCACTCTCATCATCATGACTCATCCCATGTTATTTCCTTACCTCAGTAGCCCAAATCGATTTCTTCAATAGCCATTTAATTATTTTTTAATCTGCCTCGGGAAACGTGATCCTGCTAAAACAGCCTCCTAGGGTGCCTGCGTTGTCAAACTAAGCCCACCAGGCTCTCTAGGATGGGGGGTACAATGGTACAAACAAGTGGCTGCACCCCCCTATGCCCATACAACACCCTAGGAGATCCAACTAAAACATCTCCCTGCTCAAATATATCAAACCTGTGAAGAAAAGCTGCATCAGAGAGGCAGAATGAGCCTGATCATATCTACAAGTGCCTGAAACTGGAAATAAACTGTCTCATTAGACTTGGAGAGCCCAAATCCATCTAAGGTGTATACTCATACCCCTCATAGGTCTCTATCTAATCATCAATCATATCCAATAAACAATATAACCATCTGTGAATAATCACATACCAATAAAAACTCAGACTATATCCATCCGCTGCAAGTGTTAAAAAGGTTAAGACATGCTCTACAACTCATTCAAGTAACAATCATAACAAGTAGCATTCATTTTATTGGCGGTACATCAACCAATATATATATAAGGCTTTATTCATTATTACTCAGACTTAGACTTTCAAGACTATATTCACTTCATAACTGTAGCCAATTTGCTAGTGAAGGGTGAAGGGTAGAAATGACAAGGCTAAGGCAAAGGGTGACTTCCTACTCAACATTATAACACTTAGGACAAGGAAAGGGCATACTCATTATAACCAATGTCAAACAAACACCAATGTAATGTCCTCTTCCGATTAGGCCTTGAGGCCCAAAACCGCTAACCTATGTGATTCCTGTGGGTTCGAGCGGTTACTGACAGCTAGGGAATCAGCTGAGGACTGATGCCATCCATAGAAGATCTAGGGCATCATCATTGGTCAAGAAGGGCCACCGAGGCCAAAGGCCACCTCCGTGCATGCCATCCAAGCATTATTTAATGATGCATGCACTCTTTAAATCTCCATCCGCATGCATGCAAGTCAACTGCAAATTAGAAGATAAAGTGACCTAATTAGGTCAAAGATTAGGGTTTTCGCAGTTGAAAGTTCTAAAAGAGGGATAAACCGAAAGGAGACTTCACTTTTGATTATTATTATTTTGGGAGCTCTTGGATAGCAGCACAGCGTGCCGCACAGCAGTTGGGGTTGGAGACGGAGTCTTCAGCTAACGGGATTTCGGCAATGAAACATCTGTCCTAGTCTCATTCCGGGTAAGCCATACAGATTCACCATTTGTTCTTACATTCATTCATAAGTTATCCAGTATATGGTATAGATCGTTGCAGGGACACGTGTGCAGCCGTAAGGGAAGGTTTTCAGCCAGAAAGCCCTAATCAGTTGCAGGGCCTTCAGATCTCAGCTTTACTCCGAAACTCAGGCACCATTCTCATCATCAGCATCATACTCCGGTACCCGATGATTATCAGATCCGTCCGTGCTCATCCGAAGCAGTTATCAGCAATTTCGGGATCCAAGGTGCATGAGCAGCTGTCTCTCTGGAGCAAGTCGCTATCCTGCCTAGAGATCTCAGAAATCCCGCATGTACCAGGCATTCTCTCCGGCACGGAAAGGCTATCAATCCTGCAAATCGGCAGCATCATCGGACACATCCTTCACTGAAAGCATCACCCTTTTCTGACTAGGGTTCTTGCTGCTGGGGGTTGACCGGAAGCAGAAGAGATCTGCCCATCTCCGATCTAGTTCTCGGTGCTTGCAAACTATCTCAGGAGCAGTCTAGCCGACTTATAAGTGGTAAGTGTTCATTCTGTCCCACAAACCCTAACCCTAATTTTTGCTACAAAATAGGGATTTTTGCATGGCAGTTTGCATGCCCAGTTGTATCAGCATATTTGCTTAGAAATAGAAAATCTCGGGATTTGGGATATTACAGTGGTATCAGAGCTATCTTCTTGGCCATCTGTGGGCTTAAGAAATGAAACGTAGATGAATACAGGAGGAGACCCTTTTGTAACCTATAGGAGGAGAAAGAGTAGATACACAGGGGAGTTTGAGGATATCCAACTAGAAGATACCAATTCAGATATGGAACAAATAGGTGTACACTCGGATAGAGGAAAACGAATGGGAGAAGAGGAGGATCGAATGGAGTTTCGCAGCTTGGTCTCTGCATTGCAAGACTTAGCCAAAGGACAAAAAGATGTACTCAATGCAATCAACAGATTATCAGCGAAACCGGAAACAGGTATCAACAGTACACCTCCCTCACCGGTAGATCGGGGATCTACAAGCAGCAGTCGAAAGATAGCGTACACTAACATTTAGAATACTCCGCACATATACAGCAGACCTTCTATTAGGCCTACCATGCCTCACTTCTTGGCAGATACAGTAGGGGGCCCGGTCATGCAGGTAGAACCTAGCGAGCCTTTTGGGGCTTATTTACGGGAGTATAGAAACTTAGGGGATGAATTTCATGCTGCCATGTCTTTTTCAGATTTCTGCAACATGAAGAGTAGAAACAGGCCCAGGAATTTCAACAAGGGTTTCAATCACAACTATGAGCTGTAGAAGACCTTGGGCAGGTTGACCATCCCAAACTTTGATGGGACTCGCGGGGGATCAGCGAGGATATGGGTTCAAAAGTTGGATACCTATTTCCAACTCAACCCCATGACAAAGATAGATGCCATTAAATTGGCTACACTTCACCTAGACGGAGAGGCTCACGAGTGGTGGTACCACGGACTGGTGACATTGGGTCACAACACCATACATTCCTACGGTGAGTTCACTCAGAAGCTCATAGAGAGGTTTGATAGGAAAGATCCAGAGATACATTTCAGGGAGTTGGCTCAACTCAAACAGACCGGTAGTGCAGAAACTTTCATTTCAGAATTTCAGAGGACAGCCATTATGGTAACAGACGTGTCAGAGAGCAGATTGACTATGTTATTCACTGAGGCCCTCACAAAGCCACTACGGGGATGGGTGAAAGCCTACAAACCCCTCACTCTGCAGAATGCCATTAGCAGAGCAAGATATCTTCAGGATTCAGTCCCCAAAAACAAATTCCCACTGAAAACCAATTTTCCTGTTAGGGACAATGACAGGAAACCTTTCCAGCAGGATGTGCCCAAGAAAACCTGGTTAGACGAGGACACTAGGAAAGATCTAAGAAGGAATAAACTATGCTTCACCTGTCAGGAACCATGGGTATCAGGACACAGGTGTGCAAGGAAGGCGAAGGCTCACTACATTGAGGCATATTCAGATAGTGATGAGGACGACTCTGAGCAGGAAGCCACAGAAGAACTACGGGCAGCTGAGGAGGAATCACACCAGGGTGATACACCAGAGGGGGTCATTGCTACATTATCTGGAGTACCAAGATTCCATACTCTCAGGGTCAGGGGAGTAGTACAGGGTCACAGAGTAGGAGTATTGATTGATGGGGGAGCCACCCACAATTTCATTGACTCCGCTTGGGTAGCCAAGAGAGGTATTCAAACCGAGAAGTTCGAAGGATTCACTGTAGCAGTAGCCGGGAACTCCAGCATGGAGTGCAACTACTAGATCCCAAAATTGAATGTCGCCTTAGGTAACTATCAGATGACAGACTCTTTCTATGTAGTGGATGTAGCGGATACTCATGTGGTATTGGGTGTTCAGTGGCTTTATTCTATAGGGAAATACACTACAGACTACAGGGCAATGGAAATGGAGTTCCACGGGCCAGACGGCAAACGGGTAGTTTTGAGGGGCATGAACACTTATCCTCCAAAACCGGTCTCGTCACAGAGGATGGAGGCAGTATTCCGACAGGATGATATAGAATGGGCTGCAGAATGTTTGGTCACCTTCAGGAAACCCCCAGAGACCAGCACACAACACCCAAGTGACATTCAAACCTTGCTACAGAAACATGAAAAGGTTTTCCGGGACCTTCCATCAGGTAGACCACCAGACCGAGGTTTTGAACACATCATCGAGCTAGAGGAGGGGACACAAGCAGTCATCACCACTCCTTACAGGCATCCCAAAAGGTACAAGGATGAGATTGAGAAAACAATCAAAGAATTATTGGAGCTTGGATATATTCGGCCCAGTTCTAGCCCCTTTGCATCCTCAGTAGTATTGGTAAAAAAGAAGGATGGTACACTACGAATGTGCATCGATTATCGAGCACTCAACAAAAAGACCATTAAGAACAAGTATCCCATTCCCAGAATTGACGAACTCATGGATGAGCTTCAGGGAGCTCAATACTTCTCCAAGATCGATCTTCGCTCGGGATACCATCAGATCAGGGTAAGGGACCAGGACATCTCCAAAATAGCTTTTCACTGTCACTATGGTCACTATGAGTTTTTGGTCATGCCCTTTGGACTTACCAATGCTCCGGCCACTTTTCAGCCATGCATGAACCACAGCTTCAAAGCACAGCTACGTAAGTTTTTGCTCGTATTCTTTGATGACATCTTGATTTACAGCAAAACATGGGAAGAGCATCTGAAACACCTGGACGAAGCATTGACTACTTTAAAAGAACATTCGCTTTATGCGAAAATGTCCAAGTGTGAGTTTGGCATGAAGGAAATGCTGTATTTAGGACACATAATCAATGCAGAAGGAGTACAGGTTGACATGGAGAAAATCCGAGATATCAGAGATTGCCCCGCGCCAAAAACAGTTACAAAATTGAGAGGTTTCTTAGGTCTGTGCACTTATTACCGACGGTACGTTAAGGGATTCTCCCAATTTGCAGCTCCCCTCACAGATCTCACCAAGAAAGGAGCGTTCACTTAGACAGACTTAGCACAGAAAACTTTCGAGGAGATGAAGGTTATTATAAGTTCTTGTCCAATTCTAGCATTACCAGACCTCTCACAACCCTTTGTAGTAGAATGTGATGCCTCAGGGGAAGGGTTAGGAGCAGTGTTGATGCAGAATAATCACCCTATTGCATTTGAGAGACGTAAACTGAAGAACTACGAGTGCCATTACTCTATATATGACAAAGAGATGCTAGCCATCTTGCATGCTCTCACAAAATTCAGACAGTACCTGGTGGGCAGTGAGTTCAAAATCAAAACCGATCATAACAGCCTCAAGTATTTCCTCGAGCAGAAGGAACTGAATGAGCGACAGCAGAAATGGGTCAGCAAAGTACAAGCCTACAATTTCGAGATCGAGTATGTAAAAGGTAAGAATAATGTAGTAGCTGATGCATTATCCAGGCGTCTAGCCCCATTATCTCTCAGTAGTATATCCACGGATTGGAGGGCACTTCTCTTAGTGGAATACTCCAAAAATAAATTCGCTTGCGAATTATTGGACGGGCAAATTCAGGATGACAGGTACAGGATTGTGGATGACATCATCTATTACAAAAACAGGATATACCTCGTTCCAGAATCCACATTGAGGAAAAAGATCATTCAGGCAGCCCACGATTCTCCTTTATCAGGGCATCAAGGTTTCTTAAAGTCCTACAGGCAGATCAAAGAGAGCTTCTCATGGAAGGGCCTCAAGGAGGAAATTATGCAGCATGTCCGGGAATGTAGCATCTGTCATCAGAACAAGATTGAGAACACCCATCCAGCAGGGTTACTCCAACCACTACCGATTCCAGAGCAGAAGTGGGAAAGCATCTCCATGGACTTTATTTCAGGCTTGCCCAAGGTCCAAGGGCGAGATTGTTTATATGTAGTAGTTGACAGACTGACCAAGTTTGCACATTTCTTCTCGATATCATCAGACTACTCAGAAGCTCAAGTGGCTGAGTTATTCTTCAGGGAGGTCTTCAGGTTACATGGGTTACCTAAGACCATTGTCAGTGATCGGGATAGCAGATTCACGGGTGCCTTCTGGCAGGAACTGTTCAGATTGGTGGGGACCGAACTGGCTACTAGTACGAGTTATCATCCCCAGAGTGACGGGCAAACGGAAATAGTCAACAAGTGGATCGAAGGATATTTAAGGAACTATGTAGCAGGGCAGCAGCGAACCTGGATCAAATGGCTACACCTAGGAGAGTATTGCTACAATACTACCTATCACATGTCTATTAGGATGACTCCTTTTAAGGCATTATATGGTTACGAGGCCTTGGACTATGCAGATTTGGCATTTGGAGATAGTAGGGCTCCTAAGGCTAAGGATTGGATACAGGAAAGTCAGGACATTCTGAAAATATTGAAGGAGAATTTACGAACAGCCCAGAATCAACAGAAGTTGTATGCCGACAAACACAGGATTGAGCAAAGCTTTGAGGTAGGGGATTTAGTATACTTAAGGCTCCAGCCTTACAGACAGTCCTCACTTAAGAAGAAAGGAGCAGAGAAGTTAAAACCCCGCTTCTATGGACCATACAGAATAATCAGGAAGGTGGGAAAGGTGGCATACGAACTAGAACTTCCACAGGGAAGCAAAATTCACAATGTGTTCCATGTATCTAATCTGAAGAAGACCCTTAGGCAACACATTGCTCCATCTACCGAATTGCCTCCTTTAGAGGATGAAGGACTGCTGATACTGATTCCCGAACGGATCATACAGACTAGAGAAAGGAAGCTCAGGAACAGGGTAATCAGAGAATACTTGGTTCAATGGAAAGAACTACCCCCAGAGGATGCCACCTGGGAAGGTGAACAGGTATTGTAGCATCCCAGGTTGAAGTTGCTTGAGGACAAGCAATCTCAAGCGGGGAGTACTGTAATGTCCTCTTCCGATTAGGCCTTGAGGCCCAAAACCGCTAACCTATGTGATTCCTGTGGGTTCGAGTGGTTACTGACAGCTAGGGAATCAGCTGAGGACTGATGCCATCCATAAAAGATCTAGGGCATCATCATTGGTCAAGAAGGGCCACCGGGGCCAAAGGCCACCTCCGTGCATGCCATCCAAGCATTATTTAATGATGCATGCACTCTTTAAGTCTCCATCCACATGCATGCAAGTCAACTGCAAATTAGAAGATAAAGTGACCTAATTAGGTCAAAGATTAGGGTTTTCGCAGTTGAAAGTTATAAAAGAGGGATAAACCGAAAGGATACTTCACTTTTGATTATTATTATTTTGGGAGCTCTTGGATAGCAGCACAGCATGCCGCACAGCAGTTGGGGTTGGAGACGGAGTCTTCAGCTAACGGGATTTCGGCAATGAAACATCTGTCCTAGTCTCATTCCGGGTAAGCCATACAGGTTCACCATTTGTTCTTACATTCATTCATAAGTTATCCAGTATATGGTATAGATCGTTGCAGGGACACCTGTGCAGCCATAAGGGGGGGTTTTCAACCAGAAAGCCCTAATCAGTTGCAGGGCCTTCAGATCTCAGCGTTACTCCGAAACTCAGGCACCATTCTCATCATCAGCATCATACTCCGGTACCCGATGATTATCAGATCCGTCCGTGCTCATCCGGAGCAGTTATCAGCAATTCGGGATCCAGGGCATGTGAGCAGTTGTCTCTCTGGAGCAAGTCGCTATCCTGCCTAGAGATCTTAGAAATCCCGTATGTACCAGGCATTCTCTCCGGCACGGGAAGGCTATCAGTCCTGCAAATCGGCAGCATCATCGGACACCTCCTTCACTGAAAGCGTCACCCTTTTCTGACTGGGGTTCTTGCTGTTGGGGGTTGACCGGAAGCAGAAGAGATCTGCCCATCTCCAATCCAGTTCTCGGTGCTTGAATACTATCTCAGGAGCAGTCTAGCCGGCTTATCAGTGGTAAGTGTTCATTTTGTCCCACAAACCCTAACCCTAATTTTTGCTATAAAATAGGGATTTTTGCATGGCAGTTTGCACGCCTAGTTGTATCAGCATATTTGCTTAGAAATAGAAAATATCGAGATTTTGGATATTACAAACAACACAAGGAATAGCAGTGCCTCACAAATGGGTGAGTTGTTTAGAGAGTGCTTATTCAACTTAGGCATCATGTCTACATCAAGCTTGATCCAAGTTCATTAGGATCATCATTTTTTATTCCATGGCCTTTTTGGCCTATATGACCGTTTTGGGACTTCACTAGTGCTTAAAAGCACAGCTAATCGCAGCTTTCATCCAGGACATATTTTTTAAGGTCAGCGTATTTTTTATCATTGGCTTTTGGACCTTTTCTTATACTCTTCAAGGAGTATTTTAGCACTTCATTGGTCTTGCCCTCTTTACATATGTTAAGAAACATAGTTTTATAATTTTCATTTTTCATGGGCTCATATTCAATAATTTCAACATAGGTAGTACATGATCTTTCAGTTTTAGCCAACAACATCTCAAGTGAAGAGGGCGAATTCTACACAATGCCAAACATCGGGACAACCGACCAGAATAATTTAGGCATACTATCCAACTTACCAAAGGCAAGTTTTGTCACCAACTCAGAGCCAAGACACAATATAAATAAGGAAGCTTGTCCAACAAAAGTTCCAGCGGGGAAAAAGATCATCCATGCCATAAGTCAAGAAATCAGTCAAATTGAAAACTAAACTGGGAGGTAATGGATGGGTGAAGACAATGAATGATGGAGCCAACACTAGCAAGCCAAAACAATGGCGGGAATGACTACCTCTATTCTCCCTAAGGAGGGTAAAACCAATGAGTATAGATCAAGAACTTCCAAGTCTAAGTAAGGACATCAATACATAGTACAAGATACAACCAAGTCCATATAATTATGACCACCAGATCATGATACCACAAGTTAATACATGTCACAAGAATCAGTATAAAAGCAATGATAAACATAACACGATATAAAATGCCGAGTCATAACCATGCAATATAATCCATCTAAGACACCATCTGTCCAATGAGAAAGAACTGACATAAAACTGGGCATCAATGACTACTCTGAAAATGACATAAATGGCTACATCGGTCCTCAAACCTGAGTGTCCTGAGACTCAGTCCTGACATGGGAGAGTACAATAGTCCACTAATATACTCATGATCCATAAAAATGATCATCTCAGCATCTCATATGTAAGAGATCTAGCTGAAAAATGTACTGCGTCTGAAAAATAGAATATGGTAGCCTGGCTACTATATATGTGATAACACACTTCAAAAATTAATCTCGGGCATCTCAAAGAAGCAGCAGGCATAATGAAGTATTGAAATTGTTTGAATTGATCCTAGACAAGCCGTAGGCAGTAGCATCAACAGGATGGCAACATCATAAGATCAAGTATATCTCAAAGTATACTGTGCAGCCCAGTTTTGAAGTTCAATCTCTGTTTTGAGGCACCAAAAAAAAATTACTTGAAAAAACGGACAAAGAAGAAATTATGGTAGAGTTAGCAGTTGAAGAAAATGGAGTAAGATAACATGGTGATGGATGTCTTCAAGAAACACTTGCCTTTGTTATCTGATTATATGACATATATTGGGAATATAGCTGGTTATAATCCAACTGGTTATCAAGATTTTCATCATTGTATGAAGAGCAGTTGGTGGTATTGTCATAATGAGAGATGATGAATGGAACTTACAGGGAAGCCAAAATGCAGGAATGAAGTACTCTGAGCATGAAATGTTTAAAGATCAAATTACCAATGTTTTTAGGGGGAGCAGATAGCTCAGTAAATGAAAGAGGCTACTTAAAAGGGGGAGCTAATTCAAAAAAAAAAATTACAACAACATACTTATGAAGACCAAGGAGCTGAATGCAAAAGGATATGCATATATATATCAAAAAAAAAAATGGTCAATTTTTCTGAATGCTTTTGAAGAAACATCTGATTGTTGAAAAGATGAAGATTATATGATTAGCCAAAGAAGAGCAATTGAATTGGTTAGAATCCAACTAGACTTGTGGAAGCCACAATATGCTTGAAGTTTTTGAGAATTCTTGTGGACTTTGGCAGCCAAAGTGCTGATTGACAGGGGGAGCTTGATCAAATAGAAGGCTACAGCAGTACACTTAAGAGGTGGAGCAGAAAACTCAGCAAAGAAGATGACAAGTAATGTATTCAAAGCCAAAAAAAATTTGGGATTGTGAAGCCTTTAAGGGCTACTTGACCCTTTGTCACTAATGTCAAAGGGGGAGAGAAAAGAAATGTTGGTTTCCATCAATGACAAAGGGGGAGATTGATGAATATGATTGTCATTGATGACAACACTAATGACAAAGGTTGAAGTGATGACATAGCCAGCAAACAAAGGACAATGACATGGGGCATGGCCAAACAACCCATCATGTGGTCATTTGTGAGTTAATGAGCTCATGTAACCCTTGGAGATGGTAATTCTAAGAAGGTGTTTGCACTCACATGGTGGTATGGTAAAGCACTTGGACACTTTTGTTGAAACAGACATCTTGTGGCTATTTGGACATTGATGAAAAGTCATGAACATACCTCGATACGTTAATTTGACATGGATTTGAAGTCCATAAAAAGACATAATGATCAATGACTAAATGACATCTTGAAGGATACTTTAATAGTCTTATGGCAGCCTGTTGATGACTATAAATAATCCGGTTGTGGTAAGATGACCATTGGGGTATTAAAATCCCATGCACATGCTGATGGAACCCTTGAACAACATGTTGAAGCCCATGATAAACAAGTTATCTTGCACTTGATGATCACATATGTATTTGGTGGCTTCTAAGCATGATGAGAAGACGTCATTAATGAATCTTAATGACACTTAAAGAAGCCAACTCTATCCAAGAAGAAAGGTTGCTTGATGATCCTAACAAGGGGTTTTAATGAAGATGTTAATCAATATTAAATTTACCAAAATACAACATGCAAAGTCGGCTCCAGATTAAAACAAACAAAAACAACAAATAAATAAATACATGAATGGCATATCGTAAACTGATTATTGATGCATAGTCTGTTGATGAATATGATATTGATTTGAATGCGAAATGAGGACTTACGTTTTTCGAGTTTCAAGAAGTTAAAATTGAAGTAAGTCCAAGCTCACTGATTCAACCCCCCTCTCGGTGAGCCATTGTGTCTAACAAGCCAAACCAGCACCTAGGGGGTGGGTTAGGAGAAATCCCCACACAGATCCAGAGGTACAAGTTGGGTACATGGCTGCTATAGACAAGTTGGTCCCTGATGAAGAGGAATGTGCCTTATTGCGTAGTGAATTAAGCAAATACCTCAATGATATTGGTCAGTTTGGTACTTTGCATGCTCGAAAAGATTGAGATAGGGCGCCTCCTATTGAATGGTGGAACATGTATGGCTCATCATGCCCACTCTTGCATAAATTGGCAACCAAAGTGCTTTCACATGTGGTAAACAGTTCCTCTGCAAAAAGTTATTGGAGCACCTATAGCTTCATCCACTCAATGAAAAAAAACTAATTAAATGAAAATCAGGCAAAAAGCTTGGTTTATGTACATTACAACTTGAGGTTGTCGACTCATTACTGTGAGCGGGCCAAAATTGATAGATCATATGTCACTTGGGACAACAATCCGGAGGATCATAACTTGGAGGATGAGCTTTTGGGCGATGAGGATGACCATGCAACAGCAACAACAACAATGCCACCGCCATCTTCTACCTTGTTTCATGAGCACCATCTTTTCCTAGAGGTTCAACTTCACAAACCCCACCTGCATCAGCGACGGGGGGTCATGCAGGACCAAGTCTTGGATGTGGCTCAAGCCGCTCAACATTGGTGGCTACTGGGGATGATAATCCCACTCCCTTTGTTCATAGACCATGGGACAAGAAATGAGAAATTTCCCGTGGCAAGAGGAAACATCCATAAAATCTACTTTTCTTGTCTTTTCTTATTTACAGTACTTTCAACTTTCAAATTTCTGCACTGTTGAGATTCGAGAACTTGAGTCATTGACTCTTTTATATTTATTATGGTATATTTTGTGAACATTACATGGCAAACCAAGTTTGAAGTTTGAAGTTGAACTCTGAAGCTGTAAGGTTGATAACTTGAGGCTATGGATAATGGACCTATGTTTGACGAATTCACTAGTATATGATTGAATCATTGATGGTTGATGAATGATGTGATATGGTATTATGATTTATCATATTATGGTTTATTTCATGGTTTTATGCTTTCCATAACTAATTCAACATTCTACAAGCATTTGTTGGCATATATGCATCAAAATATATTAAAAATATATATTATATAAAAAACGCTCCCAAACCGAAATCTTTTGAAATTTTCACTTTTCACTCTCGCTCCCGCTCCTGCTCCCAAGTAACCTTGGCTCACACCCCAATTAACCTCCCCAGGAAAAAATCCAGCACCTCGATTTGATTCGTTGCGGTGGCAAAATCTACAAAGGAAGCGGGAACAACGAGGTAGTGACCTCAAGACACGTTTAGGCTACACTCTTCTTGGTGTAGTGTTAAACATGTCTCAGAGACTCCAACCAACCCACATATTCCTTGCGGGGAGCCACATCGGATTAGGTTTTTGGACATACTCCTCATATTCCCTTCCCCCTAAGTTAATTCCTTCATTTTCCACATTAACTTGAAACTTACCAAGAGACAATTGCAAAACATCTACTTCAACATTTTTCAACACGCACAATCTTACGACTCCATTTTTAACTGGGCACTGGTCTTTTAGTTCTATCTGCACGATTTATGAGTTGAGTAATTTTATAATTCCTTGTGCTATTTATGTTGTTGTAATCAGTTTCTATTTCAAATCTCTTGTTTTCCATTATTGATTAAAAACTCCTAAAAAACTTACTCATCGAAATCCATCACCACTAAAGCCTAATCATCCTTAGCAACTCTTTTAGGGTCTACCCCCCTTGGCTTCGTTAGGAGTTTGCCTAAACGAAGGAGTCAAGAACAAGGTGACAGCGTTGACTCAAGACTTGCTCCCAAGGACACACCAAGTGGCTTGAAGATTTCTGCCACATCACCCCCAAGTGTATGAAAGGCGACAATAGTACGCAGGTTGTCCTTGGACGTAATCAGTCCTTATGTGTTCCCATGTTGGAGATGACGAAAGGTCACAAGGCACTTGGTGTGTGCCTAGGCGATTCTCGCATAGTGGTAGACACAAGTCGTCGTTGAGACGTAATGAGTCCTAGTGTGCTCCTATGTTGGTAGAACGCGGGATGACCATGAAGAAACATAATGCACTTGGTGTGCTCCTAGACGTTCTTGCATAGTGGTAGACGTAGGTCGTCGTTGAGACGTAATGAGTCTTCTTCTGTACCTAATGGTTCCTCTTCTGAACTGTCATCACATGTTCTTTGGAACGATCTACAAGTCAAGTTCAGTTGCATGATTAGAAACATCTCATAATTTCCAAAACATATTAATCTAATGCATCAAGATATAAGTCACACAATCATGCATCTATCTTAGCCAATGCTACAACATTCATCCACAGCCCATACACATACAGTAACTTCTATATGCCTTCTACCCCAATGTTATTAAGAGTGTGTACTACAACTAATATGTCAGCAAAAAGGTTTCAATCTAGATAAGTAGCAATGGAATGTTGTACTGCATCATTGACTTCTTACCCATCATGTGCAATTTAGTAGTATAAATGCAAACACTCAAACATGCATAATACATCAACTGAATATAAACAAGTGCACAACCAAACAATATCATGAAATGACAATTGAATACTTATCTTTGTTTGTTTGGTGGGTAGACTCCTTGATCCTTACATCCTGGAGTCTTCTGCTTCATCATCTTCTTAATTCACAACTGCGTCATTTCTTATCCAAATGCTAAGATGGATAAGAAGTTCTTCATGAGTTGAATCCTTCTGGATTAGAGAACATATTCCTTATCGCTTGAGGAATCTTTTTTTAATTGTGAGACCTTGATCTTCAGTTGCTCCCGTCTTCTCTTCTCTTGTTATGAGTCGAGCTTCTTCTTGTGTACATTCTTCCCAGAGTCTGCTAAAGGTAGTCAACTTCCTTCTGGAACATATTCAAGGTGGCCATAACAATCTCTTCTTCTTCTTTGACTACTTCAAGTTGTTCCTTGAATTGAGCAACCATTCTTCAACTGGTTCCTCAATGTCATTTTTCGATTGATGTTCTTTCCTTTGAACAACTTCGTCAAAGCATAGAACACTTCCTTTGGTGTCTTCAAGGATGACACATGAGGGATGAGAGGATCCCTAATAAATCTGCAACGATTCTCTTAGCTCTAGCCTTAGCCTCATCTCCCTCAGGATCTAGAACTTCCTTACCAATATACTGATCGAAGTCATTTTCTTCAAGGATCAGGGAGGTCCTATACTTCCATGCTCGGAAGTTGTCAGCTTCACCAATCTTTTCAACAAGCTGGGTGTGACGAGTGTTTTGAAATAAGAACCTCAAATGGAAATAAAAAAGATTTAGATCTAACTGATTTGAGGTGTCTGACCTGGTTCTAGATCTGGTTGATCTAGGGTTTGTTAGAGAAACCCTAATTTTCCAAACTTGGATTTTCAAACTTTTGATTTGATAGAAAGATGTGCCTCTTCAAGGCGATTTGTCCAATGTACTCCTTTTCTGAAAACAGTGATGGGAAGCTTCTGGAACAGGAATCTCTAGTTTCTCAAATTTCTTCTGTAGAATTTTCTGATATTGATTCGGTTGTATCTCCAAAGTTTATGCTCCCTACAGTTTGAAACTTTGGACTGAGATAGCCTAATCTGTCTTCTTTCCAACCCCACAGGTTAGAGCATAATTGGATTCTCCAAGTGGGACTTATGTTGAGTTTCCCAAGGTGACTCTTTTTAGGACTGTTCAGCATAGCGAACTTGTACGGATTGCCACGTGTCACTATTTCACATTTGGGATCTGAAAAGTGGACCACAGAAACTAAAGTATGTTCCCTACCTGCAACATCTTGCGAATTTTCATTTGGACCTTTCTAGCCAGATATATAGCAATTCTCCCTAGGACACCTGTTTATGATTGTATTCTGAAGGAGGTTGAAACCCTGATTTGGAGGAATCATATCTCCTAAAGTATAGTGAATCTTAGGCTAAAACTTTCACACAAGGTACAGCCAGATTTCATCTTCGGCCTGTAAAAGTTTCAGCTCCTGAGACTTCTCCAGTCTCCCGTTATAGCGAAAGTACCAAGATGAATAGATTCAGTCTTCTAGGGTTTTCAAGCATGAAACCCTAATTTCCAGTAGCTTCCATTATAGTTGTATTTCGACTACAAAGTGCCTTCTTTTAGAGTGGCTCTTATACCATGTTAGTTTTTCTAAGTTAATTTACTTGAGATCTTTATCTGAAAGAATAACAAGCACAGCAATACATCAAAGATACATAAGATACACAAGACAGAGATTTTTATTGTGAAAACCATAAAGGAGAAAACCCCACAAACTTCCTCAGAATAGTTCCGTCACAAAGACAAGATGACAAGATAGAATAACCCAAGAACAATATGTATGCAGCAGCTCTCTGTCCCTCCTCTTCCTCTCTCTCCTAAAGCGCACATGAGAGAGCAAGTGAAGTGTGTGACAAATGAGGAGGGTGACTCCCTATTTATATTCTTTCATTGAGTTGTTAACTCAACCACTAGGTCGTTCAGGTTACCTTTGGAGCCAACCTACCTAAGAATACTCACAAATACATTTTCCTTTATTTAACCTGTGGACTATTGCCCCGACTTGCAACGGAGGGTTTACCTCAGTGACCATACACAATGATGACATCCCCAAAGGAGGAACACACATCTCTGATGGGGGTACAACAATATACAATAGTAATATACATCAGAATATCTTCCGAAGTTACAATTGCAACAACAACGAGGACACTCAGAACGTTACATGGTGAAGTTATAGTGTAATCCTGAAAATAGAAACAGTGAGGGGTATTTGCTCCATAAAAGGATTGATGTATTTCACTTCAATCATACCATTAGAAACTAATACCAAAAGAAGACAAGTTGTTCACTATATTGATTTACATTTCTCTTCATACATAAGTGTCAATCGCTATTGCAAATCTATTCATCAATTTGAATATGAATTGAATTTTACCATTGGGAAAAACCTAAGTACCAGGGGATCAAACACGTGTGCCAGTACCGGGTACCCATACCACCGTACCTAGTACAGGAACAGGTACCTCTGGGAGTACTGTGGAAGTACCTGGTACTTAATTAAAGGACAGCGGGTACTCATACTCCATAAATGCCCAAGTACCATGAGTTTGGGTACTCCGCGGATACTAGTACTCCATAAATGCCCAAGTACCACGATTTTTGGTACTCCACGGGTACTTCCGCCCTCCTATTTGACCCACATAGACTTGAAAGTCGATTTTTTTTTTGTTTTGAAGAGAGGAGGGACCAGAGGAATGGTGGGGCCCTCCCACATACCTTAAAACACAAACATAAAGCTCACTAAGAGCTCAATACCCTCATTTTGTTTTCTGTCCATGAATTTGCTGTCAAGTTGGATGCTGCTGCTACCTCATTTGTGACAATTTCATGCCAATTTTCAGCTGCCCACTGTCAATTTCAGCTCAATTCATTTGTGAAGAGGGGTGTATAGCTGTTAGAGGTTGCAAAAGAAGACAATCCAGCAGTGAGAGAAAAGGCAGACAGTGAGGGGAAAGGCAAACAGAGGAACAGAAGTGAGGAGAAAGAAGACAGTGAGGGAAGCTTGGAAAGGCAAAGAAGAGACCAGCAGTGAGGGGAAAGAGGACAGTGACCAGCAGTTAGGGGAAGGGAAACAATCCAGCAGTGAGGGGAAGGCAAACAGTGACCACAGTGAAGGAAAAGAAGACACTCCAGCAGGCTGCAGTGTTGCATGTGCAATGCCAATATCAAATGTGTGTTACTTGTTGAAAACTTAATAATATAATATATACTTGAAAACTATATATATACGTCTACAGTACCCCGACATACCCAACTACCCTATTTCAAAAAGTAGTGCCCTGGTACCCGTACCCGTCCCAGTACCCAATTATCCTGGCTACTTAGGGAAAAACCATTGCACTATCGTAGTTTACTAATCCATACTAACAATCTCGACACTTCTAATGAAGACAAACCTGAAATGTTTTGCTAAAAATCTTGATCTTGGAAGTACTTTCTCGTACTGCATATTCTCCGTCCGTAGCCCAAACAAATTCAAGTGCAGATCCAAAGGATCTATTCCTCCATGCCAGTGCCGTATAAATTATGTACTCACCATCACCACATACCACAACAAATCTTCCATTTGGATTGTGCTTTAAGCTCTGCAATATGAAAACAACACCATTAGATTTAACAAAGATAATCGAGAAATTACTAATTAACATTATCATAAAAGTCTAAACATGCTTCCTAGAAAAAGGACAGATATTCAGCTTGAAGGACTTTAAAGTTTAGATGTGCAAAAATAGAATTGACCAGATAGTTAAAGAATTTGGATTCTTATGTTAAAATGCTTAGTGTCAGAGTTAATTTTAACAATACCACTTTCTATTAAAAGAATTGCAAGGCTCCCAAATATCGCTACAAAAATGTGCAATTGTTTGGAGAAGACATACAGGCAGTATGCGACCAGTCTCCAGGTGATTAAAAACTAGCAGCCTTTTGGGGGCTTCCACAGTGCAACATATCAAACATCAATTTTGGGATTATTTGGGCAGAGTAAGTCACTAATGCTCAGCATTTAGTCAGAATGACCTACTTCTCATGATTTTGAATAGTCCACTTAGCACTCGTTGCATCAGCAGATGCTCACATGGGTGAAGAAAGAGGATTGAAACTAGCAAAATGAATCACTCAGCCTCGACTATCACCTCTGGGATTTGCACCCAACAACCAGAGCTTCCCAAAAAAGCCACCCATCCCAAGACTCCTCTAGGTCATGTGTGCTTCACCATGGAGTTTTTCCCAAAGTCAAGCCTACATGGCTTGCTACCCCCAAACGCTTAATAATGAATAGTTTATCATATGAAATCTTAATTTTGGGATTACCTAGATAGAGTAAATCATTAATTCAAGACCCGTATCCCATTACCATTAGTCAGAATTATCAACTTCTCAGGATTTTGAAGAGTCAACTTCACACTCCTTGCATCAGGGGATGTTCACAGGGCTGAAGTAGGATTCAAACTACCGAACAGTGCAACAAATACTGGCATTGCTGGTTTAAAGATGATCTCAAAGGGATTCCATTGCAGGTTGACGATATATTACCATTGTAGCAATTCCAGGCAAAAACACAGTAGTGTTTTGTATATCTGTATCAAAAAGGCCAAACAATTCTTGGGAAAAATATGTCAAAGCAACTTCACATATCTCCAGATTCTAAGCCATTCAATCAATTACATTACATCGTATAGAAACAGAAATCTTGCAGGAGCACTATATCATTTTAATGAATCCAGACCATCTTGAACAAAATGTTGTCCCCCACTTCAATGAATTGAAAGGAGGATATAGGATCAAAAGTATCAATCATTTATAGAGATCTTTCAAGAAGACATTTTACCAGCTATCTGGGTTCATCTTCCAGAAGAACCCCAACGAGATTGTACTACAGACCACCAAAACATTGAAACATCAAGTTAGAGAGCTTCAATTTTCCAACAATTACTTTGACAGAAACGATCTTGCCCATTTATCATATAAAGGCTAGCTGAATGTAAGTGTTATAATGGTGAGGCCGGATGTTTAATACTTCATATAATATTATGTAGCTGTCAGGTATTCACAAATAGCTTGTTGTAAAGCGACAGTAATATATTAGATAGTTACATATGTGAAAATGTAGAGTTCATACTCATTGCACATGAATTAATAATAACTGAAAGGACTGAAAAAATTCCACAATATATATTTACTAATCTCATGCATTTTCTGTCTAAGACTAACAGGTCAACAAGGTGAACGGGAACCTTATAATATTCCTACCATACCATGCTAATTTAGGCTAAGAATATAGTCTTCTATCAGAACTTTACTATCAATCTCACTGGGTTTACGTGTGATACAAATTTTAAAATTTGGAGATATTCCCATGGATGTGCAAATCAGTCTCTCGATGGCAAGATTTATCTTAGAAAACACTCTTATGAAGATGTCAATATATAGCCATGACATTCATATTATATTGTGTACACATTCTTTGGTTGGTACTTTTTCCCTTTTAATGTGAACTGCAAATTCTAAATGATTGTTTAGCATCACCAAAAGGGTAAATCTTCCCTACTTATGCATGCAATCTCCTTAGCAAAATGTGGAAAGGTGATTCTTGCATCCACCTTTTTCAATAAGTCAGAAGAAACCTAGAGCATACAAATTACAAATCCTGCATCTACCTTAGAGATTGTTTTACGAGGATTTTTCAAGGTTAGACCAGTGAATTATGAATGAAGTTCATATACTCAAAATTTGTAGTCTTAACCTATGTAACTGCAATTGGTGATTTCAAGCAAAAAATTAGAAATTTGCCAAATTTCAAGCACAGTCAATTGAATTTGCCAAAACAGACAAAACAAATTCACAGGAAAAAAATCTTCATATTCAATATTTCTGAGATAAAAAACAAAATGTACATATCGTCTGTCCAATGTGGACTCAAAACCTAGGAACTGTGGGATGCACTGTCTACTTCCAAGTTCAAAGCATAGAAAACAACATATTACAGTGCCCCCCTATTGTGCAATGGACATATTTAGCCATCCTGACCAAAAAAGGCAGACTACCCCTTATGAGATACAAAGGACCTCATCTACAGCTTACATATATTCTACTAAACATTCAAAAGCATGAAGCAGAAAACTGGTCAGTTATTAATACAAAGATTCTTCTATCGCTGAAAGGAGAGAGCCTTCTCTGAATTCCAGTTCAGTTAGGGTACCCCCCTGCAAAAGCAAAGCTTCCTTATAGAATCTGTCTGCCTGATCACTGAATTCACGATAAACATGTAAAAGAGACAAGCTCAAAAGATTATTTTACCTCTTTAACTGGATTCTTAATACGAGCCAGATCTAAATTACCAATATTGCCTTGTGATTTGCCCAGTCTATTACAAGCTCTGAGTCTTCAGATGTAAGTGCAGAGCCCTTACATGGTCAGATGTAAGTGCAGAGCCCTTCTGACATGTATGTTGGATTGGTTCCTCTCATGGTCAGATGTAAGTGAAGAGCCCTTTCGACATGTATGATGGATTGGTTCCTCGCATGGTCGAATGTAAGTGCAGAGCCCTTTCGACATGTAAGCTAGATTGGTTCCTCGCATGGTCGGATGTAAGTGCAGAGCCTTTCTGACATGAATGTTGGATTGGTTCCTCTCATGGTCAGATGTGAGTGTTGGGCCTTTCTGACATGGATTGAGGATGTGTTCCTCCCATGGTCAGACGTGAGTGTTGGGCGCGCCTTTCTGACATGTATGCTGGATGTGTTCCTCGCATGGTCAGATGTAAGTGTTGGGCGGCCGTTCTGACTTAGGGTCAGATATAAGCGCTGAAGAAGACCTACATGGATGCTAGGCCTACAAGCAACATGAAAAAGGGTTGGCTCTGTAGAACTTCCTATGACAAGAAGAATGAAGAGATAGCACCAGCTGATCGAGATAGCAGTGATGATGATGATCCAATGATGATCCAGCTTTGATGATGATCCAAATCAAGTGATGATCCAGACTTGATGATGATCCAGTGACGATCCAGATCAAGTGATGATCTGGACTCGATGATGATCCAGTGATGATCCATATCCATAGATGAAGATGACTTGAAGATGAAGATAACTTGATGATGATCCAGATGATACAGAGAAGAAGACTTGTGCTAATGAATTGTGTCGAGAGAATACCTTCCTAGTTAAGAGGGAGTGTTGATGTATTTGTAACTTCGGAATGTATTCACTTGTATATCTTATGTATTGTACCCCGATGTTTATTCCGGGAAGTATCTATAATGTAAACAAGTCATGTAAAGTCATTGAGGTTCACCCTCCATTGTAAGTCGGGGCAATAGTCCCCACAATTGTGTCAAGGTTAACCCTCCTTGTTGATCGGAGGGCAAAGTCCTCACAGTTGTGTGGCACTAGGGTTATTAGACTCTCCTAGAGATGTCGGCCCTAGTAAGTAATTGTTAAGTGAGGCTGACATGTTGGAGTGGACATTAAGTGAACGAAAGAATATAAATAGACAGTGAGCCTCTCTATTTATCACACACTCACTCACTCACTGGGGCGCATGAGTGAGAGAGGAGAAGCTCTCTCAACTGAGAGAGAGAGGACAAGCTGTTGGAGATCATCTTTATGTTTTCAGGTTTTACTGCTGCCATTGGTGCTCATTCTATCTCTAAGGAAGTTGCGGGGTTTTTTCCTTTATGGTTTCCCTGAGGAAAATTCTTTGTGTCTCTTGTCTCTTGTCTTTATTGTTGTGCATGTTATTCTCTAAGATAAGATCCTAAGATCATATTGCTTAAATGATAAAAATCCAACAGTGTCGATGTATTTGTAACTTCGAAAGATATTCTGATGTACATTATCATTGTATGTTGTTGTACCCCCATCAGAGATGTGTTTGTCTCCTTTCGAGATTTCATTATTGTGTATAGACCTTGAGGTACAACCTTCGTTATAAGTCGGGGCAATAGTCCTGAATGAAACATCATGTAATGTATTTTTGGAGTCTCTCTAGGAGAAGTAAGCCATATTAGGGTAAGAGGTTAGCCCCAGTCATGTAATAGGTCAGTCACTTGATTAGTATAAATAGGGAGGTGCCCTCCCTCATTTATACACACGTTACACTCACTCAAGTTCGCATGAGAGAGAGAGCGAGACAAGGAGGAGAGATAGATAGTTGTTGAGGACTTCTTAATACTAGGTTTGATCATCTTATGACACAATCTTTGTGACTGTACTATTCTGAGGAAGTTTGCGGGGTTTTCTCCTTTATGGTTTCCATAGTGAAAATATTTGTGTCTTGTGTATCTGTTCTATCATATGCATATTGTTGTACTTGTTATTCTTTCAAATAAAGATCCTAACTAAGCTAATAAGATCTACGAAAAACTAACAGACGTCAGATGAGGAGGTTTAGGAGAAGGAATCTCCACAGGAAGCTACTTCCAAGAAAAGAAAGCCAAGTTGGCTTAAAGAGTTGATGAAGGAAGCTGAGGACTCTATGGGGCCACCTAGGAGGGGGGTCAAAGAGAGAAAAGCACCCAAGAGGTTTTCTAGTCACATGGTGGTGGTGACTAGCTTGCATGAGTCAGAGCCTTCCACCTTTGAGGAGACATCCGCACATCAGGTTTGGAGAGATGCCATGATGGAAGAATACAATTCCATCATGAAGAATGATGTGTGGGAGGTAGTTCCATGACCAGAGGAGAAGTCAGTTGTGACTTGCAAGTGGTTGTACAAGATCAAACATGATGTGGATATAAGCATTGAAAAGTACAAGGCTCACTTTGTGGCGCGGGATTCTCACAAGTAGATGCAGTTGACTATGATGAGACCTTTGTGTCGGTTGCTCGTTATTCCTCCATCGGGGCAGTGATTTCCATAATTGCAGAGATGGGTTGGAAGATCCACCAGATGGATGTGAAGACCACATTTCTGAATGATCTTCTTCAGGAGGAGATATATATGGAGTAGCCACAAGGTTTTGAGGTGCATGGAAGAGATTCTCATGTATGCAAATTGAAAAAGGCCCTATATGGACTGAAGCAAGCTCCTCGAGCTTGGTATTCAAGGATAAACTCATACTTAATGTCAATTGATTTTCAGAAGGGTGAGGTTGATCCGAACTTGTACTTCATTGTGGTTGGAGGTGATTCGCTCATTCTTCTGCTATATTTTGATGATTTGTTTCACAGTGGAGGAGCACCTGATTGCATCTTGCAAGAGAGATCTTGCTTCAGAGTTCGAGATGACTGATCTTGGGTCGATGCACTATTACTTAGGCATGGAGGTTTGGCAGGAGGATGGGCATGTTTTCTTGGGCCAAGGAATATATGCAGCTAATGTTCGAAAGAGATTTCGGATGGAGGGTTGCAAGCCGATGTCCCTACGTTGTTGGGAGCAGGAGTGAAATATCCCAAATCCCGATATTTTCTATTTCTAAGCAAATATGCTGATACAACTGGCCATGCAAACTGCCATGCAAAAATCCCTATTTTATAAGAAAAATTAGCGTTAGGGTTTGTGAGATAGAATGAACACTTACCACTGATAAGTCGGCTAGACTGCTTCGAAGAAAGTATGCAAGCACCGAGAACTGGATCGGAGATGGGCAGATCTCTTCTGCTTCCGGTCAACCCCCAGCAGCAAGAACCCCAGTCAGAAAAGGGTGACGCTTTCAGTGAAGGAGGTATACGATGAAGCTGTCGATTTGCAGGACTAATAGCCTTCCTATGCCGGAGAGAATGCCTGGTACATGTGGGATTTCTGAGACCTCTAGGCAGGATAGTGACTTGCTCCAGAGAGACAGCTGCTCACGCCCCTGGGATCTCGAAACTGCTGATAACTGCTCCGGATGAGCACGGACGGATCTGATAATCACCGGGTACCGGAGTATGAGGCTGATGATGAGAATGGTGCCTGAGTTTCGGAGTAAAGCTAAGATCTGAAGGCCCAGCAACTGATTAGGGCTTTCTAGCTGAAAAGCCCCCCTTACTGCCCGAATAAGACTAGGACAGATGTTTCACTGCCGAAATCTCGTTAGCTGAAGACTCTGTCTCCAACCCCAACTGCTATGCGGCACGCTGTTCTGCTATCCAAGAGCTCCCAAAATAATCATAATTAAAAGTGAAGTCTCCTTTCGCTTTATCCTCTATTTATAACGTTCAACTGCGCAAACCCTAATCTTTGACCTAATTAGGTCACTTTATCTTCTAATTTGCCGTTGACTTGCATGCATGCGGATAGAGACTTAAAGAGTGCATGCATCATTAAATAATGCTTGGATGGCATGCACGAAGTTGGCCTTTGGCCTCGGTGGCCCTTCTTGACCTAATGATGATGCCCTAGATCTTCTATGGATTGCATCAGTCCTTAGCTGATTCCCTAGCTGTCAGTAACCGCTCGAACCCACAGGAATCACATAGGTTAGCGATTTTGGGCCTCAAGGCCTAATTGGAAGAGGACATTACAGTCCTCCCCACTTGAGATTGCTTGTCCTCAAGCAACTTCAAACTGGGATGCTGCAATACCTGTTCACCTTCCCAGGTGGCATCCTCTGGTGGTAGTTCCTTCCATTGAACCAAGTATTCTCTGATTATCCTATTCCTGAGCTTCCTCTCTCTAGTCTGTTTGATCCATTCGGGAATCAGTATCAGCAGTCCTTCATCGTCTAAAGGAGGCAATTCGGTGGATGGAGCAATGTGTTGCCCAAGGGTCTTCTTCAGATTAGATACATGGAACACATTGTGAATTTTGCTTTCCTGTGGAAGTTCTAGTTCATATGCCACCTCTCCCACTTTCCTGATTATTCTGTATGGTCCATAGAAGCGGGGTTTCAACCTCTCTGCTCCTTTCTTCTTAAGTGAGGACTGTCTGTAAGGCTGGAGCCTTAAGTATACTAAATCCCCTACCTCAAAGCTCCGCTCAATCCTATGTTTGTCAGCATACAACTTCTGTTGATTCTGGGCTATTTGTAAATTCTCCTTCAATATTTTCAGAATGTCATGACTATCCTGTATCCAATCCTTAGCCTTAGGAGCCCTACTATCTCCAAATGCCAAATCTGCATAGTCCAACGCCTCGTAACCATATAATGCCTTAAAAGGAGTCATCCTAATAGACATGTGATAGGTAGTATTGTAGCAATACTCCCCTAGGTGTAGCCATTTGATCCAGGTTCGCTGTTGCCCTGCTACATAGTTCCTTAGATATCCTTTGATCCACTTGTTGACTATTTCTGTTTGCCCATCACTCTGGGGGTGATAACTTGTACTAGTAGCCAGCTCGGTCCCCACCAATCTGAACAGTTCCTGCCAGAAGGCA
>LPNX010767796.1:220103-259497 GCA_001517045.1 Pseudotsuga menziesii
ATGCCCTAATAAAGGAGAATCATGGGCTGCCTGAATGATCTTTTTCCTCAATGTGGATTCTGGAACGAGGTATATTGTTTTTGTAGTAGATGATGTCATCAACAATCCTGTACCTGTCATCCTGAATTTGCCCGTCCAATAATTCGCAAGCGAAATTATTTTTGGAGTATTCTACTAAGAGAAGTGCCCTCCAATCTATGGATATACTACTGAGAGATAATGGGGCGAGACGCCTAGATAATGCATCAGCCACTACATTATTCTTACCTTTTACATACTCGATCTCGAAATCGTAGGCTTGTACTTTGCTGACCCATTTCTGCTGTCGCTCATTCAGTTCCTTTTGCTCCAGGAAATACTTGAGGCTATTATGATCGGTTTTGATTTTGAACTTACCACCCACCAGGTACTGACTGAATTTTGTGAGAGCATGCAGGATGGCTAGCATCTCTTTGTCATATATGGAGTAATGGCGCTCGTAGTTCTTCAGTTTAGGGCTCTCAAATGCAATAGGGTGATGATTTTGCATCAACACTGCTCCTAACCCTTCCCCTGAGGCATCACATTCTACTACAAAGGGTTGTGAGAAGTCTGGTAATGCTAGAACTGGACAGGAACTCATAATAACCTTCATCTCCTCAAAAGTTTTATGTGCTAAGTCTGTCCAAGTGAACGCCCCCTTCTTGGTGAGATCTGTGAGGGGTGCTGGAAATTGGGAGAATCCCTTAACGTACCGTCGGTAATAAGTGCACAGACCTAGGAACCCTCTCAATTCTGTAACTGTTTTTGGCGCGGGCCAATCTCTAATAGCTCGGATTTTCTCCATGTCAACCTGTACTCCTTCTGCATTGATTACGTGTCCCAAATACAGCATTTCCTTCATGCCAAACTCACACTTGGACATTTTCGCATAAAGCGAATGTTCTTCTAAAATACTCAATGCTTCGTCCAGGTGTTTCAGATGCTCTTCCCATGTTTTGCTGTAAATCAGGATGTCATCAAAGAATACGAGCACAAACTTACGTAGCTGTGCTCTGAAGGTGTGGTTCATGCATGACTGAAAAGTGGCCAGAGCATTGGTAAGTCCAAAGGGCACGACCAAAAACTCATAGTGACCATAGTGACAGCGAAAAGCTGTTTTGGAGATGTCCTGGTCCCTTACCCTAATCTGATGGTACCCCGAGCAAAGATCGATCTTGGAGAAGTATTGAGCTCCCCATAGCTCATCCATGAGTTCGTCAATCCTGGGAATGGGATACCTATTCTTAATGGTCTTTTTGTTGAGTGCTCGATAATCGATGCACATTCGCAGTGTACCATCCTTCTTTTTGACCAGTGCTACTGAGGATGCGAAGGGGCTAGAACTGGGCCGAATATATCCAAGCTCCAGTAATTCTTTGATTGTTTTCTCAATCTCATCCTTGTATCTTTTGGGATGCCTGTAAGGAGTGGTGATGACTGCTTGTGTCCCCTCCTCTAGCTCGATGATGTGTTCAAAACCTCGGTCTGGTGGTCTGCCTGATGGAAGGTCCCGAAAAACATTTTCATGTTTCTGCAGCAAGGCTTGAATGTCACTTGGGTGTTGTGTGCTGGTCTCTGGGGGTTTCCTGAAGGTGACCAAATATTCTGCAGCCCATTCTATATCATCCTGTCGGAGTACTGCCTCCATTCTCTGTGACGAGACCGGTTTTGGGGGATAAGTGTTCATGCCCCTCAAAACTACCCATTTGTCGTCTGGCCCCTGGAACTCCATTTCCATTGCCCTGTAGTTTGTAGTGTATTTCCCTATAGAATAAAGCCACTGAACACCCAATACCACATGAGTATCTGCTACATCCACTACATAAAAAGAGTCTGTCATCTGATAGTTACCTAAGGCGACATTCAATTTTGGGATCCAGTAGTTGCACTCCATGCTGGAGTTCCCGGCTACTGCTACGGTGAATCCTTCAAACTTCTCGGTCTAAATACCTCTCTTGGTTACCCAAGCAGAGTCAATGAAATTGTGGGTGGCTCCCCCATCAATCAATACTCCTACTCTGTGACCCTGTACTACTCCCCTGACCCTGAGAGTATGGAATCTTGGTACTCCAGATAATGTAGCAATGACTCCCTCTGGTGTATCACCCTGGTGTGATTCCTCTTCTGTGGCCTCCTGCTCATAGTCGTCCTCATCACTGTCTGAATATACCTCAATGTAGTGATCCTTCGCCTTCCCTGCACACCTGTGTCCTGGTACCCATGGTTCCTGATAGGTGAAGCATAGCTTCTTCCTTCTCAAGTCTTTCCTAGTGTCCTCGTCTAACCAAGTTTTCTTGGGCACATCCTGCTGGAAAGGTTTCCTGTCCTTGTCCCTAACAAGAAAATTGGTTTTCAGTGGGAATTTGTTTTTGGGGACTGAATCCTAAAGATATCTTGCTCTACTAATGGCATTCTGCAGAGTGAGGGGTTTCTAGGCTTTCACCCATCCCCCTAGTGGCTCTGTGAGGGCCTCAGTGAATAACATAGTCAATCTGCTCTCTGACACGTCTGTTACCATAACGGCTATCCTCTGAAATTCTGAAATGAAAGTTTCTGCACTACCGGTCTGTTTGAGTTGAGCCAACTCCCTGAAATGTATCTCTGGATCTTTCCTGTCAAACCTCTCTATGAGCTTCTGAGTGAACTCACCGTAGGAATGTATGGTGTTGTGACCCAATGTCACCAATCCGTGGTACCACCGCTCGTGAGCTTCTCCGTCTAGGTGAAGTGTAGCCAATTTAATGGCGTCAGTCTCCGTCATGGGGTTGAGTTGGAAATAGGTATCCAACTTTTGAACCCATATCCTCGCTGATCCCCCGCGAGTCCCATCAAAGTTTGGGATGGTCAACCTGCCCAAGGTCTTCTGCAACTCATAGTTGTGATTGAAACCCTTGTTGAAATTCCTGGGCCTGTTCCTACTCTTCATGTTGCAGAAATCTGAAAAAGACATGGCAGCATGAAACTCATCCCCTAAGTCTCTATACTCCTGTAGATAAGCCCCAAAAGGCTCGCTAGGTTCTACCTGCATGACCGGGCCCCCTACTGTATCCGCCAAGAAGTGAGGCATGGTAGGCCTAATAGGAGGTCTGCTGTATATGTGCGGAGTATTCTGAATGTTAGTGTACGCTACCCTTCCACTGCTGCTTGTAGATCCCCAATCTACCGGTGAGGGAGGTGTACTATTGATACCTGTTTCTAGTTTCGCTGATAATCTTTTGATTGCATTGAGTACATCTTTTTGTCCTTTGGCTAAGTCTTGCAATGCAGAGACCAAGTTGCGAAACTCCATCCGATCCTCTTCTTCTCCCGTTCCTTTTCCCCTATCCGAATGTATACCTGTTTGTTCCATGTCTGAATTGGTATCTTCTAGTTGGATATTTTCAAATTCTTCTGTGTATCTACTCTTCCTCCTCCTATAGGTTACAAAAGGATTTCCTTCTGTATTCATCTACTTTTCATTTCTTAAGCCCACAACTGGCCAAGAAAATAGCTCTGATACCACTGAAATATCCCAAATCCCGATATTTTCTATTTCTAAGCAAATATGCTGATACAACTGGCCATGCAAACTACCATGCAAAAATCCCTATTTTATAGGAAAAATTAGGGTTAGGGTTTGTGAGATTGAATGAACACTTACCACTGATAAGCCGGCTAGACTACTTCAGAGAAAGTATATGCAAGCACCAAGAACTGGATCGGAGATGGGCAGATCTCTTCTGCTTCCGATCAACCCCCAGTAGCAAGAACCCCAGTCAGAAAAGGGTGACGCTTTCAGTGAAGGAGGTATCCGATGAAGCTGTCAATTTGCAGGACTGATAGCCTTCCTGTGCCGGAGAGAATGCCTGGTACATGCAGGATTTCTGAGACCTCTAGGCAGGATAGCGACTTGCTACAGAGAGACAGCTCCTCACGCCCCTAGGAACCCGAAACTGCTGATAACTGCTCTAGATGAGCACGGACGGATCTGATAATCACCGGGTACCGGAGTATGAGGTTGATGATGAGAATGGTGCCTGAGTTTCAGAGTAAAGCTGAGATCTGAAGGCCCAGCAACTGATTAGGGCTTTCTGGCTGAAAACCCCCCCTTATGGCCTGAATAAGACTAGGACAGATGTTTCACTGCCGAAATCCCGTTAGCTGAAGACTCCGTCTCCAACCCCAACTGCTGTGCGGCACGCTGTGCTGCTATCCAAGAGCTCCCAAAATAATCATAATCAAAAGTGAAGTCTCCTTTCGCTTTATCCTCTATTTATAACGTTCAACTGCGCAAACCCTAATCTTTGACCTAATTAGGTCACTTTATCTTCCAATTTTCCGTTGACTTGCATGCATGCAGATGGAGACTTAAAGAGTGCATGCATCATTAAATAATGCTTAGATGGCATGCACGAAGGTGGCCTTTGGCCTCGGTGGCCCTTCTTGACCTAATGATGATGCCCTAGATCTTCTATGGATGGCATCAGTCCTTAGCTGATTCCCTAGCTGTCAGTAACCGCTCGAACCCACAGGAATCACATAGGTTAGCGGTTTTGGGCCTCAAGGCCTAATTGGAAGAGGACATTACAGGGAGCGGGAAGCAAGAAGCGAGAGCAGGAGCAGGAGTGGGAGTGAATGGCAAAATTTTCAAACGCTTCCGTTTTGCGAACGTTTTTTATATAATACATATTTTAATATATTTTGATGCATATATATTAAAAAAAATGTATTATGCCAAATTAGCTATAGAAAACATAAATATAACCATTTAATACACATATAACAACAATCATTTAGGAGCTATGACTTGTAACATTCTCATCAAAAGATCAATCATCAACAACATCAACCTTCAAATTTCAACATATAATATTTTCCATCAACAAACTCTAAGAGTCTAACAGTTAACATCAACCATGAAATGAAACAAAGCATCATAATATCATATTCAATACCAAAGAGTTGTAAGATCATAAGATGCAATCAACAATTTAAAGTTCAAACGTCAAAGTAGGTCATATTGTTTACAAATAGGCCATAATAAACATGAAATACAAAGTACTATGATACTATCTAGTAATCTACTAAGTTTTCCTCTTGCCACGAGAAACTTCCAAATTGTTTTCTCGTGTTCTAGGTGGAATAGGAGCAGCTAGAAGTGATCATGGAACATGATAAGAAGATGAATGGCCCCCACAGATTGTCGGGCATTGTGAAGCTAAAGGAAAAACTCTTGCATCAGAAAACCTACTGGTTGTTGGGGGTGGCATCTCTGATGTACGAATTGGCTGACCGTCATGATCACCCAATAGTTCAGCCTCCAAGCTCTAATGCAATGGCTCCATCCCCCACATTAGCCTCCTCTAGATTGTTGTCCCAAGTCAAAAATGTTCTATCATTCTTAGCTGCTTCACAATAATGGGACAACAACCTCAAATGGTAGTGCGCATAAACCAAACTTCCGGCCCGTTCTACATTCAAATTGTTTCTCTTAACACTGTGGATGAAACTGTAGATGCTCCAACACCTCTCTGCAAAAGAACTATTGACAGCCTGTGAAAGCACCCTCATCGCGAATTTATGCAAATATGTAGCACCGCTGCCATACATGTTCCACCAACGGATAGGATTCAACCTCTCTCGGTCTTTGGTTGCATGCAAGGTACCAAAGACTCCATGTTCACTGATGTATTGGCTCAATTCACTCCGTACTTGAGCACACTCCTCCTCATCAGGGACCAACTTGTCTAATGCAAGCATATACCCATTTTGCACCTCTGAATCTGTGTGGTCTTTTCCTAACTCCACCACCAGGTGCAGGTTGGGCCAACCAAGATGGAGATAATATTTTGGGGTAAGGACATTTGCAAGTGCATGGAGTGGAACATTCAAATTATCCCACCTTTTGACCACATGTTTATGAATATGGTCATACAAGATTGCATCTCTTTACTCAACAATGTCTTTGATTTGACCAAGCATGCTATCCATTTGCTCATACACCTCCCCAATCACCGGCTGATCTGTATCTGCAAAATGAATCATACTATAAACGAGCTTGGTGAATTGTAGAACATATTTAACCTGTGCCCAGAACTGACCATCAAGAAGGATGTCCTCCATCTCCTGAAAGTCATGTCTATCAGATGTGCTTGCAGCTCCGTCTTTCAAACCCTGCTCCGTCTTTCAATCCCTGTCTTTCAATGCGCAGTTAGAAAAGTTGGAAAATTTTCCATGTGTTTTAAGAAATTTCAATTTTTTATGCAAGCAAAGTGATTTTGTTGTGATGGGGTTTGGGCATTAAACTTTGCATGAAAAACTAAACTTGAAACGGATTGGGAATCCTAAAATTTTTAGTTAGTTAGATAAAATGTAACGCAATTATGTCCTTCAACAGTGGATTACTAAGATTAAATAACCTGTAAATGGAATTAGTTATAGTAATTAGCCAAGAATGTGATACTTCACAAGTTGTGAAGACATGTTTAGTTGCATTTAAAGAAAAAATCATTCCACATGTCACATGCCTCTGGCATTCAACTATGATATTTTGCTAAATAATTGGCAGTGGTAACTGGCATCCATATCAAGAGGCTACCACCCAACCCAAGCCATGGAAGTAATTACCATTTCATTTTAACTGCTATCGCTAAGATTTGTTTTTAGCTATGCTTTCAGTAAAAACCATTTGATGTAGGCACAGCATGTAATAAGTTAAAACTTAGAAGTGACAGAAAAATAGTTTAATTGAAAGATGGGAATGATTCCAGGTATCTTATACATTATGATATCATGGTAATCCATTACCAAGAAATCATTGTCATGTTTTAAGGCATTTACACCAACCCATTGAGTACTCTTTTCCAATTATTATATCTTATCTCTGAATTAGCCCATAGATACAAAATACTTGGACTATATCAAGTTCATTTGCCATGAAAACCGGCATAAGATAACAAAAGGACAGAAAAACATATCCGGCATCTAACAACCGCTTGAAGCACTCTAAATTTAATATTTCAAAATTCACTATCTTGCAAAACTGATATTGTAATATTTATGTAATGTTTATTTTATCTAAGGATATTTAATCAATGTTCCCCCAAGGTTCGGGGACAACGGGACGCAGGAGCGGGGAGACGCACATTCGGGACGTGTGGAGACCACCCCCAAATTTTAGAGAAATTCAGGGGGGACGACGGGACGACAGGACGCGATAGTCATAAAAAATTTAAAAATATTAAAAATATGAAAAATATAAATCCCAACAATAACAAACCATCCCATGCAAATTAGTGAAATATTAAATAGTAATACTACATTCATCATTCTGTAATCATGAAATGTGAATGCAAAGTTCAAAGTTCAAACACATTACACGATTTGTCAAGATTATCATTATATTAATAATAAATATTATAATATATGAATCAATGATTAACATGAACATCATATTTGATAATATTCAGATTTGAACTGATAATATATCACTTTATAAAATTATAAGTTTTATTTAATGATTTTAAGTTTTTTTTAATGATTTATTTTTAATTTTTTTTAAATGTAGATTAAGAAAAAATAAAATTCGAAAATATCCTAGGGAACTTTCGGGGAAGTTTCAGAGTTTCGGGCGGGACGCCATAAGTCTCGGCGAAGTTTCGGAGTTTCGGGCGGGACGCCAAGAAGTCCCCCCAAGTTTCGCCAAGTTTCGCCGCCCACCGAAACGTTTCGCTCCGCGTCTCGTCAAGTTTCGCCGAAAGCGAGACGTCCTGAAATGTTTCGCATGGAGTTTTGGAGTCCCCGGGACGCGAGAAACGCCATCGGGGACGCGTTCCCATGGAACACTGTATTTAATGTTATGTACTAGAGTAATAAAGTCATGAAGTGGAAATAAGTCATACGTAATAAATGACACTTGTGTTGATGTATTTATAAAAGTAGGTAAATTGGGTGCGTGGTTCCTAACAGGAATAACAGAATTTGGGAATATCAACTCAACTTTATGTAATTTTGTGAACATTAATGATAATATATATCTCATTCAATCTCTCTCATATTCTCCATGGCATAGTTTAACAAAACATTCATTGGAGAGTAATTTTAACAATTTTCCACTACTGCCAACTCTAGCTAATCTAAAAGATAATTTCAACCCTCTTCGTGACTAAAAGTCAGCAATGCTGGAAGCATCTTCTTACTTGTGGATATAAATCACAGCTTCCCAACTCCTTAACAGCTAGATGCAACCTCTCACCATCTGTTACCTGCAAAAGGGACAACAAATAATCCCAATTAAGCTGGCATATGTTTCAATATAAACCAAAATTTACCAATTCATATTTATACCAAATAAGTAAAGAGACCTCAACATCTGCCCCAACTGCCTTGATGTTTACTGTCTGTATTTCGGCATTCTTTGCCCATACAATTTTACCACTACCATCCAGACTGGCAACTGGCTCCTCTCGACCAATCTTTATCATGATTGCACCTTCGTCATATCCAATGGCAACCCTACCAAAATCCAATAAAATAAATGTTGGTCAAATAGACTGAAATCAATGATAAAGTCACCCATGATACTAAACTTCAATTTAATTAAAATGCAAACCAGGGGAGGAAGAATAATAGTACATACTACATATTAATACTTGCTAATTCTAACCTGGATTTTAAAACTAAAACTTTACAAACCGTATAGTTCAATTGTCATCTCAAAGAATAAGAAAAATGCTGATTTCAAAAAACAACAAATGCTGACCTGTTTGAACTCCTGAGGTATCCAATCGCCCAGACTCTTTCTAGTCCATAATTCAAAGTGTTTTCAAGCCTGCAAAAGCATTTTTTCAGAGTTAGACATTGTGCTATTCCAATATTCCACTAGAAAGTCTTCCACCATCATGTTTAAAGATGGACAAAACCAACATTTCTATTTTAATAACCCATGGCAAATGATCAATTGGCATGGACAGGATGGTTAAGATAGGTTGGAAATTGTACCAGGATTCATTTTTGCTGTCTTAATATTATGTTTCAAAAATCCATAAGAAATATTTTGAAACATGAGTTTCCTATGCCAAGCTATGGGGCTCATTGAGGTACACAATTTTCATAGTATGTACCTTTTTCACTGTTAAATGTTAAGCAAATTATCATTTTTAAAATCAGATGCCTCTCCTTTGTTAACTTTTGTAAACCAGATCTGATTGATATTTATTCACTGATTTTATTCCCAGTTTTCATCTAACACATAAATATGAACCAGAAACAGCAATACACTGATTTACTTAACAATTGATGCACAGAAGAATAATAAACAGGAAATCATCACCCCATTTGACACATCGAGATTTACCCTGGAAACCCCAATCCCTGGGGAAAACCAGCAAACAATTTGTCTTCTACTGCAGATTTGTTAAACAACACTTTACAACTCTAGGATTCCGGATATGCACACCGGATCTCAGTCAACTCCTAACTCTCCATTGCTGCAACTATGCCCAAACCCTCAGCAATATTAACAAACCCAGGCTTAGTGAATCCCTCACTTCCTAGCCTATTAGAGACTCCCTCTCTCAGATCTGATCACTCACTATCAATGATGTTACACACACTAACAATGACCACCACGAGAGATATGACTCACTCCTGACTTGGTGCCTTACAACTCTCAATAGACTCTTTTATAACATCACTTTATGTCAATACCATGGGACACCCAGTACCACGGAACACATAACACCATGGTCCCTCTAATGCCATTGACTATAAAGTATTACAACAGGCACTATTACAAGACTTGTCTGGGTAGTTTCTGAAGGGAGAAGAAATATTGAAACAAGAAGAAATAATCTGATAAGATATTAATTAATAATTTGTCTGAAAAAAATATGCATAATTTACAAGATTTTCCCGAATATTTAAGTCTTTATCGAGTGTGTAAAGTGGCTCTTCATTAAGTCACAACTATTGACTTTAATATTATTACACTTAATAATTATATTTATATTATATTATTTTATATACTTATTTATATATAACATTGCCCCCTTCTTTTAAGATGTTTGTCCTCAAAGCAAGGTAACGACAGATAATGCTGATGGAACTTCTCAGTTTCCCATGAAGCATCTTCTATTGGGCCATTTTTCCACTTAATAAGGTATTCTTTGATTATTCGAGAACGAATTCTTCTTTCTCTGATCTCAATGACAGCCTCTGGATCTAAAACAAGTTTCCCGTCTTCATCTAAAGTAGGAAGTGTCGTCTGAGCAGTTTGATGTTGTCCCAGTAATTTTTTAAGATTTGAAACATGAAAAACGTTGTGACTTCGACTCTTATCTAGCAAATTCACTTCATATGCTACAGGGCTAATCTTTCAAGTAATTTGATATGGTCCATAAAACTTGGGAGCCAATTTATTCTTTCCTTGTTGCTTAAGCGACAATTGCTTATATGGATGAAGTCTCACAAATACCCAATCTTCCACTTCAAACTCTCGTTTTGTCCTATGTTGATTTGCTTACTGCTTCATTCGATTTTGTGCCATAGTTAAATTATCCTTGAGTACTTGCATTACTCTCTGATTTTCTTCGAGTTGATTCTTTACGGTTTGTACTTTTGCATCACCTTGAACGAGTTCTTTCCATCTTGGGAGCACATAACCATACAATGCTTGGAAAGGCGTCATTTTGGCTGACGTATGATAGGTGGAGTTACACCACCATTCTGCAAGATGTAACCATTGTAACCATTTGTTCTGCTTGTCAGTGACGAAAATACGAAGATAGGCTTCCACACATTTGTTAATGACTTCTGTTTCTCCATTGGTTTGGGGGTGATAGGCTGAGCTCATGTTAAGAGTGATCCGAATTTGTTTGTAGAATTCTATCCAAAAAATTGCTTGTGAATTTGGCATCTCTGTCACTAACGATGATTTTAGGGAATCCGTGTAATTTGTAAATATTTTTACAGAATACTTCAGCGATTTGTTTAGCGGAGTCAATTTTCTTGATACCCATAAAATGTGCATATTTTGTTAATCGGTCCACTACCACGAATATTGTGTCCTTGCCTTTGGACATGAGTAACCCTTCGATAAAATCCATGGAAATTTTCGCCCACTTCTAGTTTGGAATGTGAAGCGGATGGAGTAGCCTTGGAGTCACGACATTTTTGCTTTTATTTCTTTGACAGATGTCACACTCAGCGATGTACTTTTGAATATCTTTATACATCCCCTTCTAGTAAAAGGATTGCCTAGCATTGTAGTAAGTTTTAAAAAAACCTACATGTTTGGCAGCTAGGGAATCATGAGATTCTTTCAACACCTTGGTTTTAAAACTAGATGTAGGGCTTAAGTAGATTCTTCCATTATACCAAAGGATATCATTTCTCCATTCGAATTTTCGACCTTGATTAGAATCGGTAATTAGGGCGCAGGTGTCTGGATGCTTGGCATATTCTCTTCGGATTTCGTCCAACCAATCTAGAACTGCGACTGAGATTGCATAAGCCTTGGCTTCTTCATCTTTTCAAGAAAGGGCATCAGCAACTACATTGTCCTTCCCTCGCTTATGTAGTATCTCCATGTCAAATGTAGCAATTTTTTCTATCCATTTTTGTTGTTCAGTTGACAATGTTTGTTGTTGTAGGAGATATTGAAGACTATTGTGGTTTGTTATACTCAAGATTTTGCTCCCTAGGAGGTATTGTTGCCATTTTGTTAGAGCATTTATAATGGCAAGCATTTCCTTATCATACATGGACTTCCACCTTTCTCTCTTATTGAGCTTCCGGCTTTCAAAAGCTATTAGATGACCTTCTTGCATCAAGACTACTCTTATCCCGAATCCTGAAGCATCGCACTCAACTACAAAGGGTTTTGTGAAATCCGGGGTTGCTAATGCTAGTTGATGACAATGTTTTTAATGCTTCAAAACATTTTTTTGCCTCATCATTCCATCAAAATGAAATTTTTTTCAGTAAGTCTGTTAGAGGGCCCTTTTTATGGGTGTAGTTCTTCACATATCTCCTATAGTACCCTATTAAGCCTAGAAACCATTGTAATTTCGAAATGTTATCTAGTTTGGGCCACTCAGTGATTGCCTTGATCCTAATGGGATCGACTTTGACTCCTTCCTTTGAAATTATATGGCCAAGATAGTCCACTTCTTCTTTTCCAAAAGTGCATTTTGACATTTTTGCAAAAAACTGATGTTCTTCTAAGATGGTGAGTACTTGATCTAAGTGTCGGATATGCTCTCTCCATGTTTTGCTATATACGAGCATATCATCAAAAAATACTAATACGAACTTTCGTAAATATGGTTGGAACAATTCATTCATTGCAGCTTGGAAGGTGGTTGGAGCATTAGTTAGCCCGACGGGCATTACCTTGAACTCATAATGGCCCCCATGAGTACGAAAAACAGTTTTGGCTACATCTTCTAATCTAACCCTGATTTGGTAATATTTTGATCTCAACTCTAATTTCGAGAAGTACTTACCTCCATGAAGTTCATCCATCATCTCATCGATGAATGGAATAGGGAATTTATTCTTAATTGTGACCGTGTTGAGTCCTCTATAATCTATGCACCACTGTAATATCCCAAATACTAATATTCTCTAATGTTCTATTGTAGTGCTGACTCGCACACTCAATCTCTTACAAAAATACGAACTAATTAGGCATGCAAACTTGCCATGCAAAAATGCCCTAAAAAGTAGTTGAATTAGGGTTAGGGTTTGCAGAGAGAAATTAACACTTACCACTGATATTTCGGCTGATAATGACTCCAGAGATAGCTGCATGCATAAAGATCTGGATAGGTGGGCTAGTAGTGCTCCTTTCCTCCGGTGTTACCGCCCCGCAGTACCGTAAGCACCCTCCAGACTGAAGGTAACGTTTTTGTAAAAGGGGAGGTCAGATCAGGATGAAACTTCCTGGGCTTGTCCGTCTACTGATGCCGGAGAGATAGACGGTCACATGCAGAGGTTTGGCAGCCTCTAAGTGCCCTAGCAAATTGATTTGTGGTTTTGCTACTCACGCCCCCCAAGCTCTCTGTTTGTTGATAACTACTCTAGATGAGCAAACTGATGGCTAACAATCACTGTATACGGTAGGATAGGTTTGCTGAGAAAGACAAAGCTGACATGCGGAGGAAAGACTGGGTTTTGTGGTCCCAATGAATCCTTTTGTGGTTTCCTCGCTACTTCCGACTGCAAAACGTGGATCTGCCAATAACCCTTCGGAATGTGCTGAATCTCCGAATACTGAAGTATACGATGAATGATGTGGATAAACCTAGATGATCTATCCCAATAAGAGACTAGGGCAGGTATCTCACTGCAGAACCCTCGCTAGCTGAAGACACTGTCTCCAACCCAACTGTCGTGGCTGCACGGTGTGTTGCTGCTCGAAACTCCAAAATCAATCAACAATAATAATAGATACCTCTTTAGTGTAATCGCCCTTTTAAATAGAACTTCATGCGCTTTTAGGGTTCACATGTCACTTTTAGGGTTTATGCTTCGCATTTGCATGCATGCAATTCTAATTTGTTGTTGACTTTTAAGCCTAAAGAAATAAGGCTTCTTTTATCCGACTGATGACTTGACACTGAATGAATGTCATGTCCTGCACTAAGTATCAAATGCCCTTAGTCAATTCCCTCTCATGCAGTACCCGCTCGAACCTATGGGAATTAAGCAGGTTAGTGGGTGTTTTGGATGCTTAATTAGAGGGGGACATTACAACAACCTAAAAGACCCATCCTTCTTTCGAACTAGCACTTTTGGAGCAGCATAAGGGCTTCTGCTCTTTGAAAGGACTCCACATTTTAACAAATCTTGGGTAAAAAATCAATCTTTGTTTTGTGATGATGGGGATATTTGTATGGTCTGATAATTACAAGCTTTGCCCCTAGCTCTAGCTCAATTAAGTGCTCAGTCTTCCTGTTTGGTGGGAGCTCCATCGGAAGCTCTTGGAACACCTTGTGATGCTTTTGGATTAGCTCTTGTATCTCGAGTGGTTTGCAGTCATCTCCGTCACATGTTATCAACTCCATCTCTTGACATTGTATTACGTAAGCAAGTGCTCCTTTTCGAATTAGCCTTTCCATCTAAAGTGATGTAACCAATTGAGTTTGGGGTGGTTGGAAACCATTCAACTTGTACTCTTTCCCTAGCCAATTGAACTTGATGAAGTGCTCTTGATGGTTAGTGGAGTAAGTACCCAAGGTTTGCAACAATTGGATTCCCAACACAACGTCCACTCCTCCCAGAGGTACTGCAAAGAAGTCGGGTTCTAGCCTCTAGGTTATACTCTTGCATTTGTAATTTAACCTTGTGACATTTTCCCACATTTTCAATCTTCTTGTCGGCTACTACCATAAATTTCATGTTCGACATTGGAAAAACAAATAAGTTGAATATCTTAGCAAGATTAACATTAATAAAGTTATGCGTACTTTCGGTATCTATGACAATCGAAACATTGTTGTTTTTGATATGTCCTTTTAGCTTCAATGTTTGTGGTTGGGATATCCCTGTAATTACGGCTAATGAGATTTTTGGTGTATCATCTTCTAGTTCTGAGTGGCAGTCATGGTGGGTTCTTCTATCTTCCTCACTTGACTCTTCACATTCTGAGATTTTTTTCTTCTTCTTCGACTTTGCAAGCATACAGTTTTTGGGGATTGCTCCTTTGCAAACAACTATGCTTAAAATCCCATTTTTTCCCACAATATTTGCACTTTCCTTCCCTCATCCTTTGGGCTTCTAAACTAGGTTTTGCCCCTTCCCTTAGATGCAGCGGCGTAAAACTTGAAGTTCATGTATTCGTTGATTGGGGAGGATTCCTCTTGGAGTAGTTTTTGTTGAAGCTACTTTGAGTGGATCGTTTAAACTTGTTATCGATGATCTTGGCCTTACGTCTTGCCTTATCCATAGTGTAGTGTTATGTAATTCTAACTCTTCTCGAATGTGCGGTTTAGTCCATGTATGTATGTTTGCAAACGTTGGTCATCGATTAGTTCTAGAACTCAAGTTGCCAAAGCTTCCCATTCACATGTGTATTCATCTACACTGCCTTTTTGCTGCAATCTGGTGATCTTGGGAAAGAAGTCTTTCTCGATTAAGTCTTAAAACCTCTTAAGATTATTTTTAAAGTTATTCCAATTAAAAGATCAGACTCGAGTTGTCGTCTTCCACCACATGTACCAATTGTACCCATTCCCTCTAACTGCATGGCGGCATACTTAATCTTCTCGCTATCGTAGGGTATGTTATGGATATCAAAGTATTCCTTGGTTTATTGATCCATGTGATACATTGCTTCTCGCCACCATCAAATTTGGGTAACTCTAGCTTTACCCTTATCTGGTATCTGTGTGCTTGGGGAATTGATATCAACGGAATGTTAAGGAAGGGAACTTCGTGGGGTGGCGTCGTGTCATTTTGGCTTGGCGATTTAGGCGTATTTGGAGGAGGTGTATTGAAAGGGTCTAGGTTATAGCTAGGTGGGGGAATTGAAGTGTGCGCCAGTCGTCTGGCCAAGATAGTGTTGAGAGATTCTTGTGTCTTCTTTTTCTCTGCTTGCAATGCACTGATGCCTTGCTCTAGTCCCACCTTGAGTCCTGTTACTTTGTTATTGTTTTTGTCGATGTCTGCCTTGAGTTTTGTTGCCGCCTTTCATACACCTAGGGGGAACGTGACAGAAATCTTCAAGCCACTCGGTATGTCCTTGGGGGAAAGTCTTGAGTCAAGGCTGTCACCTTGTTCTTCACTCCTCAGTTTAGGCCAACACTAATGAAGCCAAGGGGGGTAGACCCTATTTAGTTGCTAAGGCAGTTAAGGCTTAGTGTTATGATGAAGATTAAATTATTTAGGAGTTTAATGAAAGAGAATACTAACACAAGATATTGCAACAAGATTTAAATCACAACAGCATAAAAATCAATGTATGATATATCAAAGCACATGAAAGCATATGATTGTATAATGTAAAGAACCAGTGCCAAAATGGAGTCCACAGATAAAAAGTGTTATTGTATTGCTGAAAGAAAAGTGTTGCAAGTGCTCTTGGTCATTTTTAAGTTAATGTGGAGTTGAGTTGATTAACTTATCGGGAGAAGGGGACTCTGGATATACCCGAAGGTACGACGAGTATGTCCAAAACCATTATCCGATGTGGCTCCCAGCAAGGAATGTGTGGGCTGGTTGGAGTCTCGGAGATGTGTTCAACACTGCACCAACAAGGGTGTAGCCTAACAGTGTCTTGAGGCCACTACCCAGTTGTTCCCGCTTCCTTTGTAGATTTTTCCACCACAATAGACTGAATCAAGGAGGTGGATTTTTGCCTAGGAGGTTAATTGGGGCGTGAAAACTAATTAATCTAGTCACCCATGTTGCTTTTGATTCAACCAATTGTTCGGTCGAACCGCAGCAGTGCAAAACATACACAACGGAGTCTAAAGGATTTTAAGGATTTTATGACTAGTTTTGTTTGTTAAGAAGGCAAAAAATGACCTCCAAGAATCTCTTTCAATTCAAGTGAACCTCAATCGGGAAAGCAAAGAGGGGTAGATTTTATTTACGTTTTTATAGTGAAATTAAACATGCAAGAAAATACAAAGAAATTTATCTAATTAATCTACCACGAGTCTCTTTCCCCTTTCGGGTCACTTGGGAAATCGTGGGGTAAGCTGTAGTATTACTTTGAATATGGAATGATAAGATTTTGCAGTATTAAGCAAAGTATACTATCTTGCAGATGAATAAAACAAAGTAAACTAAAGCAAAAAATTGAAAAAATAAAAAGTGCAAAAATTGGGCATCGACGCGGACACCCTAGGGGGATGGGGGGTGGGCTCAAAAGAGCCTACTCGAGATATCTTTTAGTATGCTCGGTTACAATGCTTTGTTGGAAAATGTCACTTGGTTCTCATAGAAGATGAACCCAAGGGCTTACAAAACTATCAAAAATAGAAACCGAAAGAAGGGAACACTCCTGGGGAGCTCTGGATGCCACAAATGTCAATTTTCGGGCAGCACCTCTTCCTCTTTTTGGATGGACCTGCTAAAAACCAGCAAGCAAATGCCAGTGAAGAGTACCCAAAAACACTTTAAAAGTGTCTTTGGACAACCTAAAAAAAAACGCTAAATAAAAACCAAGTTAATACGAGATTTAAGAAAACATGTAACTAAGAAGAGTGGGCTTGTGAGACCCACTTTTCTTAAGATCTTGGACAGCCTTTAAAGAGAAGCCAATTCAAGCACTTTAGATTTGTGATATATAACTTTTAAAATCAAATACTAGACTCTACTTCAAGCCTTAAGATTTTACTATGAAATGACTTGCATAAAAGAGAAACTAGCCATGTTAGATCTAGTATCAAATAAAAATTTTAAATTTCAAGATCTAAGCATGAAATAAATCAAATCTAAATAATGAAACTTGCATAAACGAGATCTGAAAACTTGTAAGAAACAATAACCAAGAAGATTAAACTTTTTTTTAAAGTGAAGGAAAGAGAGATTGAAAGAGTGTTGGAAGCCTGGGGATGTTGGGCCATGGAGTCTGCTTTAGTGGAACACCGAGGAACTATGTCCTCAATAAGATCTTGAAAATGAGGAAGATTCAAACTAGCTCAACACCTTCTACAAGTGAGATCACCTGCAACTTAGAAGTCCTTGCACAAACAGATGGTTAAAACATAGGTGCTACTGGAAAAAGACAATTAGAAAGCATGCAATTAAACTTAAAATACATGCAACTCCAAGAGATCTAAAACAAGCAAACAGTAAGAGCATAAATCAAACTAGAATAATCACTTACACTATTAGGAGGGAGCTCCCCTTCAAGGCCCACAGTTAACCAACAAAAAGCAAAGACAAATAATACAAATTATACCTCATAAGCACTTGACAATCACAATCCACACATGAAAAGCATTACACCATAGATCTTGCTTCCAAAGCCTTCTTTATTCCAACTGGTAAACAATAAAATATAAGCAATAGCATTCCTTCAGTCCTCTGATCATGCAAAAATCGAGGAAAGGAGCCCTGCTTAAATAGCAAAAATGCCCCAGGGGGGGTGCTACCTACACTGAAGATAAACCCGGAGTGTATCTGAGTTGAACTGAGCTTGGACTGAGTTGAAGAGGAGTCACACTGAAGAAGCAATGCCACCTTTCACCTACCAACCACTCAAACCAATCATCAACTGCCAACACCTAACTAACTCACCAACCGACGTTCTCCCTCATCCCCTCATGCGTGAAGTTTCCAAGGATGACGTGAGAAAGTGGGTGATGTCACCCAATGATATGCACTAGCTTTTAAAGGAGTAACCTAAGGTTTAATAAACCAACACTTAATAAATACCAAGCATTAAACTTTCAAAGGGGTGGACCCCTCCTTCCACCTCACGCAAGCTTCAAAGCTTTGACGTGAAGAGGTGGGTGATGTCACGTACATGATTCATATCATTCTCTACTCTTTAATTTAAAACCAAAGTTTAAGTTATAACATGGAAAAAGCTTCGCATGATTTATGGGGACCCATGCCATGTCATCTCCACACCTAAATATTTTAATATTTTGACATTTTAAACCTGACTTTAGTGCCAAAATGTCGTAATTTAGCATTAAAATGCCATCTTGATGCACTTTTAGCTGAATAATGCTCCACGGGGCGTTTTGGTCACCCGAATGATATGAAAACTTTCCTTTGGGGTAAAGAGGATGCTCTGAATGTGAAAACGAGCATCCCCACGCCAAAAACGAACTCCGCATCTGACTTTTATTGCACTTTGAATTTTTTTAATTAAACCATTAAAAATGGCCTAATTTTGCGGGAAAAATTATTTATTTCGGAATTAGACGAAACTCCAAGGGGACCTAACACATGTCCATACAACTCAATTTGAATGCCTAGCATGTTGAAAAACACTGACATGAAGGCTCTAATAACCTCCTAAGGCCTAACCACAAAGATGACTACCCCAACTTTAAAGGTCTGAGTGAAAAACTCAGAAATTATTCTTCGTTTATTCAACAACCAATAATAACCAAGGGAAAAAACACTCTGGGCTAGTTGGCTTGATGCTCAAGTCTGGGAAGCCGAGCCTTTTATAAAAATTATCATGCTAGCACATTTTTTACAAGTTCCCCAAGGGGGTATGTACATGCGTTTACAAAAGTTTCAAACAGACTCCCCGAAAAAGGTTGGCGGACCTCTGAACTTTGATCATGAACAAGTGTGCTTGTTCAAACCTTGTCGGCTCACTTGAAAAATTCCACCAAGTACAACTGAGGTGGTAGCATCTGGCTCCAACTGCGAAACGTGTGCTCGATCTGGTCATAGGGCAAGGAGAGGATACGAGAACACCAGAATCTTTGGTTTTATAAACTGTAAAAACATCTCAACTTGACAAGAAAACCTTAGTAGCACCAATTTTATATAAAATCCAAATGAACCAATAAGCTGCTTAATTCAAACAAAATAAATGTAGCTAACTAATGAAAAAAAAAAATTATACCCAAGTATATAACGGAAAAGCAAAGAGTAAATGCTCGCTTTAAGGAGCTTATTTTCCTACTCTAAACATGATATAAAAAAGGTTAGGTGTAATCAGAAATCCAATGTAACCACCTAAGCATCTTATTAACATAAAAAAAAAAAATCCAAGTTTCGAAGGCCTAGTTTCGAAAATATTACAAGGAGTAAAAATTTCCAAAACCTCATCATTAAGTGGAGAACATAGAGGAGTTTCATCATATACCATACAGACTTCATCAAAATTTTCTTTATAAGTTTCTATGATGGTTTCTTCTTGAGGTAGATCTAGAGTACGAGTATTATCATCATCAATGACATAAACTTGAGGACACTTCAAATCTTCAATTGCATCAGAGGTGGATTTTTAATAATATCTTCAATCAAGGGCTCCTTGTTGTCTGCCGATTGCACACCAGCAGTAGAAATCTAACGAAAGTTATCTCCTCACTTAGGAAAGTGGGAGCGGTGTGACCTTGGGGACAAGCACAGAGCTAGGTACTGTCCACCTACTCCTAGCTCCTCCGTTTAGGCTAACTCCTAACGAAGCCAAAGGGGGTAGTCCCTACAAAAGAGTATCTATGGCTCTTAAGTTGTTAAAGTGTTCTTAAAGGTTGCGGATGCGGATGGGTGTTATTTAGGAGTTATTATGATTTGAAGATGTTTACTTTATCATGAATATGACACAAAATCAAAAGCAATCCACGTTGCTAACAAGAGATTAAAAGATAAGTATAAATTCCAGACTTTTGATTAAGCATTCAGAGATAGCAATTACAATGAACCACAGACAATTGATCAATATAAGATGATTATGCAAAATTAATCAAGGACCAGTGCCTTATGGCGTCAATGATACTTAAATGCGCAAATAAAACAATAAGTCTAGGAATCCAACTAGTGAGTATTAGATTGTGCGAATGCTCTTGGTAGGTTTTAAGGATTTTATGTGCTCTTGATTTAGGTGTCAACAACGGTTTGTCAAAAGCCGGGAGAATAATCTAAGTTCCCTCTGTTGAAGACATGTCGGGCCCACCCAGTATCCCAAGCTAGTATCACGAAGATTGACCAGCTAGCTGAGAAGCTTAGACAACAGGATTCTGGGGCCTCTACTAGGAAGTACTTTGGAAGATTCCCTACAACATCGGTGCGTTGGTTGCGGGGTGTTAAGTTTTATTAAGTTATTCTTGCAGGGTTAAAGATCCAGTGCCGTTTCTGGGTACTCCGATCTGAGATCAATCAGAGCATACTCTGGCAAGGAGGGGAGGGAGTTAATTAATTAAAGGAGTGTGTGTTGCAAGTTTTATTAAAGCAGATTAATTAAAACTCTCCGACAAAGAGCGCTCTTGACCTTGTCTTATGACAAAGGTTCAAGAGACTTATCTAATCTAAATGCCTAATGCAAGGATATGCAGATCTAATAATGCTCTCCGATAGAGAGTGCTCTTGACTTGGATTCTGACAAGTTCAAAAGACTTTAATTAATTAATTGATTAAACACTCAATGGAAAAATAATAAAGATCTAATCTACCCAAGAGTCTCTTTCAGGCTTTTTTAGGGCCCTAATCGAGAAAGCAAGGGGGTAAGTAAAACTATATCAAAAAGTTAACAAAATTTGCATTAGCTTAAGTAAATACACAAAGCAACATGTTTACTTTTATATTTTATGAATGATGAACTAAACAGAAATAAAACTACATTACTTTAATGGGAAAAACAAACTTCTAATTATTGAAACTATTATATCCTACTTTAGCAAAATGTGAAGCAAAGCATGAAAATTGTGAGACGATACAAGCTTCCCCCAAATGGGGGAAGAGAGGTGTGGGAGCCGTAATCCCACTTGCTTTTTATTAATTTGTTACAATGCTTGAAGTTTGGAGTCCTTTGTGATCTTGAGAGTGTCTTCAAGGCAACCTGTAGAATGGGGATTAAGAAGGGGGGAAAATGAATGTTTCTTGTAGCTTATTTCTTTGATTTTTTGTCAGCATTCCCACTTAACCTGTCACGGAAAGAGAAAAACCAGAGAGATATTTCCCTGCAAAATGATGGGTTAAACAATACAATACACTACCAAAATACACTTAGTACTTAAGCAAAATATAGGAACTTTGTGCTGCTTCAAGTACTAACTAGATCTAAGAGAAAATGCAAAAATTTGACACTTCCTAGATCTAGAAATGAGAGCAAGTAGATGCAAAAGATTAGCTTTATAAATCATAATTCTACTTGCAAACATAAAGTGAAATAATGAAAAAAAAATTAACTTTAGGGTGAATGGAGAAGATAAACCACTTGGATCTTGAATCCTTGAAACCACTTTGGATCCCACTAGCATGCAGCTGCTAGACACATACGCTTTGCTCCAAGAAAAGGAGATGCAACTTAGTTCAACCTTTTACTTGGTACGGTGAAGTGATCTGCAAACACAATCTTATACACTTGCCCAAATGGGGGTTAAAACATGTATTATTTATCAATCAAATCCCAAAAGCATGAAATACAGCTGAATAAAACAATGCTCTTTAAGACTTTTGAAAGTAAATGGAATAAATAGGTAACTTGAAAGCTACAAATACCTATTCTTACGTGCTTTTATAAGCCCTCTAAAGCATGTATTAATACCCACAAATTAGCAAAAGTAAAGAAACTAAAACAATATCACCTCATTAACCGGAACATGCGCATCCAAGATCTACCCAGCATGAGCCTCCAAAACCTTTCTTTATTACAAAATAGGTTGCATAAGAGCAACAAGCATTACAATATTTCACCAGAGGTTCTTTACATCAATCATCCACCCAGATAGAGCTAAAAGAGCCTCTATTTATACAATAAAAGAAGAACCCAAAACCCTAAAACCAAAAAACCAGACCTAACCGGACCGACATACCACTGAAAGACCAAACCTGAAGAAGATGAGTGGGGAGTGAGGGGAGGCCTCCACCTAGGCAAGGCGCCCCCACTCCAACCCTAGGCAGTGAAAACCAAGCCCAAATTCATCCCACACGTGTGATGATGCCCCTGATGAGGAGAGAGGGGGTGAGCATGAGAGAGGGGTGTGATCAAGCTAAGGGAGGCGTGAGCTAGGTAAGGAGGAGCTGCTGCTAGGTCTGGAGGGGCCTACCACTGAAAGACCAAACCTGAAGAAGATGAGTTGGGAGTGAGGGGAGGCCTCCACCTAGGCAAGGCACCTCCACTCCAACCCTAGGCAGTGAAAACCAAGCCCAGATTCATCCCACACGTGTGATGACGCCCCTGATGAGGAGAGAGGGGGTGAGCATGAGAGAGGGGCGTGATCAGGCTAAGGGAGGCGTGAGCTAGGTAAGGAGGAGTTGTTGCTAGGTCTGGAGGGGCCTACTGCTGTCAGATCATAATGTTATCATCAGTCCCTACCTCGATCAAATCATCAAACCAATGAGTGCTCTCCATCTCATCCAATTTGGGAGTTTAGCTGGAGATGACAAATCCATTAACTGAATATATCTTTATTGCTCACTAAATGCTGACTGAAACTGAGTTATGATAACTCCAATCATCATAAATGCCCATTGAGATGTCATTTAGCCTTTTATTTCGCTGAATTTGGATTAATTTGGAGAGTTTTAATTTTCTCCAAAATAATCATTTTTTGATAAAAAAAACTCCATTTTTTCCCCAAAAATGACTTTTTTGAGAAAATGTGCATTATGTGTCCGATTGATGATCTGAAAGTTGGATCTGACTGGCTGGCCGATCAAGAATGATTTTTGGCTTAAGGTTAGAGCCTTCAATCACTGACAATGGAGTCTGGATGACTAACTTAATACAAACGGGATTTTTCCATTTAATTTACGAAAAAATTAATTAAAAACTTAGGAAAATAATTAAAAAATAATTTTTTAACCCGTCCGGTAAAAAAAATTTGGAAAATTTTTAAAGGTCCTATTGACTTAGAACATGACCATGCTTTATTCTAACAATGTCTAGTAGGTTTATATATACTCGGTTGGGCTCTAATAACCCCTCAAGGCTCAGAATTCAAAATCGGGCAACCGAAAGGTGTTGATGAAATTGTCATTGATGCCAACATGGTCTTGATGTCATTAATGCCACCACTTTGCTGAAGATATTGAAGACACAGCTGATATGGTCTTGAAGGTCTTGAAGCCCTGGTAGTCGTTGAAGAAGCCCATGAAGTCTTGGGATCCCTGATGAAGACCATGATGCCCTGGCAAAGGTCATGGAACCCACTACTTGGATGACATAATGGCACTTTGATGAAACCCTTGTGTGTATTATGATGGTGATGACCTCATATGGTCTCTGGCATGTGGTGGATGCCCTTGCCTTGAAAAAGAAGCCTTGAAGGGTCGTGGACATATGAAGATCTCAGGGTTTGTAACGTCTTGAACCCACATATATGGGTCTTGAAATCATGCTAAGTCGGCTCCAATTTAAATTAAATTTTTAGGATGTCGGCTCAATAAAGATTATATGAAGTCGGCTCCATATTTTAAAGAATAAAATAATTGCAAGTCGGCCTCAAATAATATTGAAAATGGGTATAAATACCCCTACCAACGACCTCTTTTCATATACACATAATTCGTGGTTAGCTCTGAGATTGGACTGAGGCAGAATCTCATGGCAGCAGTAGGAAATTTTTGGAAGCAGCTCGCCCTAGCTCACTGTGAAATTTTTTGGAAGCAGCTCGCCCTAGCTCACTGTGGAAATTCTTTGGAAGCAGCTCGCCCTAGCTCACTGTGGAAATTTCGTTGCAATGCTCTGATAATTTTTTGGTGTCTGTGAATTTCGGGAGGTAACCAGCACATTACCATCTCCACGAAGTTGCAGCAACAGTTAATGATCGAATTTTGTTGCAGCTGTGGAGGAAGAGACAATTTACAGCTTCATATTTACCTTTCTTTTTCCCTCGGTGGCAGCAGTGCGTGCTCTATCTTCAGTGCACTGTGGAAAATGACGAATGCAATCTGAATTTGCATGTTAAAACGGGTCGAGTTATAGATCAAAACACAGACATTATAAATTGGATGCATGGATCAAGCTCAGAACTTTGGGATCGAATGCAGAGTTATCATTCAAAGACAGACATGAGTATAGATCACATTTATGGATCGGATCTGGGTTTAACTCTTACATACTCTATGGACCCATAAACGTTTTTAGTAAACAATCAAATGCAGACTTGGTTTGGAAACAGAGCATAGATCTTTCGGTTCGAATGCAGGATTACAGACAACTACAGGAAGTCATATATCATTTTCTATGAAGGCTTCTTTTTCCTTTATCTTTCATATTTCAACATGAAGGATCTATGTGACTGTAAGTGTTCCTTATCCTTGGATACATACTGAGGGAGCTGTTTTGATATCTTGTAATCCTTGGTGCTGGATGACAAGCACATCTATTATTATAGGGTTTCTTTGATGAATTTTGAATGCACGTGATATTTTAATTAGTTCCTTGAGCAGCTGTATTAATGAGAACAGACTTCTGATAAACTGACATGAACCTCATAAGAGCAGAGCAAAGCTTAATGATTGGCAGATCTCAATAAGTAGCATGTGCAAATTCTTTTGAAGACAAGATCAGTCTTTGATAGGACAATCAAGTGGTGACATTCATATTCTTGAAGAAGTTGACAGTCTCTTGTGAAGAAGTTTGGAACTCTAGGATGATGAGTGATGTGCAGTAAGACTTACACAGTTACAGGAGTATATGAGCAGTGGTCAACTATTGTATGAAATTTAGTGATATGATACATAGTGTTATATGCTCATTGGTGTACACAGTATTATATATGCTCAGTGATGTATGCACTGATATATATATAGAAGCAATGATGCAATCATGACAATAATGAAATGATAAACAATGGTAATGAGCAGCTAGTACATTGGCTTTCGAGTTACTTTTGTTGTTTCAAGTTGGCATGATCTTTGAGTAGCTGAGCTAATAATGATGAGCATTAAATGAGAAGGTTTTGGCTTTGAAGGTCATGATGATGAGAACAAACAGTAAACCCTATGATGATGTGCAAGCACTAAAGATGAGCAGTAGCTTGATGCAGACAGCCGAGTAAGAGGAGCAGACCCAAATTATCTCACAGACCAGCAGAGTAACCTTGTTAGCATACAGTAATATGATGTCTGCACAGCAAAACGTTCAGCAATGCTCAGTGATGACTCATATGAAGTGAAGAGGTATGTATGAATAGTCATAGTATATGTTCATACAATAGTATGTACAGTGATATTAGTGTGCAAGTATAAGGGCAGAACTGAAGCTTGATGAGCATCCCTAAGGTGGAAGTTGATAAGACTGGTTAACAATTCTGTATGAGTTTGATGATCTAATGTTGATGACAATAAAGCCTTAACTCTGTCTTGGGCATACACAGGCTGTGTATCTTCCAGGTTTGAGTTTATGTCATAGATCTGAAAAATATATATTGACAGAGGTCTGAAATCATAATGACAGAGGATAGAGATTGGGTAAGTTTTGGGGCTGAGCTGTAGTAAGATGAATTTATGAAGGCCTATGACTGACGAAGTTTTGTCAAAGACATATCTATTCTTGTGTTTTGATGAGCAGTTTTTGGCATCAGCAGAGTTACATGAGTTAGAGCAGACCCTAAGTGATTTGGCCTGAACTTTAAGTCCTATGTATTGGCAGAAAGTGGCATGTGCAATTGATGCATGAACAGTGGACAGAATGCTTTGGGACACAGACATTGTGAAGACTGTATTGTGTTGAATTACTGATATCATTTCTGAATGCATTGTATAAGGTGTTATACACAGGCCTGAAGAATCAATATTGACAGCTGCAAATAAACATTGATGGATATTTGAGCAAAGATTGAGACTATGACCAGCAGTAGTGATGATGAGCAGATGAACAAGAAGATTGATGAGCAGTGAAGAGGATGAGCAGCAGAGGTTAACAAGCTGAGATTGACCAGAGATTCATGAGCAGCAGTGAGCAAATGAACAAGAAGTTGATGAGCAGCTGACCAGCAACAGCAGAGATGAGCAGTCCTTGATAACTTGGCAGTATTGAAGAGCAAGTGTGTTGCAGCAGTGTTAATCAGCAGTATTGACCAGCAGCAGATTGAAGAGACAAGTGATGAAATAATGTAACAGTGAACTTTAATTGTAAATGCAAGCTTAACTTGCTTTTGAGGTTAGGATATACCTCAAACCCTTCTTAGCAAGGTCTAAGAAAACCAGGCAGGGTTCTGGATCCAGAGTAGGTGCTCTATGTATCAGTAGGTGCTGATTTTGCCTAACGGTTGTAGCCGGACCAAAATAATATAAAAAGATTACAAATTTATATGGTGTGGTGTTCTTCTATGTTATGATTCTTGTTGAGTTAAATGCTATGATATGTGAATGATATGAAATGATTATGAGATTGGTAGAACAATGAAATGATGAATTAGTAGTTAAGTGTGACAGGTCAAGAAAAGTTGTAAAAATTGCTTTACACTGATTCACCCCCCCTCTCAGTGTCTACAGAAGGAGGAAACAAGAGGAAACGAGAGAAAACCTCGTCAATTTTTCTTTCGTTTCCTCCAAAGCTGGAAGGAGGAAACGAGAGAAAACCTCGTCAATTATACTCGACTATAGGCAAAGCATAATTGTCAAGGGCAAAAAACTCCCTGGAATACCTTAGTTGAAATTCTACGTCTTAGGAAACCGAACCCCTCAAAACACCCTACTAGCACATTTTATTACAAACCCCGCGGGGCCATGGTCAAAATTATTCAAATGAAAAATTGGCTAGCCAATATTGGCTAGACATGAAGACGGATCAACTGATACACTGGAATCAAACACTGGACATGTTTGTCAACCGGCGACTCCTCAGGTAACCCAACTATGGTACAAAAAGTTGGTAACACTCCTTATGTGCCTCTTCAAAGGGGTCGTTATGAATCTCTTCTTTAGCGTCAGGCTGTATTCTAGGGAGGAGGGCATCATATTTTGTAACAAGTTGCTTAATCTCCCCACTTCTCCTTCATACCAACGCAAAAGGAAACATTCAAAAAAATCAACCATAGAAACTATGGATTTTTCAGAAAGATCATCGAACCAATTCTCTGCATCCCCTTTCAAGGAAAATGAGAAAATGAACATCAGATCATCCTCATGCACCACATTAAAATCAGCCACCAGCTTGAAGAAAGTAGCAATATGATGGGTGATTGATTCACCATCATTTCCAAAAAACTCCGAGGCAACAATGAATAGTTTAGTATGGTCATAACAATTGTTAAGAAACCCACAGACATTTGAGAAGTGTATTGAGGGGCACGCATCGAGCAAGAGCATGTGAAGACCTTCTTTACCCATAGTAGAATTCAACTATTTAGATATGAAGTAATAATGGAGAACATCTGGTACTGAATCAGGAAAGCTGTCAAATAGTGAGCTTTAAAATTTACCGTGTCTCATGAGCTTATCTACACACAACTAGTATCAACACATTAATGAGATACAAGGGTTTTATCCCTTCAATGGAGTCACCATGTGAAAAGAAAATATGCATTTATAAATCTTTCACAAAAAAATCAGTGGAGTCGCCAGATGAAAATTAAATATCTACTCTAAGCATTCATCAAACAAAGAAAAACAAACAAAAAAGAAGAAAACAAAAGTCGTACTCCAGGAATAAAAAGATTTATACCCGACAATGGCGCCAGAAAATGTTGTCGCCTTTCACACACCTAGGGGGGAACGTGGCAAAAATCATCAAGCCACTCGGTGTGTCATTGGGGGAAAGTCTCGAGTCAAGGTTGTCACCTTGTTCTTGACTCACCCATTTAGGCCAACTCCTAACGAAGCCAAGGGGGGTAGACCCTATTTAGTTGCTAAGGTTGTTAAGGCTTAGTGTTATGATTAAATTACTTAGGAGTTTAATGAAAGAAAATACTAAGACAAGATATTGCAACAGGATTTAAATCACAACAGCATAAAAATCAATGTATGATATATCAAAGCACACGAATGCAGATGATTTGTAATGTAAAGAACCAGTGCCAAAAGGGAATCCATAGATAAAAAGTGTTGTTGTATTGCTGAAAGAAAAGTGTTGCAAGTGCTCTTGGTCAGCTTTAAGTTAATGTGGAGATGAGTTGATTAACTTACGAAGAGAAGGGGACTCCGGATATACCCGAAGGTACGAGGAGTATGTCCAAAACCATTAACCGATGTGGCTCCCCGCAAGGAATGTGTGGGCTGGTTGGAGTCTCGGAGACGTGTTCAACACTACACCAAGGGTGTAGCCTAACAGTGTCTCGAGGTCGCTACGTAGTTGTTCCCGCTTCCTTTGTAGATTTTGATATCGCAACAGATTCAATCGAGGCATTGGATTTTCGCCTAGGAGGTTAATTGGGGCGTGAAAACTAATTAATCTAGTCACCCACGTTGCTTTTGATGCAACCAACTATTCGGTCAAACCGCAACGGTGCAGAGCATACACAACGGAGTCTAAAGGATTTTAAGGATTTTATGACTAGTTTTGTTTGTTAAAAAGGCAAAAAGTGACCTCCAAGAATATCTTTCAATTCAAGTGAACCTCAATCGGGAAAGCAAGGAGGGGTAGATTTTATTTATGTTTTTATAGTGAAATTAAACATGCAAGAAAATACAAAGAAATTTATCTAATTAATCTACTACGAGTCTCTTTCCCCTTTCAGGTCACTCGAGAAATCGTCAAGTAAGTTGTAGTATTACTTTGAATATGGAATGCTAAGACTTTTTGCAGTATTAAACAAAGTATACTATCCTGCAGATGAATAAAACAAACTAAACTAAAGCAAAAATGAGAAAAAATAAAAAGTGCAAAAATGGGACACCGACGCGTATCCCCCCTAGGGGATGGGGAGTGTGCTCGAAAGAGCCTACTTGAGATACCTTTTATTATGCTCAGTTACAATGCTTTGTTGGAAAATACCACTTGGTTCTCATAGAAGATGAACCCAAGGGCTTACAAAACTATCAAAAAAAGAAACCAGAAGAAGGGAACACTCCTGAAGAGCTCCGGAAGGCCCAAATGTCGATTTTGGAGAAGCACTTCCTCCTCTTTTTGGATGGACCTGCTAAAAACCAGCAAGCAAATGTCAGTGAAGGGTGCCCAAAAACACTATAAAAGTGTCTTTGGACAACCTAAAAAAACGTTAAATAAAAACCAAGTTAATATTATATTTAAGAAAGCAAGTAACTAAGAAGAGTGGGCTTGTGAGACCCACTTTTCTTAGGATCTTCGACAGCCTTTAGAGGGAATCCAATTCAAGCACTTTAGATTTACGAGATTTACGAGATATTTTGATAAGAATATGCAGTCTTTAGGAGAGTCAAACATTCAGGGTTACTCTAGATCATCAACTCCTCTAAAAACGGTTGAACCTAAAGGAAAAGAGCCATCAAACGAAGCATATGAAAAGAAGCTCATGGACCTGACAGAGAAAATGCAAGACATGGAAAGGAAGCACTTAGCACAGATTAAAGAGGTTCAGAATAGGGTCATAACTATTGAAAGAACTCAACCTCCACCACCTCCTAGAACTTTCCCTACAAGACCAACATGGCAGAGAAAAAATACCAACCATGAGCAGAGGCCTCCTCATCAACTAGAGGCTGCTAATATGGTTGAGCCTTACAAACCATTTTGTAGGGCATGCAGAGATTTCCATGAGGAATATGGCAGCCATTACGCATGTTATGTTCAGGAACATGGTTATCCCGAGGGTTGCGGTCCCAACACATCTGCAAGAGAGCCTAAATTCATCCACAATGTGGGAAACATCTATAATAATCATAGGGATAGTTGGAATCAAGCCAACCGATTTCATCAAGGGGTTGACCACTTGACTGAATATTATGGGGAAATGCCTTCAAATAGCAACAATGTTCAGAACTTTAAAGGCATAACATATCAAAGAAGACCAAGGGAAGGACCATCTACCCAAACTGCTTCAAAGGTAATAATTTCTAACATCCCTCCAGAAATAAATGATAAGTTGGATTCTGTTGCTCTAACTTTTGATTTAGGTAGTTGGTTGGCAAACTCCAAAGTTCCAGTTCCCGTTCTCGAGCTATGTAAGATTTCTAGTCAAAAAGAGAAACTGCTAAAAATGTTAGAGCCTCAAGCTAATAATGTTCCCCTCCCTACCTCAAAGACAGTTGCACTTAAAAGACCTACAGCTCCCAAGAAAGTAACTTTTTCCAATACAGTAGAACCTTCACCCAGTCAAGAAAATGTCTATGGAGATCCCCCTGTAATCTTGCATACTAGGGACCCAAGAAAATAAGATCACCCGCCCTTCTACATATCATTGATGATAGGTGATCTTCTCCTGCACAACTGTATGCTAGATTCAGGGTCAGGATCCAATCTTATGACTAAGAAGGTCATGCAGCAACTTTGCCTTAGAACCACACGCCCCTACCAAAATGTATGTGCCATGGACTCTAAACCTATCAAAGTTGAAAGTATGATTGAAAGGCAGCACGTAAAATTAGCCAAGTATCTGGACGTCCATGTTCCCATGGATATCCTCGTCATAGATGTGCCGGATAAATGGGGCATGCTGTTATCTAGAAAATTTGGTGCCACTTTAGGGGGATCCATCCAAATGGACTGGACATACGCCACTGTACCTGCATCAAGAGATTCATTGGTTAAGTTACATACTTAGAAAGAACGAAGATATCATGTAGAAAGCCCGAGGAAACCATCAAATGAATATGTCAACTACTCAAGTGGACTAGGGATATACCAGATCAACTCTACTTTCTTAAAGCCTATCCAGGAAGAAATAAAAAATGAAAAACTTAATGAATTATGGAGGATGAACTTTGATGGAGCTTACTCTAGAGCAAGAAAAGGGGCTAGGATAATCATTATTTCACCAGAGGGTAAAGATTTCAACTTTGCTTTTAGATTGGAATTTGAGGCAACCAACAATATGGCAGAGTACGAGGCACTTCTACTAGGCATCGAGATTGGCAAGGACATGGGAGTCAAATTGCTTAGTATTAAGGGGGATTCCGACCTAATTGTCCAACAAGTTAAAGGTCAGTTTCCATGTAAATGTCAAAGATTAAAAAAGTACAGAAATGCAATCTGGGATACAATGGAATTTTTTGATGCCCTTCATATAGAAGCAATCCCTAGAGATCAGAATAGTGCCACCGATCGACTAGCATTTGCAGCTTCAGCACTTCAGCCGTCAGATGAGATGTTAGAGGGGGATTGTCTTTAGAAATTAACTTCAGACCTTCTGACCTTCTGTTCCCGATAATGTAGAACATTGGCAGGTTTTCAAAGATGATGAACAAATCTTGAAATTTATTCATAATGTTGATGAGTTCTCTAACTTTAGAGTAAATGATCAGGAGGAAAATAAAGAGTATCCTAGAGAAGGCGACCAGTTTAATAACCCTTTCCCACGTGGTCTAGTTGCTTTAGAGAACATTTTTGATAGGCAAGACAGAAGAAAGAGTAATGTTGAACAAATGAAACCTGGGGAGTATATTGAGATCAACATTGAAACGGAAACAGAACAAAAAATGATAAAAATTGGAAAGGTTACCTCTGAAAAGGAAAGGAACAACCTTATAAACTTGGTCAAAGAATATAGGGATGTTTTTGCCTTCACTTATGACGAGCTTAAAGCATATAGGGAAGATGTTTTTCAGCACACCATTCCCTTAAAACCTGGACGTCAAAAAGGCAAGCCTTTCCATCAAAAACTTAGGCAAATAAATCCTAAGTTAGCGCCTATTATAAAGAAGGAGCTAGAAAAAATGTTAGCAGCAGGAATTATAGCTCCTACGAGACATTCAACATGGTGCTCTAACTTAGTTGTAGTTAGAAAGAAGAATGGGAGTTTAAGGATATTTATAGATTTCAGAAATCTAAACATAGCATGTCAAAAGGACAATTACCCCCTCCCTAACATGGAGACCCTCCTCCAACGGGTCACTGGATCAAGCATGATGTCAATGCTAGATGGTTTTTCTGGTTATAATCAAGTAGTCATCCAAGAAGAAGATAGGCACAAAACCACTTTCACAACTCCTTGGGGCACTTTTGAATATCTAAGAATGCCTTTTGGCCTCACAAATGCTGGGGCTACTTTTCAAAGGGCCATGAATTATGCCTTCAAGGAGTTGATAGGCAAAATCATTGAGATCTACCAAGATGACCTCACTGTGTTTTCGAAAGAAAGATCCAGCCATATTGGTCATCTCAGGAAGATATTTGAGCGATGTAGGAAATTTGGCATTTCCTTGAATCCGGCTAAGTCAGTGTTGGGTATTGAAGAAAGAAAACTCTTGGGACACATTATAAACAAGGACGGTGTCAAGATTGACCCGAAGAGAATAGAAGCCATAAGGAAGATCCATCTACCTAAAAATGTGGAAGCACTCCAATCTTTCAATGGGCATATAAATTTTATCAGAAGATTTATTTCTAACTTGGCTGAACTCATGAAACCTATGCAAGCCTTAAGAAAAATGCCAAGTTTGTATGGACAAATGAGGGTAGGGAAGCCTTTGGTTCTATTAAGAATGACATTACCAAGTCTCCAGTCTTAGTCGGCTCGGATTACACGAAAGATTTCATGATCTTTTCTTTTGCTTCAAAAGACACTATTGTCGGCGTGTTGCTCCAGAAGAACTTCGAAGGGCTCGAGCAACCTATAGCTTTCATGAGTAGAGCCTTACAAAACTCTGAATTAAAATATACCATCATCGAAATGCAGGCTTATGCCTTGGTCAAATCTTTGAAGCATTTCAGAACATATATTGGATACTCTAAAGTCATTGGATACGTTCCCCAAACTGCAGTGAAAGACATCCTGTCTCAACAGGATTGTTTAGGAATAAGGGGCACATGGGTGTCCAAAATCCAGGAGTATGACCTTGAAATAAAGCCTACCAAATTGATCAAAGAACAAGGCCTTGCTAAAATGCTTACTCAAAGAAATGAAGAAGCCATTGAAATGATTGCCGAAAACAATATCCCTCAACCAGCCATGACTTATTGTCTAATCCACTGTTTTATAGTAAAGTAGCTAGCTGGTTTTTCATTTTTCGTGACAGGTTAAGCGGAAATGCTGGTGAAATTTTGAGGTTTCAAGCTCTTCAAATCATCTCTAATCCCCCCTTCTTCATCCCCCTTTCTCCGGATTGCATTGAAGGCCTTTCAAGATCAAAAAAGAATCCCAACATCAAAGGCATTGTAAAAATTAATAAAGAGCAAGTGGGATAAAGGCTCCCACACCCCACTTCCCCCATTTGAGGCAAGCCTGTATCGTCCGTTTTTTCATGTTTGCAATTTCTTTGTTTTATGCTTGTAGAATAATTGGTTAGAATAGATTAGGAAAGGTTAGTTTCAACTTCTGGAAAAGTTTGTTTTTGCTTTCATAAAAGTCAAAAGAAAAAAGCTTCTTGTTTTTTGTTTAGCTTTATTCTAGAGCTTTCTTTCATTTAATATAAATTGCAAAAATAAAAAGAACTAAAATCTCTTGAATCTCAGCGTCAGGTGGATCAAGAGTGCTCTCTGTTGGAGGGTTTGTGGTTATTCTTTAATTCATGCATTTTTGCTCTTTATTTTGTTATTTTAAATCCAAGTCTCTTGAACTTGCCGAAATCCAAGTCAAGAGCACACTCTGTCGGAGAGCATAATAGTCTTGCATCATCCTTGCATTTAGGCATATAGAGTAACCAAGACTCTTGAACTTTTGTCATAAGACATAGTCAAGAGCGCTCTCTGTCGAAGAGTTTAATTGTGTTCTAATAAAATTTCCAACTTACATTTTCCCCTTAATTAATTTACTTCGTTGCTATCCCTCACCTAGTATGCTCTGCCGACTTTCATAGTTGGGCTCGTACTCAGAACAGTGAGCGGATTTGATAATCTCTCAAGTAACCACGTAATAAAATTTTACCCCCATAACCAACGCATCGGCGTTGCCGAAAGTATTCAAAGTCATTCTTAGTAAAGGCGCCAGAACTCCCCGTTGTCTTAGAGTCTCGGCTAGCCAGTCAATCCGCAGGATACCAGCCTGGGATACTAGACGGGCCGACATGTCTTGAACGAAATAACTTGGAGCGCTTTCCCGGTTGGTCTTTTGATACCTTTTGATGAGCCATAATAAACAAGACCACTAAAACACTTTAAAATAAACCAAGAACAATCGCAAAACACTTTCACTAGCACTATTTTGAGACTTGTATTTTCATTATTCCCAAGCATCTCAGACATTTGACTCCATAAGGCACTGGTCTGTTTTTAAATCTTATGCATTATTATTGATCTAGGCCATTTGTCCTTTGGTTTTTTCAAGTAAGATCTCTATCTGTGAATGCTATCTTATTTCACGAGCTCTCATTATATTGTTTATCTTTTAATCTGGTGATAGCAACGTGGACTGTTTTTTTTGTCTTGTGTTTATTTTTCAGTTATAAGAATTGCAATCTTCGTTCATCATAACAAACTCCTAATAAACACCCATCCGCATCACTTTCGTAAAATTTACTTAAACACATTGAGCCTTAGAAACTCTTTGTTAGGGACCACCCCCCTTGGCTTCGTTAGGAGTTAGCCTAAACGAAGGAGCTAGGAGTAGGTGACAGTACCTGGCTCTGTGCTTGCCCCCAAGGTCACACATCTCCCACTTTCTCAAGAGAGGAGACAGCATTCGGAAGATTTCTGCTGCTGGTGTGCAATCGACGGACAACAGACGTGAAACTCAACCAAACTTTGATAGACTTTCGCATGACTGTTTGGAAGAAGAAGGAAGAATTCAAAGCAGAACAAATGGCGCTAAGGAAGGGAACCTTGCCCTTACAGCCAAAACAAGGAAGTTCAAGAAGTCTTTCCCCCTGAAGAAGAAAGAAAAGAAGCCACAAGGAAAGCAATCAGAACTTCAAATATATAATGTTTTAATTGTCATAAGATGGGACATTATGCCAGGGACTGTAGACAACCAAAGAGGAGATTCAAAAGAAGATTCCAAGCTTCTACAGCAAATGAAGAAGAATGCCAAGTCTTCCAAAGAAGATGAACTAAGAAAGGAATACTGCTTGATTTATGCTCTTTCAGGATCCATCACCAACAGTACTAACTCTTGGTTAGTGGATAGTGGTGCTTCTAGACATATGACAGGTTTCTGTGAAGCACTTACAAGCTACAGAAAGAAGAAGTTCACTAATCAAGTAGAAATTGGGGATGACACCACCTACAAATTCGAAGGAGTTGGCTCAGCTTCACTTCAAATTGACTCAGGGACTGTTTAACACATCGAAGACATACTATATGTCCCTGGTTTGAAAAAGAACCTCCTGACTGTTGTTGGCTTAGAAGATAAAGGCTACAAAGTTATCTTCATGGACAGGAAGGTCCTGCTATGGGCAAAGAATGAGAAGTTAAGCTCAGTTGAATTGATTGGAGTTTGAGAAGGAGGCCTTTACAAAGTACCCGGACACTCCACTCAAGCTTTAATTCACAACACAATCGACCCATGTGAACTGTGGCATCGAAGGTTTGGACACCTTCACTATACAGCTCTCCTTGGTCTTCAAAAGATGGTTACAGGTATGCCTGAATTTTCTCACGAACATAGTGGTGTTTGCAAAGGTTGTGCTCTAGGAAAGAATACAAAGAAATCCTTTTCCAAAAGCAACAATAGATCTAAAGGGATCTTGGATATGATTCATTCTGACATATGTGGGCCTATGTCTTCACCCTCCTTGAGTGGTTGCTTGTATTATGTATTGTTCATAGATGATTATTCTCGCAAGTCTTGGATCTACTTTCTAAAGGTTAAAAGTGAAACTTTTGACAAGTTCAAGGAGTTCAAGGATCTAATTCGAAACCAGACAGGAAGACACATCCATATCTTGAGGTCAGATAACGAAGGTGAATATGAATCTAAGTTTGATGATTTTTGCCGAGGAGCAAGAATCAAGAGGGAGCTGACAGTGCCCTACAACCCTCAACGGAATGGGGTCGCAGAAAGGAAGAATAGAATGATATGTGAAGCTGCCAAAGCTATGTTGTGTGACCTCGATCTTCCTTTTATCTCTGTGGGTTGAGGCTACCTGTACTATTATGTACATTCAAAACAGAAGCCCTCATGCCATCTTGGGGGAACAGACTCCAGAAGAAGTATCCACATGCAAGAAACCTGCAGTTGACCACATGAGGATTTTTGGCACTCCTGTATATATTCATCCGCCAAAAGAAAAGAGATTGAAGTTGGAGTCTTCGAGAAAGAAAGCCACATTTGTTGGTTACAATGAAAGCTCCAAAGCCTACCACATCTATGTTCCTAGACAAAGGTACATTGAAGTCAGTAGAGACGTAATATTCCATGAGGAAGCTGTGTTCCACCAATCAAAAGAGCTTCCAAAGGATATAGAAGAATCTCCTTCAGAAATTCCAGATTCAAAATTTTAGAGGGAGGAAAAAGAAAATGAGCCTCAAATTCCAGATGTGCCCATAGAATCAAAAGACCAGCTGAAGAATTACTTGAGGCTCCTCCTTCCAAAAGAAGACCTGCCTGGTTCCGAGAAACGTTGCAAGAAGTTGAGAAGCATAAAGCTCCTTTCGAAACCTTCAGAGAAAGCATAAGCCCCATAAGTACTCAGGCCTTATGAGTAAGCTCATTAATGCAGAACCCACCGCATACAAAGAAGCAACAAGTCTACAGGTATGGAATGATGCCATGACCAAAGAATATAGTTCAATTATGAAAAATGATGTGTGGGTAGTTGTTCCTAGACCATGAAGAACTCTTGAGACAACTTGTTGTGGTCACAAAAATACTTGAAAGACCATGTAACCCTAGCCTTAGTCCATGAGACCATCAAGTGAAGGACCAAGTGGCACAAGTCAAAACACCAAGAAGACCTTTGAACCACAAAAGATTAAAAGTCAAAGGTCAAAGATGAAAAAAGAAAGTAATCCCTAATGTCAACTCCTAATTATGTGGAACCAACTTAAATGTTTGATGGACTATAAATAGAGGACATTTGCAAATCATTTTGATACACAACACACCTGACTACTCCCACAACTCGTTGACTGAGGTCTTCATCATCATCGCAGCTACTGTTGACTGAGGAAATTTGTGGCTAGAGTTCTTTTATTCTTTTCTTCACAGTGGCAGCTCTTATGCTTGCTTGGGGTCCTTTCCTTTCTTCTACAATCACGGTGATGGAGGATATTCTTTGTGGTAAATAGTTCTAGCAGCATAACTGCTACAGCTCATAACAAAAGGCTGCTGAAGGTAACGGTTAGCAGCTACAGCCCTCGGTGGTGGTCACAGTCAGCAGCTAACAGGCTCAGTGGTGGATACAAGGGCAGCAGCAGCAGTTTCGTGGTAATAGGGTTAGCAGCAGCAGCAGCTGCTATAGGATTTGGTGAAGGGCAGCAGGCTGCCACAAACCCTCTCTGAGGTACAGGGAAGGTACAGTCCATGTGGCAACCACAGCAACAGAAGTACAGTACACGTGGCAGCAGATGTAGCAGCAGTTAAAGCTTGCTAGGGCTTCTTTGGTTTTGGAAACTATGTACATTCATCTCATAATTCTGAGAACAAAATTTTCTCAGCTCATGTACAAACTCAGTCATCTCATTTAGAAGATGAATTAATAATGCTTTGGGGTTTTTGTCTTTAAAAGGTTTCCCCGTGAAAAACAGTGTGTTCAATTGTGTGATGCTTACTTTACCACTGCAATTGTTTAACTATTGCTAATATCTCAAGTGCTATCTCTAATGCAGTCTGCAATTTTTGAAAATATCATACACATGTTAAAATTCAACAGAGGGGCGCAAGAGGGCAGGAGTACGAGGGTCAATAATGGTGTGGAGAGGTAGCAGGCATGGAGATGCGGCGAGAGGAAAAGCGGACAGGGAGAAAAATGGAAGCGAGAAGGGAAGCACGGAAGGTGGTCGATGTTTGCTGGGACGTGGAGCGGAGGGAACAGACGACGGCGGGGGAGCAGACAGATGGGAAGAATGTAGGAGCAACGGGATGGGAAGAATGTTGGAACTTGAGTAGCTGAGAACCGGGTGGCTCTGATACCAATGAAGGGAGAAGAAATATTGAAACAAGAAGAAATAATCTGATATGATATTAATTAATAATTTGTCTGAAAAAAAATATAATTTACTAGATTTTCCCGAATATATAAGTCTTTATCGGGTGTGTAAGGTGACTCTTCATTAAGTCACAACTATTGACTTTAATATTATTACACTTAATAATTATGTTTATATTATGTATTTTTATATACTTATTTCTACGTTGCTAAACACCCCCAACGTAGAAGTAATTGTCGAGCTACAAAATCTAGCATCCTTGAAATTTGCAGTCAATAATAGAGCCTTTATATATCACTATCGCCATGATTGAGCAGGCTTTGATTATTTATGGGATTATTTAAAGGTTTTCATGATCAGTGAACTGAGCACGGTGAAAAATTTTCTTGGGAAAAAAATACTATTATTTTATCATTTCTAAACAATGTTTAATTGGACTCGAAATTATCTAAGCGAGAAAAATATGCTACATCGTTTTTTAAGTAGTGTCTAAATTCTAACCTTTTGCGTCTGTTACCCCCCCGCATGTATGGGGTGACTTGATCATCATGCTTATGTGATTCTCCATCACATGCAGCAATTTCACAAATGAGACCTACAATTTTCCAGTGTTCCACGGAAACTCGCCCCCCAGGGTCGGGGGCTCGCCCCCCTCGCTCCCCACGCCCCGGGGGCTTGGGGGCTCCTCCAGAAACGTTTCCT
>LPNX010767796.1:259634-294712 GCA_001517045.1 Pseudotsuga menziesii
AATTTTCCCATAGACACTTGATAGAGACACTTCCAGTCTACTCTACTCAGTTTCGTCGTACAACTACACGACGTCTAAACGGATCCCCCTTTTTTCTGTACAATGCCTTGTCAAACCATGATCTCGACCGACCTCATCACCATCTCTTATACCATGTGAAATTTTACGTTTAAACCCTTAATCAACAACTTCTTTAATGTTTACTTTAGTTACATCTAGGAGATAACCATATTGCAGAACTAAACATTAAAACTGAAACTACATTGTCTAAACAACCATATAAATGCACAACAGAACAAAATAGAACCTTGGTTTTTGGCCATTCTCGGAGCTTCTACGAAACTTGGGCCTTGGCTATTATTTTTAATGCAGGCCTTTACCTTGGCCATTATTTTTAATGCAGGCCTTTGGCCAAAAAAAGATTCAGTCAAGTTAATCAAAAAAGTAAACAAGGAAAAAGAATAAATTTTTTCGGCGGCAAATAAGAAGAAGAGACCAAGAAGTAAGAAAAAGAAAATATTACAAAGAATAAGTGGGAAAAAGAAATATCCGCAAGTGAAGGGAAAAAAAGAATATAATTCATAAAGCCTCACATGGTTTTTTGGAACCACACGTGGTTTTATGAAATCGCACAAAGAAGTTTTATAAGGTATGCTTTGATGACAAAGCATCCTAATGAGGAAGGCAATATAATAAATAAAATATATAAATACCAAATACTAAATAATAATAAAAAAATAAAAAGATAACTAATAATTAGAAATGATTAATTATCTAAGTTAAGTAAACGACATGTGCTTTCATGTGAAACGGCACAAGTAGGCCTTTTTATTTGGGTCCTAGTTCTATTGTAAAAATCATATTCGTATCTTATTCAATATTCATATTTTATACATTATGTTCTAAATATTATGAATTATTTAATATTCCAAATATTTTAGATAAGTTTTATGTGTGAACGAACTTTGTTCGGCTCATGTGGTATCAGAGCCATCCCTTCCTTAGGTTTCTATTGATCGTTGACTTATAGCCAAACTGTCAAGGTTTCCTTGAAAATTGGATCTTTGATCTGACACGAAATTTTAGTTGTTCCATCCTACGCACCCACGGTCCATCCCTTTTACCCATCCAGCACCATCTCCACTCCACAAACACCTACTCCATCTCCCGTCACCACCACACTGCCCTTCCACCCACACTACTCCTGCACACTAACCTCTGCTCTACCCCACTCCTCGCTCCTGTTACGTGTAGCCTCCTCCACGCCCACGATTCCAACGTTCTCCATCTTGTCGTCTCCTCTCCTTCCCTCACCACTTCACCTACACGTCTCGACCTGCCATCTCCACGCCCCACTCTTCCCCACATCTGTGCACCTCCATTCCCTTCACACGCTCAACTCCCACGTCATGCAGCTCCCTACTCCCACGTCATCCAGCTCCCTGCTCCCACCCTACCTCTCGCTTAACGCACCCATATCCTCCCTTGTTGCGTCCCCACGTACAACTCCTCCCTCACCCCCAAAACTCCGCGTGCGGCCCTCTTCCCTGACCTCTCCTCTACCAACCTACACGATCCACCACATCCCCCTCTACTCCTCTCCACTTGCACGACCACGTCCCTCTATCTCCCATCGTGACCTCCCTGTACCGCCATGCTCCACACCCTTACGACACCCCACTCGCTGTTATCCTCCCTCACAGCTCCTTCCACTTCTTCCCACACTCCTCGCTTCCCCCGTGGCCACCTCCCTTCCCCTGTTCGCAACTCCATGCAGCCGTTTGCCAGCGCCTCTCCCCTTCTTAATTTGATTCGTTTCAAAAATATTTTCCAATAGGAAAATATCTACCATTCTAAATAAAGGATGGCTTTTAAACTGTTCCAGAAGAACTTTCATTAAAGAAGAACCAGAATCCTTTCTTCATCAAAATCTCGCCATAAGTTCAATCTTTACAAAAATACACCATCTTACAAAATTCACAATGTTTTTCGTCATTCTATAGTACGTGTTCTTTCCATTTCTGTCTGTTACATTTAATTGCCTGCAAAATCCTCTGTTTCTATCTTGCCTGGCTCCAATAGAAGGGCTAGTTTGGATAGTCTGTCTGCTTCAGAATTCGATTCTCTGTATACATGTGCAATACTGAAGCTTGTAAATAATTCCAGTAACCTTCTGATCGCATTGAGAAGCTGCTGCAGATGAGGGGCATTTATTTGGATCCTCCTATTAACCCAGTCCACCACCATCTTTGAGTCCCCGAAGATTCATTTCAAAAATATATATATATATATATATATATATAATATATTATTATTTGTAATAATAATTGTTATTATATTAAGCTATAATTATTATTATTATTAAATTTTTAATAATAGTAATTAGTAAATAAATAAATAAGATCTTTTCCAAAAGACCCACATTGGGGGTCATTAGACATTTCGTGTCTACTCGTCAAAGGGAAAGAGGACCAAGTCAAAGAAGAAGTCAAGCCAAGGAAGACTAAGCTATCGTCAAGAAGTCGTGAATTATGGTGATTACAAAGTCAGATTGCGATCGCAATTACAAGCAGTACTAAACAAGTTAGAGCAATATAAAGCAACCAATCATCATCTACAATTTGAAATTGATAAGCAAAATTTGTTTAATTTCTTAACAGAACAAGAGAATCATAGATTAAAAGATCAAAATCAAGGGTTGGAAAAAGCTAATGAAGAATTCAAGAGAATGTTATCAGATAAGGACGAGAAAATAGCACATTAAAAAAATCACAATCAAACCCTTGAAGACAAGATTAGAAAGTCAAGAATGTCAAAGAATCATCTTCTAGAAGCAATAACAATTTAGAAGAAGAAATAAAGCATTTAAACAAACTGATTGTGGACAAAGATACTGAATTGGCGCAAGTCCAGAGAATGTTAGAAAATCGAGAATCAGAGATTTGTCGACATCAACTACAAATGAAAGAACTCCAACAGAAATATGATGACACTAGAAAGGCACAAAACTTGGAGATTACAAAAACCAATAACACATTAACAGGCAAGACTGAAGAAGTATTCCAACTAAAGAATCATAACAAGACATTAGTTATCAAGATCAAGAAGTTAAAAAGCATTCAAAAGTCAGAACAAGTTAATGAAGATGTTGAAGGGAAAATACTCGAAAAGCAAGAAGAAAACCCTCGATTGAGAAATTTTAATCAAGAACTAGAGGAACAAATCAAGAAATCAAAAGAGGACAAAGTGTCGCTAGAAGAAAAGTTCGAGAAGATTCAAAGTAATAACAATCTATTAAAGAATAAATTAGCACAAATACAAAAGCAAGCATCCAAACTCTCAAGAAAACAAATTCAAGTTGAGAACAAAGAAGCCAATGTAGTAAAAGAACAAACAACAAGAATTCCTTATCAACACCCAAATTATAAAAAGCATTTTGACCAACAACAGGGTCAAAACGGACCTAAACAGAGGTGTTATGATTTAAGACATGAAAGAACACAAAATCAACAAAGTAAGCAGAAAACGAGAAGTTTCATCTAACAAAGTGATCAACAAACAACTCCAATGAAGATGGATCTCGGATGGACAACTTCACGAACGATGCGACAATTTTTCTTGGAAATCCGTAACTCGTATCGTCTTCTTTCGTTAAGTGTCGCAGTTACTAACATAAACGATCGAAAGATGTCATTACAAATAAGAATTTAGACGTAAGCGTTGTCTTCACTAAGCTTTGAGGACAAAGCTTTTCTTAAGGAGAAGGCATTGTTATATATATATATATATATATATCATAATGAGATATATAGATATTGAATATCAATATTAATATTAATATATATTAATAATTAATGATGATTGATTAATTAATTAGAAACAGTAAAGAGATGTACCCTTTCAATTGAAAAGACACATTAAGGCTTATATAAAGCCCTACCAATGGAAATGTACATCATTGTGTATCTCATATCTTATCAATTATATATTGTATTATGGATTATCGAGAGTTGTCTCATTTGGACTGGTTATTTCTTTAAGAAACAAGTTTTTTTATTTTTTCAGCTATGGTCCATATGTTCTATGGCCCTCGAGCTCACACTGCAACCACCTTCACAAATCAGAACTTGGCCCAATCTCTATCACTTACAGAAGATTGATCATACAACTATACGACATCTAAACAGATCCCCTTTTTTCTGTAAAATGCCTTGTCAAACCATGATCTCTACCGGCCTCATCACCGGCTCTTATACCATGTGAAATTTTATGTTTAAACCCTTGATCAACAGCTTCTTTAATGTTTACTTCAGTTACAACTAGCAGATAACCATATTGCATAACTAAACATCAAAACTGAAAATACATTGTCTAAACAACCATATAAATACACAACAGAACAAAATAGCAACCACACAAGATATGCAAGGATTTACCCTGGAAACCCCAGTCCGTTGGGGAAAACCAGCAAATATTTGGCTTCTTCTTATTGCAGAATTTGTTTACAACAACACTATAGCAGTCCTCCAGATCTGGACCAAAACTCCTTAGAAAGACCTCTAGCCACAGTCTATGGCTTTTGAGACCAAACCACACTGAAGATGCCCCAAATCCTCTCTAAAACTAGATAGACAAATTTTAGATCCATCCTGGATCCAATAGACAACAGAGAAGTAACTCTCCTCTGGAAAAACCGTGATCTCAACTGTGATAATGGACTCGTACTCTAAGGCTCCTTTTATAATCTCACACTCATGTAAATACCATGGGATACTCAATACCATGGGACACCCAATCCCATGGGACACAGAATACCATGGACCCTCTAATACGATTTACATAAGGTGTTATAAATCCACCTTTACAATTTATGTCTAGGAATCACCTCGACTCCTTCTATGTTGCTAGACACCCCCAACATAGAAGTACCTGCCGAGATACAAAAAAACTAACAAAGAGGATGTGCCGTCAAGAAATATCTTGGTTTACAATATTACGATCGTATGGAAAAATAATAGTTTTTCAAATTTGTTAGTACCAAGAGGAGTAAACTCCTTGACTGGGGTAAGCTCTAACTCAAATTCTAACACACAATCTCAGCTAAATTTGTGTTATTTACACTATAATCTCATACACAAGACTTCAACCTTCTTAAGCTAGATGTTTTCCTCTTTGAACGGTAGAAGGAATGACCTGAAACATTTCTAATGCAGTCTTACAATAGATACATTCTAGTACCTATCCATGCAATCTTAAATAAGGGAGAAGTAACGAAGTTACAGTTGAACTTCACAAGCTCTAGCATTTAACTGCAACCAAGCCATAGAGAGAGAGAATTGGAATGCATGCCACAAAAGAGCTCACAAAAGCTTTCTAAATTTTTTACATGGTATTTCTTGCATCGTGACTTTAGCATAGAGTCAAAGGCTAGTCAATCTTGGATTGCATCTTACTCAATGTTCTGCAGGTTCTAACAGTGTTTCTAATGATGACCAGATTCTAAAGGTATGCCAAAGACACAGCCTTATGGGACTGGAATCCAAGAATGAGGAAGGCGTTGCTACAACAAATTTAGTTGGATGATGTTAAGCCCTAGTCTGCCATTTTTTCTAAAAGCTAGCATTTCCATGGAACCAACAGGCCTTTCCATCTGTGGACAGAAAAATAATCTTCATAAAAAGAGGCTCATACTTTTTATCACATCACTGCCTTACAATATTGTTGCCAACTAAGCCATGCAAATCCAGAACCAGGCAGAAAGGCAACAATGGAGATTAAAAACCTTAGGAATATTATTGCACACTAGGATAATGCCCTTTGCACTATTAGCATGTGAGATTCACACAAGAGGTTTAGGAACAGGAATTAACCCTTGCAGAGAACGTGGGGGAAAACACTTGTGGAGAAGGTGGGAGCAAAGCCACCACAGTATTAGGACCTCCCACAACCCTTGCCAACCACTCTCAAAGAGGAAAAACCAAAAAACTTAAAATGGAGAAACTTTATATTGTTCCTCTAGTTATGTCCAATATAAAAGGATTAAAGAAGTGGTCAACCAGCATGATAAGTGGGAAATGCAAAAAAATTACTGGAGGGTCTGGCAAGGGGGCACTTAATGATACTTAAGCTCCCATCCCTGGAAGAGAGCATATGGACAAATGGCTTAAGCTCCAAGTGCAACCAAGCCATAGAGAGAAATATGTTTGACATGCTTAAACATATCCCAAAAGAGCTCTTGAAACTTTGAAAACCTTTTAATTTTTTTTCACCCAACATTTCTTGCATCATGACATAACCATAAGGCCAACGTCTGCATGTGCTAACAGTGTTTCTAATTATGACCACAATCTAATGGTGTACCAAAGCCAAGGCCTTGTGGGACTGAAATCCAAGCAACAAGAAGGGGTTGCTTCAACAAATTTAGTGTGGTATCTACCTTTGATGAACCAAGTTAAGACGTGCTGTGCTAATCTTTACTAAAAGGCAGCATTTCCTTGGAACCCTAAGACTTTCCTATCTGTCAACAGAAAAATAATCTTGATAAAAGAAGAACAAAGCTCGTATTTCTATCTCATCACTGACTTACAGCTGTGCACTCGAATTCCTAAGGTGTTCAATCTGCAATGTTGCCTTTTGCCCAATTCTGGATTTGCACTGATTAGTCTGCAGCAATATTTTTATCTCATTGCTGACTTACAATATTGCTCCAGACTATGGAGTGCAAATCAAGAATTGGGCAAAAAGCAACAATGGAGATTGCACTCCTTAGGAATTCGAGTGCACACTAGGGCAATGTCCATTGTCCAATTAACAAGCAAGACAAATATAAAACATCTAGGAGCGGGACCAAAGACCCAGAGTGGAGGTCAGAGCAAAGCTACCATAAGATAAGATAATTTTAATAATGTCCAACAAATGACCACGTCAGTAGGCCAATGGGACTGTGAAATACCATGATGTCAATATAAAGTGGGAGCGCTAAGGTGATTCCTATAAAAGCATGAGTCGCTAGGGTGACTACAAAGTGGGAGCGCTAAGGTGACTCCTATAAAAGCATGAGTCGGTAACCTAAAAACCTAAAACCAAGAAGATCTAACTCCAAAGATGGAGAGACAATCAAGAGAGATGTACAGAGAGATCGATACAGAAGAAAATGTACAAGGGGAGTGGATCTGGACTCTGCAGTACAAAAATGGTGAATATGTCATGGTGCACTGGAAGCACTGGAAGTACAGGAAGCATCTCTCCTAACATCCGAAGCCAAAGGAAAGAATCTCAAAAGTACTCTGACTGGAGGAAGAACTGGATGAGGAACTATAATGGGTAGTGTGCTGCCACATGGAATGGGGGGCCTGCTGCTCCACAATGCCTCCCAAAGAAATGGATGTGATTATAACAAGAGAACTTACCTATATGTTGTTGTATGCCAAATCCGAACGGTGCCATCTTCTGAGCCTGTGATGATGATAGGAAGCTCGGGGTGAAAACAGACTGTAGATACATTATGTGTATGTCCTTCAAGCGTCTGAACACACGACTTAGTCTGGTAGTCCCATACCTATTTTCAGCAAACCAGAAAATATGTAAACAAGATTGCAGAGCAAGCAAAGATGCTTCAGTGGTGTGTAAGTAGAAAAATCCTTGAAGATTTTATAGATATATACTAGAGAAAACTAATCCAAATAGATAAACCAATAGCACCTTTGCTGTCTGATCATCAGACCCTGTAATAAGATATGGTCTGTCACCTCCTGTATAGTAGTCAACACAGTTTACACCTTTCATGTGGGCCTCAAGCATAAAATTTGGGTCTGGAGAGCCAAGGTTCCAGATCTGCACTGTACATCCCATGTGTCACTGACTATTGCTACATTCCTTTATAATCAACTCAAATAGAGGAAAAACAAACATCGACATACTAAAGAATCTTAAGAAATCAAACAGAAGCCTCTCAAGAGTTTGCTTCATGCCAAGGAAAACAGAAATTTATCTGATAGACTTTCCTGTCAACAGAATAGCAATAATAGAAAGCTTAATTGACACATTAATACTGAATCCTGAATTTCACCTTGATGGTGCGGTCCAGTGAGGCACTTGCAAATGTGTTAGTATCCTTGGGATTAAATGCAACTTGCATGACATAATGAGAGTGACCTTCAAATATCTGAGTACATTGCCAACCTTTATCCCAGTCCCAAAGCTTGATTAGCATATCATCCGATGATGAGAGTACATACGGAAGGGTTGGATGAACTGCCACACACCTAATATAATCAGTGTGTGCTTCAAATGATTTGACCTTGTCCATGGTGTTATAGTTGAAAACACGAATTATCATATCATCTGCAACTGCTACAATCCACTGCTTTCGAGCTATAAACTTTGCAGATCGTACTGTCAGCCATATTCAAGCATGGAAATTAGAATATTCACCTTGATCTGCTATCTCCAAGATAAACCACAACAGAAAACTTCGATTCATTTTGCATACCTGGAAGTTCTGTGACTTCAAAAGACTTTCCCAAAGTCTGTAAGAACATTACAAGACAATAATAAGCTAAAGAAATACAAACAGGAATTTCATTCACAGCATATCTCGCATAAATGTTACTACCAGTATTAAAAAAACACAAAGTCCCAAAACAGGATTCTGTTTCTGTCAAGCAAGAATGACTAAAAATTCATAACAAGAACATGCAATTTTGGCGCTTTATCATTTTTTCTGGAGAAATGCTTCTGATATTAAATTCCTAAACAATAGAAAGATAAATAAATATTATGGAGTCAATGGACATGCATGACAAGTGCCCCATCTAAACATGGGCTAATAGGTCCAGAATGTCCATTTTGGCACCGACATCCAGAGAGCCTACATCATTCCTTAAATACCCATCATGCTAAGATCTACATAGCCAAGACAGATCTTAAAGTTGTTAATTCTCCCAGCTTGCATGCAGTAGTCACGAAATGAAAGGTTGCTTGGAATGGTCTTTTCTATAATGAGATGCCTGTCAATCTGATCGCATTCTGCAAACACGTTCCTGCTTGTTGGATCATCCATTTATCACCAAAAAGGAACCCCTTCTGATATAGAGGTGAAACCAAGAAAAAATTGTACACAGCAACAATTCATCCCCAAAACACTCCTGCAACCTTATAGTTCCACATAGCATGCTTAACAGCTTCCAATTTGTGGCAAACGACACTACATAAAAACCTTTAGTTCTAAAGCCCATAAATGAACTCCTGTAAGACTATTTCCAATCTTTCCAAATAGGTTCCGTTGCAAGCAAGTTTAACTTAAACACACAATCATCTGGGATTATCTGACAAAGTGCAGTATATGTGGGTCTGTATTTGCTGTTCTTATAAATCTCTGCTGGTTCCTAGGAAAAGGCAGAAAATTCTGTACACCCACACAAAATCACACCTTATTTAGAAATTATTGTATTATAAATGGAACATGTTTTTGTTATAATTCGATCTGATATATTTTACCAATAAGCACTCATGAGTCATAAGAAATAAAATGTATGAAAGAATTATCTCATTAATGATGGAGTCATCTGATACAATAAAATTGCTCTTCTTCTATTCGGTTCATAAGTAGTTGGGTAACCTAACGACCCTTTTATTAACTTAATGCCTAAAATAATGACATTTTATTAGAGTCACTTATATCACGTGACTTTATTCCACTTATGATTTTTCATTACAATTGAGTTATATTGAGTTTTTTAATTACTACACTGCTCAAATCTTTTCCCTTATGACACTTCGTATTACCGCTTTAGCGCTCAGTTCGAAGGGAATTGACTTGTTGGGCCAAACCCACAATTTACCCATTCCTTAATCAATTCATTTAATAATCTAAAATTTACCAACCGAGACACTGCAATACTTTCACTGAGACTACACTAGCAACCCACATTTGCAAGCACTCTTTTCATTTCGGCACTGGTCTATTCTGTTCTTTTTTGCATAAGTTAATCTCGCAATGTGTCATTGAATTTAGTGTCTAATTTGAGTTGAAGTGTTGCTAAGGTTAATCTTGTTGGCAGTAATTGGTATTTTTTAATTTCATCCATTCCATATTAAAACTCCTAGAAATAATTACTTCTCTCGTAGAGTACAAACCCTAGATTTTACTTTTCATTAGGGTCCACCCCCCTTGGCTTTGCTAGGAGTTGGCCTAGACGGAGGAGCTGAGTATCAGGTGATAGCACTTGGCACGAGCTTGCCCCCAAGAAACTCAATCCATTATACCTTCTTTTCTTCAATTTTCTGAAAAAACTCCTAAAGAATAAAAATCCAAAAAAATATTTAATCGGGGAACCGCTTGATCTTTGAGCAAACAACTTCTAGGTTTTGTAGATCGGGCATCCCCCTCACTGAATCATCCTCAACGCTGCCCTAATTCTGATTGGTTTGCCCTAGATCTGACTTTTTGACTGCTCAAACCCCAGCGCCCCACTGAAAATTTGACTTTTTCTAGAGTTGACCTTTTTCCGAAAAATAATTACATGGGTGTGTAGATCAGGTCTTCCTCATTCCAGAACACCCCCAACACTGAGCTAGTTCCTACCAGGTAGCCCTAGATCTAAAAACTGACTTTTAGCCTCCTAGCCTCCATCAGATTTTGACATTTCCAAATCTGATTTTTCCTAAAATTTTCTGACTTGGGTTTGTAGATCGAGCCATCCTGATCTCATTTCCATTCCAACGCTGAGCTGATAGTCTCCTAGTGGCTCTAGATCTACAAATCTGCCTCTCCAAACCCTAGCGCTAGCCCTCCATCTGCTGATTTCCCTGTAACCTGAATCTTCCGGGCCAAATCCTTTTCTGGGTGCATAGATCAGGGCATATCCCAGGTGGGTTCACTTTAACGCTGTGCAAATACCGACTCCATTACCCAAAGCTAAACAGGCACCGATCTCCAAGCATAGCGCTAGCCCTATCTTGACCTTTTTCCCCCAAAAGATAACCATTCCTTAATAACTCAGGTAACCTAATACTTTCATATCTTCCACTGAGTCTATCTCCTTGGTACTAGACAATCTCAACTCTGTCCTTGCTCACCCTGTCTCAGTTACGTTTCCCAAGACAGTGGTCATCTACATCAGTTGCTAGTACCTAAACCCCAGAGTTAGGGTTTCCATCTACCTTACACCTTACGTATCTCAAAGCCACATTTGATCTATTCTGATGTCTAGGTCTAATCTCTCCTGTCGGGAGTAGATCCGTGTCTCCCCCGTTGTTGTCTTGGACTTAGATAACATAAAGAGAAGACTGCCTTGATTGACGTGACAACCATCCATTTGGGAGTCTAGGCAGTCTTGGTTCCACCTCCCTTGTTGCTTTCCCCTCTACCATCCATCCTCGATCCATCATACATAGGCAACTACAAGATTGGTGACAACAAGGCGCGACATTGCTCTTCAAAATTATAATGATGCTTTTGTAGACTTTTGAATAGCCTTTGACTATATTTTCCAGAAGCTCAAAGAAATCAGCATTTCCAATACATTACTAACTGCCATCATGCACTTTTATGAGTTGATTCCTGGTCATCTTCGTAATGCCACAAGGTGTCTAATTTTATCAAGAGTACCATTGGTGTCCAACAAGGGGGCCCCATGTCCCCCTACCGTATTTGGGATCTACATGGATGAGTTAGAGTCCCTTCTACATGATCATATCCAGGACAACAATACATGCTTGCTTCACCAAGTCTTGATATCCAACCTGCTCTTTGTGGTCCTATTGAACTCATCCCCTGAAGGTATGCAAAGACAACTAGATGCTTTGGCACTCTCATGTGACCTTTGACAATTGATAATCAACCAAGGTGATGATATTCAATGGGTTGAAGAAGACATTTTTATATCACCATTTTTTGTTCAAAGCGGAGATTGAGATCACCAACACGAATATGTGACATGCCCTTGAGCCACGAGTCAACAAGGGTTACAGACCCCTAGCCCTTCTCGAGAAACGATTTTTTTTGCACCATTTCTAAGACATATAGTCCAAGATGTCTCCCATGGATGCCCTCAATCAGCCTACAATACCTTATGGTTCAACGGTTCAAGAGCCATGTTTGTTAGAGTGATGACTATTTCGAATTTTTTCTGCTTACAAAGAAGGCGGCAAAATTTGTAGGTAGCGAGCTACTTCAAATTCTTTCTTTCGAGAAAGAAAGCAAGATATTACCATAATGTCAACTAGGGACCATAGAAAGATGTTACAATAACGTCCGCTAGTGACCATAGACATGTGAACAAGACTCAAGTGTACATCCAATCTTAATGGATACAAAATGAGTGCCTAAGGCATCTCCTCTCTCTTGAAAATGACCAAAACAATGCAGAAATGTATGTAAAAGTGAGGATGAATCTTCAATCATCCGATAAAAACTGCCCCTATAAAGCACTCTATAGGATAGAAAGAGAAAGTGAGAGCCTATTGCCGCCTAATTCACACTTTAAGGCACAGGAAAGTCACAACCTGCTATGTGTGTCCTTGGGGGCAAGCGAGAGCTGGGGACCACTGTCACCACAGTCCACAACTCCTCCGTCTAGGCAAGATCCCAACAGAGCCAAGGGGGGAAGTCCCTACGGAAGACTAAGTTCCTGATTTATTAATTAATTACGAATTAAAGGGATCTTATTAAGGTGTGAGGCCAAGGTTTTGAGAGATGACAGTCAAACCAATGCAAGATGCAATATTTTAATGACAGTCAATCTTTTTAATATAACCAGTGCCTAAGTAATGGAGTCAGAGAATCCAGCTTTCAATGGATGCAGTCTAAGTTAATTATCCCACAGGTTAAGTTATCTAACAATGAGATGAAAACAAACTATGAACAATATACACAGTTATGAAAGATTTATGAACAATATTATCAAGGTAAATAATATAATCACAGTTGAGCAATAGGAACAGTATTAAACAGTTGAGCAGCAATAGTATAAATAAACTTGACAATGCTCAGATAAATAGCAGAAAAAGGTAAACCAGTTGATTAATATCCACAAGTTAGAAAATTATTAGGTTTGCTTTGCAGGTGCAACGACAACAACTGAAAGGAAACAAGTGCAATATGGAGTGAAATGCTACTGGAATGAAAATGTTATAGAACCGGTTTTGCAATGTCTCTTGGTTCGTTTTAGGTAGATTTTATTAAGGTTTTTCCTCTTGAAGTTTAGTTTTCGAACCAGTGGTGTGACTACCCCAATCTAGTATTTCTCAAGTCAAAGAAGGAATGCTGGTGCGCTCAAAACAGTGGAAACAAGTCCACCTATAGCTCCAAGGTCAAACCCCAATGCCCGGTGCTCAACAAGGAGGACGTAGAACGCCTAGAGACCCCCCACGGTCTTCTACCCCAAGTAGCTTCCGAGGTCACTGTTTTTAATCAACCGGACAAATAGCAAGATGGAAGCCTATTAAACTAAAACTCCTTTACCCCTTGTCGTATCTCGTGAGTACCCCGAAGGGTGATAACCGAGTAGAGGAACAGGGGTTAAATTCGTTGTTGATTAATTTTAGGGGTAAATTTTAAATCTTGGTGATTAGCATGCCAGGTTAATTTTATACTATCAACAAGATCAACCAAGCGGTATCCCTTATGGGAGGTGCTGGTACTTGATCTTGGACTGAAAAACAAAGTGTGAAGGTTTGTAGCAGAAAAAGAAGTTGTTCTAATTAAACTAAGCCCCCACTTCTCCTGCTTTTCATACCCAACTTGAAGTCCCTAAAGGGAGATGACAAGTGGGACAGAGGATACACCGGATCAGTGGGTTGTATGGTTACTCTTCTGACAGAAATAAAATTTAGATTTAACTACTTTGAACAGAAACTTAAAAGGAAAATGCAATTAGCAAAACAATACCTAACCACACAACAATCTCTGTAACAGAGATGGTGGTCTGTAACAGAGAATGGTGGGTAAATAGAAATAAAACTTGCATAAAAATTAATCTAAGCAACTAGTTATCTACTTCCTACTCTACTTCCTAATCCATTTACATATAGATTACAAATGCTTTATAAACTTTTGTAGAATACCCCAAGAGAACTTCTCGTTGGGGTTCACAAATATCAGAAAAGAAGAGAGAAAGGTGAGGGTTTGAACCCCTTTTGGAACCGATTGAAGGTTGAGGTATGTCTGGGCCAATTTGGGCAACACCTCCCCTTCACCTATGTAAAACCTGTCACAAACCACCAAGCTTTGCTTGCTGGAAATCACAGAAAAACTCAAAGAAATTATCAGAAAAAAATTAGTCCCAAGAAATCACTAATTTATGGCAAAAATCTGATTGAAAAAATAACTGAAATATGATGTTTAGAGGGCTGGAATGCTACTAATATATCGGATCTGAAATGTTTAATTAAAATACTAAAGATTTAGGCCCCAAAAAAATGGGTTTTTACCACTATACAATGGTAGAAACCCTAAATCTAGAACCCCCAAAAAAAAAATATGAAAACAAGAAACCCTTAGAGGAGCCCTTCTTAGCTTTAGATCCCTGCAAAACAAATCTATTAGAGTTGCAACAAGCAAGCAAAGAGATGAGCACAAAAATAAATCCTACAAAATACTTTGTAGAATCTTACCAATCTACTCACAAATGAAGATAGAAGTACTTCTACCTACAAGTCTCTCCACAAAATACTTCGTGGAGAGCTTCCAAGCTAAACAAATGCAACAATAATTGATAAATCCACAAGGTTACCTCACTAATCCAAGCATGAAATGAGAGATCCACACCAACAATTTGCCTCCAAAGCTTTCTTCTATTATAGCCCAACTAGGGCAAGATTCAATACAACAATAGCAAGAGGCTTGGGCCAAATGCTTGAGAGAATATGAGAGGGGAAGAGGTAAAGATTTCGGCAGCATAACAATAGCATGAGAGAGATAGTCTTTAATGAGGGAGTGAGACCCTCATTATATTGTTGAGGAGCAACCCCAACCCTTTGAAGATCAATGGCCAAGATTAGATCTAGATCTAGATTAAATCTCCACCACTAGATCTAGGTATTTGACTTTGTACCCCTCTCAACCAATCAAATAGCCTAGGTGCCTCCTCAATCCATGGCTTGAGTGCTTGATCCATGCCTCAACTATTCTACACCCTTAGATCTAGGGTTTTGACCAAGGCGCCCCCTTTAGATTGCTTTTAGGGTTTATTTGTGGGCCCAAGCTAGGCGCTTCCTCTTAATCTAGCGCCTCCTCTATATGTAGCGCCTCCCTTTCCCATGTAGCGCCTGCTTGGAAAGGGGTTTAACCATGGAATAAGCCATAAAAATGGCTGGCCGCCACCTCTTTGTGCTCTTTTCTAAGTGACGCCTCCCTAAACTTAGGGTTTGGCCACTTAATATTTATTTGGACCACCTCTAAATGTAGCGCCCCCCTTTTTATTTAGGGTTTGGACCATGCTTAAGTCCCAAAACAAATATTTAACCTCTTGACTTAGGCTAAAACTCAAAAATTCACTTTCATTTAATTTTAAAATTTCCCAATTTTTTACTTAGGAAAATTTAAAAATAAACTTCAAAAATTAATATCTTGGCCATGGGGGGGTGGAAAAATTTGAAATAAATTTTCCTAGGCTTAGCAACCCCCAAACAAAATTACCATGGCATTATTTGATTTTTTACTTCAAAATCAAATAATGTGAATTTTAACTTAGGAAAAATTAAAAATTTCCCTAGGGGAGATAGACCCCTCCTGACCAAAAATGGTCTATCTCTTCAACCCCTTGTCAGAATGACATGGGACTCGAAGCAGTGGCTTAGGGGGTTTCATAGCAATTTACTTTGCATTCATAGCCCCTATTACAAGATGTCAGTGCTTCAGCAATTACATTATTACATCAAAACTTAGTTAATTAACCACCAAGGGGTGAAATTAATTAACTAGAAAAACAACATAACGAAACTCCGCAAGACTCTATACAAATGTCCAGCATGGTCATGAACAACATTTTGAACCCTTAGCCACCCCATGGACTTGATTGTTAGAACGCCCGTCACCACTTTGGAGGATTTTGAGCGAAAAACCTAACCAATTAAAATCGTTTAAAGAACAAGATTAATTGGAAAGGGAAAAAAAACACTCGATGAGGGGACTTCCCTAACAACCAGTTCCATGGTGTGGCGTCCATATCATATGACCCACACTAGCACATAGAATTACATTAATTTTCCCACGCAGGGGAGCAGACATTTCGTTTTACAAAGGGGCAATCGCCCTGCAGAAGTGAAAAATCCTCAGACTTTTCTAAGGTACAATTTGTACAATTATGTACATCTTCATGTACATGAAGTTGCCACTTAGTCGAAATAGGTGGGCAACAGAGCCCATTGAAAAGAGCAAGTCAGTTGAGATTTAAGATAAGATAATTTTATTAATGTCTAACAAATGACCACAGAAGTAAGTCAATGGGACTAAAAAGATACATCCAGTGTGAGTACAATGTGGGAACGCAAAACCAACTCCTAATTAATGTTGAAAACAAAAGAGAGTAGAAAGAGTACAGCATAAATAAGTGTCCACTGTCTAGCTAAGTGAATTATTAAGTCTACCAAAAGATACAACCGTGGTATAAGTGCAGTGATACAATGGGAGGGTCGACTAGAAATCTTGATGCTGAGTAGGGGAGTCTAGGGTACAAGCTCGTTGTTGGATTTGTTAGACACCATGCAGGGGTCTAGTTGTATGATCTTGGGGATTGACATAGGAGCGCGGAAGTCTTACTCTCCTCCATCCAAGGTGGAAGGAAATAAACTCAAAATTGAACCCTTGACGTTGGACTAAGTATGGGGGTATTGCAACAAGCTAAAGGCACCCAACTCTAGACGCATCTAAAGCTGACTTGGTTGTCACTCCGATGATGTGTGGTCTTGTTAACCCCTAGATTGCATGTTGAATCGGAGGGTTGGGATTCAAGTAGATTCCATCATGTTGGTTCCATTACAGATGGATCCAAGTCATCACAGTGAACAAAGCTTGTTATACAGTCAGTTTCATCAAATTCTATGGACATGCTAGTTTGAGTGATTTTCCTTTATCCTTGGAGCCAGAGTTTCAATGCCCACATGTTAGAGATATACATATTCTTGATCCTTGTGAGTTCAAACCTCACAATGATGGCAAGCCAGTTTTGGGCGACATGCAAGCAGTTTCATGGCACTGAAATTTTTAGCAATTTGGTTTCCAGGCTTGCATGTCGATTCATAGCACATATTTAGTTTCCTTATAGAAAATTAAGTCTAATGAAACTGTTATCAGTGACACGCAAGATGTTGCTATTTTTAGCAACATATATTTTTAGACATCATATAATTCACAACAGTCTCATAGTTGTTCTCTTCATTTTCAATGGTTCATACGTTTTAGGCACTAGACTACTATTTTGGCATGGCTATAATTAGCAATTCTATTTATAGTGGGAACAGGGTATTATACTATTACGTCATGGTTCTAATGTGTAGTGGTGTAGTAGTTTTGAGATTCTGGTGGCTTAAGGATGATGGGTCAAGTACAGTGTGTTATCACATATATAGTAGCCGGGCTACCATATTCTATTTTTCAGATTTAGTATATTTTTCAGCCAGATCTCCTACATATGAGACGCTGAGATGAGCAGTTTTGATGGATCATTATGTTATTAGTGGATTATAGTACTCTCCCATGCCAGGATTGAGTCTTAGGACACTCAGATTCGAGAACTGATGTAGTCATTTAGTCATTTGCAGAGCAGTTAATGATTCCCAACTTTGTATTAGTGTTCTCTCATTGGACAGAAAATGGTTCAGATGGATTATTTGCATGGCTATGACTCAGCTTGTATTATATTGTATTATGGTTATCATTGCTCTTATACTCATTTTTGTGACATGTATTAGCATTTAGTGTCATAATCTGGCGGTCATATAAATATGTGGACTTGGATGTATCTATATTATGTATTGATGTCCCTACTCAGACTTGGAAGTTCTTGATCCATACTCATTGGTTTTACCCTCCTCAGGGAGTATAGAGGTAGTCATTCCCACCATACTTTGGCTTGCTAGTGTTGGTTTCATTATTCATTGTCTCCACCCATCCATTACCTTCCAGTTGTGTTTTAACCTGACTTACTACTTGACTTGTGGCATGGAGGACCTTTCCCCGCTAGAGTCTTTGTTGGACAAGCCTCCCTGTTTATGTGTGTCTCAGCTCTAAGTTGCCTAGGATGTGTTTGCTTGCCTGAAACAAGTAGCGCTGCCATCAATACAATGTATTTGGAAATGAAATGAATATCTATGAAAAAGCCCATTCATGAAAAGTAGTGTTTTTCAACATACATGAATGAAAGGCTAGCCTAATGAAATTGGCTTTTAAAAAATGAAATATCTTGAACATTCATGAAAAGTAGTGTTTTTCAACATACATGAATGCAAAGCCTAAAATAATAAAAGTCCGTATCAAAATATACGTGGACCAAGGCTATGGAAAATCAAAGGCCCAAAAAGCAATGGTTCTTAAAAGTTCTATCTAAAAATTGTTGGCCTTACTTGTATTGAGTTGGATTGTGAGCATTTGTCAAGGTGAGTAAGCACCTCTAAAGTAGTTCACCCATTTGTGAGGCACTGCCATCCCCTTTGTTATTGTTTGTCCGGCATATGGCTAGAGTGAGTATTCCCTTTCCATATCTAAAGTGTCACAATGTTGAGTTGGTGATCATCCTTTGTGCAAGCCTTGTAAATTTTAGCCTTCACCCTTCACTAGCAAATTGACTACAACTATGAAGTGAGTATGGTCTTGAAAGTCCGATCTTAGTTATAGTTAATAAATGAAACCCTATATATGTATTTGGTTGATGTACCGCCAATGAGGTGATTGCTAATTGCTATCATTGTTACTTAAATGATTTGTAGAGCATGTCTTAGCCTTTGAACACTTGCAGCAGATGGATGCCAGCTTGAGTTATATTGGTTATCTGATCATTTACAGGTTATTATTTTGTCTATTGGATATTGTAGATGATCAGACAGAGATCTGGAAAGGGTATGAGTATATACCCTAGATGGATTTGGCCTCTCTGAGTCTAATGAGACAGATTGTTTTCAGTTCCAGGCACTTGCAGAGATGATCAGGCTCATTTTACCCTTCTGGTGCAGTTTTGCTTCACTAGATGATGTGTCTGAGCAGGGAGATGATTTGTTGGATCTCCTGTATGGGGCATAGGGGGTCCAGCCACTTGATTGTACCATAGTACCCCCCTCCCAAAGAGCTTGGTGGGCTCAGTTGGATAATGCATGAACCCTAGGAGGCTGTTTCAACAGGTTCACGTTTCTCGAGGCAAATTAAAAAATAATTAAATGGCTACTAAGAATTCGATGTGGGCTATTGAGGCAAGGAAATGGCATGGGATGAGTTTTGATGATGAGAGTGATGTCTTCCACACCTTCTCCAGCAGTTGCAGCACCTCCACATCTATTTTTCGGCCATTTTATATTATTTTCTGGAGCTTTTGGAGGCTCACGATTTCCTCGAGGCACAATTTCATAGTTTAAAATTTATATTATTTTTATTGTGCCATGGGGACACCGAGAAGGAGTGAGTTAACACTCCATGGAGCCACCATGTGCTTCATTTATTTCTTGTTGAGTGGGATCCCCTCTCCTAGGGTGATTTAGTCCACTTTTATATTATATTGTTATATTGATCCATGTATTGTATGTTGAGCTCATCTCAACCATTGATTAGACATTTGTATCTTTTAATCTTAGCCACTCATTCGAAAAGTGGTTATGATTTTGGTTCTCTCATTCCTATTTAAAGGAGAGAGCTTCTCATTTGTAAGGGGTCTTTGGCTCTTCGATCTGGATAACAGAAAAAAATTTCTTGTGGATATTTCTTGGATTTCCTTTGCATCTGGTGTTCTTAGATAGTGATTGGAAAGTCTTTTGCTTCCTAGCATTCGGGAAATTGTTGCAAGATCTATATTTTTGGGGGAATCTTTGTCTTGTTTACAGGAGGGCGACTTCAGCTTGGGCCTTTTTGCAGGGCTCCTCAACTCACTTGTATCAGGGGGTTTTCATTAGTGTCATTGTGATCTATGATTTCTTCTTGTTATTTTTCTGTAGCATTTTGTTTTTTTCTCATGATGCAGCAAATCTGATATGGTTGAAGTTAGTTGTGCAGGAGAGAGAGCGCATTGACTTCTTGGAGCAAAATGTTGGACATAGAACTTGCTCAAAGCTTCTCAAATTGATCGAGATAGCAGGGATCATCATCATCAAGCCATCTACACGGATTTTCAGGTAAGATTTACAGGTTAGTACCTTTCTTCCAGATCTCAATCCATTGGCATCTGCTTTCTTCATTTTCACATTAAAATCTCATAAATAATAAAAAGCCAAAAATATTAAAAATTAGACCGCTTGATCTCGGGCCAAACTGCTGCTGGGTTTTGTAGATCAGGTCAACCCCTCACCAATCATCCTCAACGTTGAGCTGAAAGTGGTTGGTTTTCCCTAGATTTGAGAAACTGCCCTCCCAAACCCTAGCACTATCCACCATTTTTCTAACTTTTTCCAAGATCTGATTTTTCCGGCAAAATACCTTGATTAGTTTGTAGATTGGGTCATCCTCTCACCAAATCTCCTTCAACGTTGAGCTAGAAGTGGACAGGTTGCCCTAGATCTGAAAAATTGACCTCCCAAACCCTAGCGCTAGTCATCTTGCTGCTGATTTTTCTGTAATCTTACTTTTCCGAAAAAATACCTTTTTGGGTTTGTAGATCGAGGTATTTTCCAGGTGGGTCTCCTGCAACACCGGGAAGATAGTGACTCCATTACCCTAAATCTGACAGGCACTGATCTCTAACCCTAGAGCTACCCCCTCTTTGGCCTCTTTTTCCTGTGATCTGACTTTTCCCTGGTGACTCGAGTACTTAGACATTGTATATCTTTCATCGAGTCTATCCGTCGATACTAGATAGCCCCAATCCTGTCCTTGTCGTCCATGCATTGGTTACGTTTCCCAAGGTAGTGGATATCTTCTCCTGTTGCTAGTACGTCAACCCCACATCTAGTATTTACCTCATAAGTCACCTGTGTCCTAATTTGGATCGAACCTCATACTTCCAAAATCCCTAACCGAAAGCCTTAGTTCACCAAGTGACGTCATCCATAGATCTAGGGTTTCCACTTACCTTACACCTTATGTACCTCAAATCTATTTGATCTGATCTGGTGTATAGGTTTGATTTCTCCCGTCGGGAGTAGATCTGGGTCTCCCCCTTTGTTGTCTTTGGCTAAGATAACATAAAGCGAAGACTGCCTCGATTGGCGTGACAACCATAAATTTGGGAGTCGAGGCAATCTTGGTTCCACCTCCTTAGTTGCTTGTTCCTCTACCATCCATCCTGGATCCACCTCACATAGGCAACTACAAGGATGGTGATAACACAGTGTTACATAGGTGGATTTTTCTCCCAATGTGACACATGGCATCTAGGAAGAGGATTTCCATTTATATGAGGTTCTTGTTATCACATATATAGTAGCCGGGCTACCATATTCTATTTTTCAGATACAGTACATTTTTCAGCCAGATCTCTTACATATGAGATGTTGAGATGGGCAGTTATGTTGAATCATTATTCTACTTGTGGACTATTGTACTCTCCCATGTCAGGACTGAGTCTCAGGACACTCAGATTTGAGGGCTAATGTAGCCTTTTAGTCATTTACAGAGCAGTTATTGATGCCCAGATTTATATCAGTACTTTCTCACTGGACAGATGATGGTTCAGATGGATTATATGCATGATTATGACTCAGCCTTTATTATATTGTGTTATGGTTATCATTGCTCATATACTCATCTTTGTGACATGTATTAAGTTATTAACATGTAGTGTCATGATCTGGCAGTCATAATTATATGGACTTGGATGTATTTTGTATTATGTATTGATGTCCCTACTTAGGCTTGGAAGTTCCTGATCTATACTCATTGGTTTTACCCTCCTTAGGGAGAATAGAGGTAGTCATTCCCACCATTGTTTTGGCTTGCTAGTGTTGGCTTCATCATTCATTGTCTCCACCCATCCATTACCTTCCAATTTTGTTTCTAACCCGACTTACTACTTGACTTATGGCATGGAGGACATTTTCCCCACTAGAACCTTTGTTGGACAAACCTCCCTGCTTATATTGTGTCTCGGCTCTAAGTTGGTGACAGAACTTGCCTTTGGTGAGTTGGATTGTATGCCTAAATCATTCTGGTCGGTTGTCCCGATGTTTGGCATTGTGCAGAACTCCCCCTAGTCACTTGAGATGTTGTTGGCTAAAACTGAAAGCTCATGTACTACTTATATTGGAAATGTTTATATGCGCCCATGGAAAATGAAAATGCTAAAGTTGTGTTTCTTAACATATGTGAAAAAGGGCAAGAGCAATGAAACGCTAAAATACTCCTCGAAGGGTATAAGAAAAGGTCCAAAAAAGCAATGGTTAAATATATGCTATATCCAAATATTGCTGACCTTATAAATGTGAAAATGTCATGGATGAAAGTTGCAGTTAGTTGTACTTTTAAGCACTAGCGAAGTCCCCAAAAGGACATATAGGCCAAAAAGGCCATGAAAATAAAATTGAGGATCCTAATGAAACTAGATCAAACTTGATGTAGACATGATGCCTAAGTTAAATAAGCACTCTCTGAACAGCTCAACCATTTGTGAGGCACTACCATTCCTTGTGTTGTTGTTTGTCCTGCATATGGTTATAGTGAGTTTTTCTTTTCCATATCCAAAGTGTTATGATGTTAAGTAGGAAGTCATCATTTGCCCTAGCCTTGTCAATTTCAGCCTTCACCCTTCACTAGCAAATTGACTACAACTATGAAGTGAGTATAGTCTTGAAAGTCTGGTCTGAGTAATAATAAATAAAACCCAATATATGTATTTGGTTGATGTACCACCAGTAAAATGACTGCTACTTGTTGTAATTGTTGCTTAAATTAGTTGTAGAGCATGTCTTAGCCTTATAACACTTGCAGCAAATGGATGATAGTCTGAGTTATGTTATTAGTATCTGATCATTTACAGATGGTTATATTGTCTATTAGATATGGTTGATAATCAGGTAGAGACCTGAGAGGGGTATGAGTATACACCCTAGATGGATTTGGACTCTCTTAGTCTAATGAGATAGCCTATCTTTAGTTCCGGGCACTTACAGAGATAATCAAGCTCATTTTACCTTTTTGATGCAGTTTTGCTTCACATGATGATGTGTCTGAGCAGGGAGATGTTTTATTTGGATCTCCTAGGGCGTTGTATGGGGCATAGGGGTGCAGCCACTTGTTTATACCATAGTACCCCCATCCCAAAGAGCCTGGTGGGCTCAGTTTGACAACGCCGGCACCCTAGGAGGTTGTTTTGGCAAGTTCACATTTCTCGAGGCAGATTAAAAAATGATTAAATGGCTACGGAAGAAATCGATTAGAACTACTGAGGCAAGGAAATTACAAGGGATGAGTCATGATGATGAGAATGATGTCCTCGACACCCCCTCTAGCAGTTGCAACACCTGATTGGGCCCACACCTATTTTTTTGGGCATTTTTATATTATTTTCTGGAGCTTTTGGGAGGCTCACGATTTCCTCAAGGAGGCACAAAGTCAAAAAATTAAAGTATTATATTATTTTTTATTGTGCCATGGGGTACCCAGAGGGAGTTAGTTAACACTCCATGGACCCACCATGTGCTTCATTTATTTCTTGTCGAGTGGGGTACCCTCCTTATGGGTGATTTAGTCCACTTTGGTATTTTATGGTTATATTGATCCATGTATTGTATGTTGAGCTCATCTCAACCATTGACTAGAACATTTTATCTTTTAATCTTAGCCACTCGTTTTGAAAGTGGTTAGGATTTTGGTTTTGTCATTTCTATTTAAAGAAGAGAGCTTTTCATTTGTAAGGGGTCTTTGGCTCTTGAATCTGATTAATAGAAAGATTTTTTTGTGGATATTTTCTGGATCTACTTTGCATCTGGTGTTCTTCGGTGGTGATTGGAAAATCTTTTGCTTCCTAGCATTCGAAATATTTCGTGAGATCTATACTCTTTTTTCGGGATCTTTGTCTTGTCCACAAGAGCGCGACTTCATCTTGGGCCTTTTTGCAGGGGGAGCTCAACTCGCTTGGACTGGTTTCGTCTATAACAGGGGGTTTTCATTAGTTTCATTGTGATCTATGATTGCATCTTGTTACTTTTTTGTAGATCTTGATTTTATTTCGTGATACGGAAAATCTAATATTGTTGACCTTTGTTTGTGCAAGAGAGAGGGCGCATTGGTCACTTGGAGCACAACGTTGGTCCTAAAACTCACTCATATCTTCCAGAATTGATCGAGATGGCGCGGATCATCATCAACAAGGCATCTACAAGCATTTCCAGGTAAGATCTAACAGGTAAGTCTCTTCTCTTTCAGATCTCAATCCATTGTACCTTCTTTTCTTCAATTTTCTGAAAAAACTCCTAAATAATAAAAGTCCAAAACATATTTAATCGGGGAATCGCTTGATCTTTAAGCAAACCATTTCTGGGTTTTGGAGATCGAGCATCCCCCTCACTGAATCATCCTCAACGCTGCCCTAATTCTGACAGGTTTTCCCTAGATCTGACTTTTTGACCGCTCAAACCCCAGCGCCCCACTGAAAATTTGACTTTTTCCAGAGTTGACTTTTTCCGGAAAATAATTACATGGGTGTGTAGATTGGGTCTTCCTCATTCCAGAACACCCCCAACGCTGAACTAGTTCCTGCTAGGTTGCCCTAGATCTGAAAAACTGACTTTCAACCTCCTAGCCTCCTTCATCAGATTTTGACTTTTCCAGATCTGATTTTTTCTTGGAATTTTCTCACTTGGGTTTGTAGATCGAGCCATCCTGATCTCATTTCCACTCCAACACTGAGCTGATAGTCTCCTGGTGGCTCTAGATCTGCAGATCTGTCTCTCCAAACCCTAGCGCTAGCCCTCTTTCTGTTGTTTTCCCTGTAACCTGAATCATCCGGGCCAAATCCTTTTCTGGGTCCATAGATCAAGGCATATCCTAGGTGGGTTCACTTTAACGCTGTGCAAATACTGACTCTGTTACCCAAGGCTGAACAGGCACTGATCTCCAAGCATAGCGCTAGCCCTATCTTGACCTCTTTCCCCCGAAAGTTGACCATTCCTTGATAACTAAGGTAACCTGATACTGTCATATCTTTCACTGAGTCTATCTCCTTGGTACTAGACAGTCCCAACTCTGTCCTTGCTCACCCTGTCCCAGTTACGTTTCCCAAGACAGTGGTCATCTTCATCAGTTGCTAGTACCTAAACCCCAGAGCTAGGGTTTCCATCTATCTTACACCTTACGTACCTCAAAGCCACATTTGATCTGTTCTGGTGTCTAGGTCTGATCTCTCCTGTCGAGAGTAGATCTGCGTCTCCCCTGTTGTTGTCTTGGACTTAGATAACATAAAACGAAGACTACCTTGATTGACGTGACAACCATCCATTTCGAAGTCTAGGCAGTCTTGGTTCCACCTCCCTAGTTGCTTTCCCCTCTACCATCCATCCTAGATCCATCATACATAGGCAACTACAAGGTTGGTGATAACAGTTCCAAAATTGCTTTGTGCCAAAATATTAACTCAATTTGCTAAGTTTACTTGCCATTCTTGCTAAGTTCGACCTTTATTGCATAATTGGCATATTGCTAATCCTATTCCATGCTTTTTCCAGTTTGGAGTACTCCTAAAAGCCTAAGTCGACTTCCATTGCATAATTAACTGTTGTGCTAAGTTACCAAGCCAAAACCCTAATTTGTTTAGTCATCTATACTTAGTATCCTCGTCAACTCTACCAAGTAAAGGGCCTTAACTAAAGTTGTTGTTGCTAAATTTGTCATGCAGAAAAGCTAGTCCAACCACCTTTGTTATAGTTAAATATTTTGTTGATCTTATCAATTGAGTTGCAGGAAACATGTACAAGGCCATATCATGTGTGTTTCCATATGGAAAAAGGGAAACATGTGTGGTACAGCCCTAAAACATGTCTTCTATGTGGAAAATGTGTTTTGTACAGCCAGAAATGCATTTTTGTTGTCCAGGTGTAATATCCCAAATACTAATATTCTCTAATGTTCTATTGTAGCGCTGACTCTCACACTCAATCTCATACAAAAATACGAACTAACTGGGCATGCATAAATGCCCTAAAAATAGCTGAATTAGGGTTAGGGTTTACAGAGAGAAATTAACACTTACCGTTGATATTTCGGCTGATAATGACTCCAAAGATAGCTGCATGCATAAAGATCCGGATAGGTGGGCTAGTAGTGCTCCTTTCCTCCGGTGTTAGTGCCCTGCAGTACCGTAAGCACCCTCCAAGCTGAAGGTGACGTTTTTGTAGGAGTAGAGGTCAGATCAGGCTGAAACTTCGTGGGCTTGTCCGCTTGTTGATGTCGGAGGGATAGACTGTCACATGCAAAGGTTTGGCAGCCTCTAAGTGCCCTAGTGAATTGATCTGTGGTTCTGCTGCTCACACCCCCCAAGCTCTCTGTTTGTTGATAGCTGCTCCAGATGAGCAAACTAATGGCCGATAATCAATGTATACCGTAGGATAGGTCTGTTGAGAAAGAGGAAGCTGACATGCGGAGGAAAGACTGGGTTTTGTGGTCCCAGCGAATCCTTCTGTGGTTTCCCCGTTACTTCCGACTGCAAAACATGGATCTGCCAATAACCCTTCGGAATGTGTTGGATCTTCGAATACTGAAGTATACGATAAATGTTGTGGATAAACCTGGATGATCTATCCCAATAAGAGACTAGGGCATATATCTCACTGCCGAACCCTCGCTAGCTGAAGACACGGTCTCCAACCCCAACTGCCACGGTTGCACGTTGTGCTGCTGCTCGAAACTCCAAAATCAATCAACAATAATAATAGATACCTCTTTAGTGTAATCACCCTCTTAAATAGAACTTCATGCACTTTTAGGGTTCGCATGTCACTTTTAGGGTTTATGCTTCGCATTTGCATGCATGCAATTCTAATTTGCTATTGACTTTTAAGCCTAAAGAAATAAGGCTTCTTTTATCCGACTGTTGACTTGACACCGAATGAATGTCTTGTCCTACTCTAAGTATCAAATGCCCCCAGTCAATTCCCTCTCATGCAATACCCACTCGAACCTATGGGAATTAAGCAGGTTAGCGAGTGTTTTGGATGCTTAATTAGAGGGGTACATTACAGTCCTCCCCGCTTGAAATTGCTTGTCCTCAATCAACTACAAACTAGGATGCTGCAATACCTGCTCTCCTTCCCATGTGGCATCCTCCATAGGTAATTCCTTCCATTTCACCAGATACTCTCAAATCACCCTGTTTCGGAGCTTCCTTTCCTGCACCTGTAGGATTCTCTCTGGAATCAGTACCAGCAGCCCTTCATCATCTAAGGGAGGTAACTCAGTGGATGGAGCAATGCGTTGTCCTAATGTTTTCTTGAGACTGGACACATGAAATACATTGTGAATCTTGCTTTCCTCCGGGAGTTCTAGCTCATAAGCTACCTCTCCAAGCTTCTGAATTACCTTGTAAGGACCGTAGAAACGAGGTTTTAGTTTTTCTGCCCCTTTCTTCTTGAGGGAAGATTGCTTGTATGGTTGTAGTCGTAAGTATACCAGATCTCCTACCTCGAAGCTCTTGTCAACCCTGTGTTTGTCTGCGTATAGTTTCTGCTGATTCTGTGCTGCCTGTAAGTTTTCCCTCAGGACCTCAAGGACATCCTGACTGTCATGTATCCAATCTTTGGCCTTGGGTGCTCTGCTGTCTCGAAAAGCTAGATCTGCAAAGCTTAGTGCCTCATAGCCGTACAATGCTTTAAAAGGTGTCATCCGGATAAACATATGGTAGGTGGTATTGTAGCAGTATTCCTGTAAGTGTAGCCATTGAATCCATGTCCTTTGTTGGCCTGCTACATAATTGCGCAGATACCCTTTGACCCACTTGTTGACAATCTCTGTTTGCCCGTCGCTTTGTGGGCGATAACTCGTACTTGTAGCAAGTTTTGTCCCTACTAACCTAAATAGCTCCTGCCAGAAGGCACTGGTGTATTTACTATCCCGATCACTGACAATGGTCTTGGGTAACCAATGTAATCTGAAGACCTCCCTGAAAAATAACTCAGCTACTTGCGCTGCTGAATAATCGATTGAGATAGCAAAGAAATGAGCAAATTTGGTCAATCAATCTACCACTACATATAAGCAGTCTCCTCCCTGTACCTTGGGCAACCCTGTAATGAAGTCCATGGAAATACTTTCCCACTTCTACTCTGGAATCGGTAGTGGCTGAAGTAACCCCACCGAATGAATGTGCTCGATCTTGTTCTGCTGGCAGATGCTGCATTCCTGGACGTGCTACATAAATTCCCCTTTGAGGCCCTTCCATGAGAACCTCTCTCGAATCTGCCTATAGGTCTTCAAGAAACCTCGATGTCCTGATAACGGTGAGTCATGTGATGCCTGTATGATCTTCCTTTTTAAGGTTGATTCCGGGACGAGGTATATCCTACCCTTGTAATAGATGATGTCATCTATAATTCTGTACCTGTCGTCCTGAATCTGTCCATCCATTGACTCACAAGCAAATTTGTTTTTGGAGTAGTCTACTAAAAGAAGAGACCTCCAATATGTGGATATACTCATGAGAGATAATGAAGCGGGTCGTCTAGATAATGCATCAGCTGCTACATTGTTCTTACCTTTCACATACTCTATCTCGAAATCATAAGCCTGCACCTTGCTGACCCATTTATGTTGGCATTCATTCAACTCCTTCTGTTCCAAGAAGTACTTGAGGTTGTTATGATCTGTCTTGATTTTGAACTTGCTTCCCACCAAGTACTGTCGGAATTTGGTGAGAGCATGTAAGATGGCTAGCATCTCCTTGTCATATATGGAGTAGTGGCAGTCATAGTTTTTAAGTTTTCTGCTCTCAAATGCAATTGAGTGATGGTTTTGCAACAGTACTGCCCCTAGTCCTTCTCCTGACGCATTACATTCCACTACAAACGACTGTGAGAAGTCTGGTAGTGCCAAAACCGGGCAAGAACTCATGATGACTTTCATTTCCTCAAAGGTTTTGTGTGCCAAATCAGTCCATGTGAATGCCCCCTTCTTTGTGAGATCGATGAGTGGTGCAGCGAATTGGGAGAACCCCTTAACACACCTCCGATAATATGTGCAAAGGCCTAGGAAGCCTTTCAATTCAGTAACTGTCTTTGGTGTGGGCCAATCCCTGATAGCCCGAATTTTCTCCATATGAACGTGTACCCCTTCTGCACTGATGATGTACCCTAGATACAACATCTCCTTCATGCCAAATTCACACTTAGACATCTTCGCGTAAAGCGAGTGCTCTTCTAGAATGTTCAATACTTCGTCTAAATGTTTCAGATGCTCCTCCCACGTTTTGCTGTAAATCAAAATATCATTAAAAAATACTAGCAAATACTTACGTAATTGAGCTCTGAAAGTATGGTCCATGCATGACTGGAAGGTGGTTGGAGCATTGGTGAGTCCAAAAGGCATGACCAAGAACTCATAGTGACCATAGTGGCAACAGAAAGCTGTTTTGGAAATGTCTTGATCCCTTACTCGGATCTGGTGGTACCCTAAGCAAAGATCAATCTTTGAAAAGTATTTGGCACCCCGCAACTCGTCCATAAGTTCATCAATCCTGGGAATGGGATACCTATCTTGATGGTCTTTTTGTTGAGTGCTCTGTAATTGATGCACATTCGCAATGTGCCATCCTTCTTCTTAACTAAGACCACTGATGATGCAAAGGGACTAGAACTGGGCCGAATATATCCTAGTTTTAGTAATCCATTGATCGTCTTCTCGATCTCATCCTTATATCTTTTGGGATGCCGGTAAGGAGTGGTGATGACTGCCTGTGTCCCCTCCTCCAGCTCAATGATATGCTCAAATCCCCTGTCTGGCGGTCTACCTGCTGGAAGATCCTGAAATACCTTTTCGTGCTTTCTGCAATAAGGCCTGAATATATGTTGGGTGTTGGGTGTTGTTCTCTGGAGGTTTCCTAAAGGTGACTAAACATTTTGCTAACCATTCTTATGTCATCCTACCTGAGCATTGCCTCCATTCTCTGTGAAGAGATTGGTTTTGGGGGATAAGTGTTCATGCCCCTCAAAACTACCTGTTTCCCATCTGATCCCTAGAATTCCATTTCCATTGCTCGATAATTTGTAGTATATTTCCCTATTGAATAAAGCCATTTAACGCCTAATACTACATGTGTATCTGCCACATCCACTACATAAAATGAATCTGTCATCTGGTAGTTGCCTATTGTGACATTCAGTTTTGGAATCCAATAGTTGCACTCCATGCTAGAGTTTCCGACTACTACTACAGTAAATCCCTCAAACTTCTCTGTCAGAATACCCCTCTTGGCCACCCATGATGCATCAATGAAATTGTGGGTTGCTCCCCCATCAATCAATACTCCCACTCTGTGGCTCTGTATTATTCCCCTGACCCTAAGAGTATGGAATCTAGATACTCTAGATAGCGTAGCAATAACTCCCTCTAGTGTATCACCCTGGAGTGACTCCTCCTCTGTTGCCTGCAATTCTTCTGTTGTTTCCTGCTCGTAGTCCTCCCCTTCACTGTCTGAATATACCTCTATGTAGTGGGCTTTGGCCTTTCCTGAGCACCTGTGTCCTGGAACCCATGGTTCCTAACCAGTAAAACATAATTTATTCCGTCTCAAGTCTTTCCTATTGTCATCGTCTAACCATGTTTTCTTCGGTAAGTCCTGCTGGAAAGGTTTCTTGTCCTTGTCCCTAACTGGAAAGTTGGTCTTGAGAGGGAACATGTTCTTCGGGACCGAGTCTTGGAGATCTCTGGCTCGGCTGATGGCATCCTGTAGAGTGGAGGGTTTGTAAGCTTTCACCCACCCCCGTAGTGGCTCTGTCAAGGCCTCAGTAAACAACATAGTCAGCCTGCTCTCTGACACATCTGTCACCATAACAGCTACCCTCTGGAACTCTGAGATGAAGGCCTCAGCGCTACCTGTCTGCTTGAGTTGAGCCAACTCTCTTAAATGTATCTCTGGATCTTTCCTGTCGAACCGCTCCATGAGTTTCTGAGTCAACTCACTATAGGAGTTGATGGTGTTGTGACCCAATGTCACTAATCAATGGTACCACCACTTATGAGCCTCTCCGTCCAAGTGAAGTGTAGCCAATTTAATGGCATCTGTCTCTGTCATGGGATTGAGTTGGAAATAGGTATCCAACTTCTGAACCCATATCCTCTTTGAACCTCCGCGAGCCCCATCAAAGTTTGGGATGGTCAACCTGCCCAAGGTTTTCTGCAACTCATAGTTATGATTGAATCCCTTGTTGAAATTCCTGGGCCTATTCCTACTCTTAATGTTGCAAAAATCCGAAAAAGACATGGCTGCATGAAACTCATTCCCTAAGTCCCTGTATTCCTGCAAATAGGCCCCAAAGGGTTCACTAGGCTCTACCTGCATGAATGGACCTGCTACTGCATCTGCCAAGAAGTGAGGCATAGTAGGCCTGCTGGAAGGTCTGTTATATATGTGCGGTGTGTTTCGCATATTGGAGTATGCATGTTTCCCACTACTGCTTGTAGACCCTCTATCTACTGGTGAGAGAGGTGTACTCCTATTACCTGGTTTTGGTTTCGCCGATAATCTGTTGATTGCATTAGGTACGTTTTTTTGCCCTTTGGCTAAGTCTTGCAATGTCACTTACTAGGTTGAGAAACTCCATTCTGTCCTCATCTTCTCCCGTTCCTTTTCCCCTATCAGAGTGTATACCTGTTGGGTCCATGTCTGAGTGGGTATCTTCTAGTTGGATATCCTCAAATTCCTCCGTGTACCTACTCCTTTTCCTATAGGTTACAAACGTGTCATCTTCTGTATTCATCTACTTCTCATGTTCAAGCCCACAGCTGGCAAGGAACATGCTCTGACACCACTGTAATATCCCAAATATTGATATTCTCTAATGTTCTATTGTAGTGCTGACTCGCACACTCAATCTCATACAAAAATACGAACTAACTGAGCATGCATAAATGCCCTAAAAAGTAGCTAAAATAGGGTTAGGGTTTGTTATCACCCGCCTTGTAGTTGCCTGCTTAAAGTGGATCTAGAATGGATGGTAGAGGGGCAAGCAACTAAGGGATGGAACCACGACTGCCTAGACTCCCAAATGGATGGTTGTCACGCCAATCAAGGCAGCCTTCACTTTAGGTTATCCTAGTCCAGGACAACAATGGGGGAGACCCGGATCTGCTCCCGACAGGAGAAATCGAACCTAGACACCAGAAGAAGATCAGATGGGGCTTCAGGGTACTTAAGGTGCAAGGTGAATGGGAACCCTAGCTCTAGGGTTTAGGTACTAGCAACTGTCTTGGGAAACATAACTATGACAGGGCAAGCACGAATAGAGTTGGGACTATCCAGTACCTCGAAATCAAACTCAATAAAAGGTGTTTGAGCTATCAGTGAATGTTGGTCGATGGCAAAGGCTAAGAGCCTAAGGGCAGCACTAGCTTAGAGATCAATGCTTTGTATCCATTGGGCAATGGAGTCAGCAGTAAGACAACGTTTCAGGAAACCCACTTGGGAAACACCTTGATCTATGAAACCAGAAAGCAATTGGTCCATAAAAAGCCAAGGTACAGGAAACCCAGCTCAGTAGATAGCTAGCGCTAGGGCCTAGGAAGACAAATCTAAAGCTTTAGGGGGTACCGGAAGGCTGATGGCTCAGCGTTGAGGATGAGAAGAGATCAGGGAGACCTAATCTACAAACCCAAATCAGGAAAACGGCATGAAAATCAGATCTAGAAAAGTCAAAATTTGATGATGGGACTAGGAGGCTGAAAACTGATTTTTTCAGATCTAGGGCAAACCAAGATGAATTAGCACAACATTGAGGGTGTTCTGGGATGCTTGGGACCCGATCTATCAGCCTATCATGTCAGATTTCAGAAAAAACCTACTTCCGGAAAAGGCCAATTTTCAGTGAGGGCGCTAGGGCAGTTTTAGTCTATTTTTTAGATCCCGGTCAAACTGTTGAGCCTCTTGATAGCGTTGGGGTTGATTTGGACTGCCCAAGACCCGATCTATCCGTCTGTGAAGTCAGAAATCAGAAAAACTCAAAACCCTAGCAGGTCAATTTTTTCAGTGGGGGGTTATGCAGTTTTCTGATGAAAAATCAGATCTAGGTCAATCTATGAGGAATTTGACCAGCGTTCCAGTTGATTTAGTTAGGGGGGAGGCCCTATCTATGAAACCCAGAAATGGTTTGGCAAAAGATCGGACGATTCCGTGATTATTTGATTTTTTAGGTTTTTATGGTTTAGGAGTTTTCAGAAAAATAGTTAAATTTCAGCAAGGTACAATGGAATAAGATCAGAAAAGAAGAAACTACCTGTGGATCTTACCTAGATAAGCTTGTAGAAGTCTGTAACAGTGACGATCCTAGCTATCCCGATCAATCCTGGAAGATCCCCGTGATTTCTATGGCATATGCAAGCTCCAAGCCATCAAAGCGCCCCCTACCCTGCATGAGCAAACGTCAACCATATCAAATTTGTACATACAAAATAAAGAAATTGAATGCTACAAGATAGTAAAATGAAGTAATCATAGATCGCAATGAAACTAATGAAAACCCCCTGATCCAAGACGAAGAGAACCGAGCGAGTTGAGGCCCCCTTACAAAACGCTCCAGCCAAAACGCCCTCCTGTAGACAAAACAATGATAGCCACAAAAAAAAATAGATCTCACAAGAGTTTCCACAATTCTAGTAAGCTGAAGACAAGCTAATCACCACTTGAGCACATCAGATGCAAAGCAAATCCAGAAAATTTCCACAGAAAAAGTCTTTCTATTATTCAGATCCAAGAGCCAAAGACCCCTTACAAATGAGAAGCTCTCTCCTTTAAATAAAAATGAGAGAACATCAATCATAACCAAATCCTAACCACTTTCAAAACGAGTGGCTAAGATTAAAAGATACAATGTTCTAATCAATGGTTGAGATGAGTTCAACATACAATACATGGATCAATATAATTATAATTTACCAAAGTGGACTTAAACCACCCAAATAAAGGTAACCCACTCAACAAGAAATAAATGAAAGCACATGGTGGATCCAAGGAGTGTTTGACTAACTCCCTTTGGGTGTCCCCATGGCACAATAAATAATATAACAATTTAAAATTTTGACTTTTGTGCCTCCTTGAAGAAATCGTAAGTCTCCCAAAAAGCTCCAGAAAATATATAAAATTTGCCCAAAAATAGGTGCGGGCCCCATAAAATGCTGAAACTGCTAGAGGTGTGGAAGACATCACTCTCATCATTGTGACTCACCCCATGCCATTTCTTTGCCTTAGTAGCCCAAATCGATTTCTTCAATAGCCATTTGATCATTTTTTAATCTGCCTCGGGAAACGTGATACTGCTAAAACAGCCTCCTAGGGTGCCTTTGTTGTCAAATTGAGCCCTCCAAGCTCTCTGGGATGGGGGTACAATGGTACAAACAAGTGGCTGCACCCCCCTATGCCCATACAACGCCCTAAAAGATCCAACTGAAAAATCTCCCTGCTCAAACAAATCAATCTGTGAAGAAAAACTGCATCAGAAAAGCAGAATAAGCCTGATCACATCTGTAAGTGCCCGGAACTGGAAATAAACTGTCTCATTGGACTCAGAGAGTCTCAATCCATCAAAGGTGTATACTCATACCCCTCATAGGTCTCTGTCTAATCATCAATCATAACCAATAAACAATATAACCATCTGTGAATAATCAGACACCAATAATAACTCAGAATAGATCAATCTACTACAAGTGTTAAGAGGTTAAACCATGCTCTACAACTCATTCACGTAACAAAATCAACAAGTAGCATTCATTTCACTGGCGGTACATCAACAAATACTTATAAATA
>LPNX010767796.1:295031-310796 GCA_001517045.1 Pseudotsuga menziesii
CAGCTTTCATCCGGGCCATATTTATTTTTAATAAGGTCAGCAATCCTTTGATATAACATTTTTTAACCATTACTTTTTTGGACCTTTTCTTATACTCTTCAAGTAGTATTTTTTTTTTAGCATTTCATTGCTCTTGCCCTTTTTACATATGTTAAGAAACACAGTTTTACATTTTCAATTTCCATGGGCGCATATTCAATATTTCAATACAAGTAGTACATGAGCTTTCAGTTTTCAGTTTTAGCAAACAACATCTCAAGTGACTAGGGGGAGTTCTGCACAGTGCCAAACATCGGGACAACCGACCAGAATGATTTAGGCATACTATCCAACTTACCAAAAGCAAGCTTTGTCACCAACTCAGAGCCGAGACACAATATAAACAGGGAGGCTTGTCCAACAAAGGTTCTAGCGGGGAAAAAGGTCCTCCATGCCACAAGTCAAGAAGTCAGTCAGGTTGAAAATTAAACTGGAAGGTAATGGATGGATGAAGACAATGAAATGATGAAGCCAACACTAGCAAGCCAAAACAATGGTGGGAATGACTACCTCTATTCTCCCTAAGGAGGGTAAAACCAATGAGTATAGATCAAGAACTTCAAAGCCAGAGTAAGAACATCAATACATAGTATAATATACAACCAAGTCCATATAAATATGACTGCCAGATCATGATACCACAAGTCAATATATGTCACAAGAATCAATATAAAAACAATAATAACCACAACACCATATAAAATACTGAGTCATATCCATGCAATATAATCCATCTGAAACACCATATATCCAATGAGAAAGTATTGATATAACACTGGGCATCCACTACTGCTCTGAAATAACATAAATGGCTATATCGGTCCTCAAATCTAAGTGTCCTGAGACTCAGTCCTGGCATGGGAGAGTACAATAATCCACTAATACAATAATGATCCATCAGAAATGCTCATCTTAGCATCTCATATGTAAGAGATCTGGCTGAAAAATGTATTGTGTCTAAAAAATAGAATATGGTAGCCCGGCTACTATATATGTGATAACAAGGTTTACAGAGAGAAATTAACACTTACCACTGATATTCCGGCTGATAATGACTCCAGAGATAGCTGCATGCATAAAGATCCGGATAGGTGGGCTAGTAGTGCTCCTTTCCTCTGGTGTTAGCACCCTGCAGTACCGTAAGCACCCTCCAGGCTGAAGGTGACGTTTTTGTAGGAGGAGAGGTCAGATCAGGCTGAAACTTCGTGGCCTTGTCCGCCTGTTGATGCCGGAGAGAGAGACTATCACATGCAGAGGTTTGGCAGCCTCTAAGTTCCCTAGTGAATTGATCTGTGGTTCTGCTGCTCACGCCCCCCAAACTCTCTATTTGCTGATAGCTGCTCCAGATGAGTAAACAAATGGCCGATAATCAATTTATACTGTAGGATAGGTCTGCTAAGAAAGAGGAAGCTGACATGCGAAGGAAAGACTGGGTTTTGTGGTCCCAGCGAATCCTTCTGTGGTTTCCCCACTACTTCCGACTGCAAAACGTGGATCTACCAATAACCCTTCGGAATGTGTTAGATCTCCGAATACTGAAGTATACGATAAATGCTGTGGATAAACCTAGATGATCTATCCCAATAAGAGACTACGATAGATATCTCACTGCCAAACCCTCGCTGGTTGAAGACACCGTCTCCAACCCCAACTGCCGCGGTTGCATGTTGTGCTGCTGCTCGAAACTCCAAAATCAATCAACAATAATAATAGATTCCTCTTTAGTGTAATCACCCTCTTAACTAGAACTTCATGCGCTTTTAGGGTTCGCATGTCACTTTTAGGGTTTATGCTTCGCATTTGCATGCATGCAATTCTAATTTGCTATTGACTTTTAAGCCTAAAGAAATATGGCTTCTTTTATTCGACTGATGACTTGACACTAAATGAATGTCCTGTCCTGCTCTAAGTATCAAATGCCCTCAGTCAATTCCCTCTCATGCAATACCCGCTCGAACCTATGGGAATTAAGTAGGTTAGCGGGTGTTTTGGATGCTTAATTAGAGGGGGGCATTACACCGGGCCATACTAACATTCATACAATGCATTTACTTGCAATGCATTTCTTGTGTTTTAAAAACAAAAATTGGTGTATGCTAAGGATGGGTGTTTTTTAGGAGTTTTTAAAAGAGATTTACAATAAATGACCCAAGTAAATACTTGCAAGATAATTAAAGATGCACAACCACTTGACAATGACAATTTCAAAGTAAAGCATCCATAGTATGATACGAAAATAGATAAACAAGTGCTCCAGATAGATAATAAGCAAATGAATAATTGATAAGACAAGTGCCAAATGGAGTGCTTGGGATGCTTGATACAAGTCTCAGGTGTGCTTGAGAACGTTTTGCAAGTGTTCTTGGTAAATTTTATTGTAAATTTTTAGGGGTGAAGTTGATTATTAAAAGGGAAGGGGATCTCCAAGATATACCTTTCGGTACTAGAGATATGTCCGGATAATATTTTAAGTGGTTCTGTACAAGAACATGTGGGTTGTCCAGAGTCTCTACAGCAGTGTTCAACACTACACCAATAAGGGTGTAGCCTAACTATGCTTTCAAGGTCTCGATACAGTGGTTCCCGCGTCCCTAGGTAGAATTTACCCACTTTCGATTATTCGTTTACGCCGGATTTCCGTAATGTTTGAAGGTTGTGAGTTTTATTGTGACTTGATTACTTAGATGTGAGGATTTAATAAGTGCACAGTACCGCTTTTGATATCCCCAAGTGTCATACTAAGCCGCGAGGGGTAGAGCATACACGGTAAAGGAAAAATGTTTGTTACGATTTTATTAATTGTGAATGAGAGCCATTGTAACAACTATTATCACATATACAGTAGTCGGGCTACCATATTCTATTTTTCAGATTTCGGTACACTTTTTCAGCCAGTTCTCTTACATATGAGATGGTGAGATGAGCATCTATGATGGATCACTATTTGATGATGGACTATAGTACTTTCCTATGCCATGACAGAGTCTCAGGACACTCAGATTTGAGGACTGATGCAGTCATTTAGCCATTTGCAGAGCAGTCAGTAGTGCCCAGATTTACAACAGTAGTTTCTCATTGGACAGATGTTGGTTCAGATTAATTATTTACATGTATATGACTCGGCGGATATTATCTTGTGATTGGTTATTATTGCTTTTATACTCATTCTTGTGACATGTCTTAGCATCTAGTGTCATGATCTGGCGGTAATATAAATATGTGGGCTTGGTTGTATTGATATTATGTATGTATGTCCCTACTTAGACCTAGAAGTTCTTGACCCATACTCATTGGTTTTACCCTCCTTGGGGAGAATAGAGGTGATCATTCCCACCATACTTTGGCTTGCTAGTGTTGGCCTCATTGTTCACTATCTCCACCCATCCATTACCTTCCAGTTATGTTTACATCCCGACCTAGTACTTGACTTGTGGCATGGAGGACCTTTCCCCACTAGTGCCTCTTTGTTGGATAAGCTTCCTTGTTTATTTGTCTCGACTCTGAGTTGCCTAGGCTGTGTTGGATAAACCTGAAACAAATAGTGTTGCCATCAATACAATGTATTTGGAAATAAAATGAATATCTTATGAAAAAACCCATTCATGAAAAATAGCGTTTTTGAACATACATGAATGCAAGGCAAGCCTAATGAAATTGGCTCTGAAGTATATTGAAATGAATATCTTTGAAAGCCCATTCATGAAAAGTAGTGTTTTTAAACATACATGAATGCATGAAGCCTTAATAATAAAAAATCCGTGTAACAAATGCATGGACCAAGGCTATGGAAATTCGAAGGCCCAAAAAAGCAATGGTTCTTAAAAAAGTTATATCTAAAGATTGTTGGCCTCACTTGTATTTGATTTGGATTGTGAACATTTGTCAAGGCGAATAAGCACCTCTGAACGTAACTTATCCATTTGTGAGACACTACCATCCCCTGTGTTGTTGCTTGTTCGACATATGCTAGAGTGAGTATCCCCTTTCCATATCCAAAGTGTCACAGTGTCAAGTTGGTAGTCACCCGTTATCCTAACCATTTGATTTCTAGCCCTCACCCTTCACTAGCAAATTGATTACAACTATGAAGTGAGTATGGTCTTGAAAGTCTGGTCTGAGTTAAGTTAATTAATGAAACTCTAAATTTGGTTGATAGATCGCTAGTGAAATGATTGCTATTTGTTTTCTTTTAGGTTAGGGAAATCAGTAACACGTCGAGATTACCTGGGCGAGGCCTAGGTTCAAAGCTGGCGGCTGCCACTATAAACCCCAGGTATATCCAACAGCCCGCAAGCCAGATATACCAGAAACTTGTGACTCAGCAAGGGCCGAGGCGTCCCGGACTCCAATCCCGTCCAGGGGCGGTAGTCTATCCAGGGGGCGTCTACCCTTTGAACCTTATCACAGCGGGCCATGTCTCGATGGGATTTGATCCCTGGTGGGCTAGGTGAAAACCACCTTCCCCCACCGTACGGGATAATGATTGCTATTTGTTATAATTGTTATTTGAATGATTTGTAGAGCATGTATTAACCTCTAAAACACTTGCAGCAAATTGATGTTATCCTGGGTTATATTATTGATTATTTGATCATTTACAGATTATTATTCTATCTGTCTGGGCATATTGGATATTATTCCTGATCATGCAGAGATCTGTATGGGTGTATGAGTATGCACCTTAGATGGATTTGGACTCCCTGAGTCCAATGAGACAGCTTGTTTTCAGTTCCAGACAGTTACAGTGATGATTTGTCTCAGTATACCATCCAGGTGCAGTTTTGCCATGTTGAATGGCCTATCAGAGCAGAGAGGTGATTTGATTGGTTCACCTAGGGCTCTGTATGAGGAAGGGGTGGTCCAGCCACTTGTTTTTACCATTTTACCCCCCCCCCCCAGAGAGCCTGGTGGGCTCAGTTTGACAACGTTGGCACTCTAGGAGGAAGTTTGGGCCATATCACGTTTCTCGAGGCAGATTAAAAATAATAAAAATGGCTACTGAAGAATTCGATTTGGGCTACTGGGGCAAGGAAATGGCATGGGATGAGTTTTGATGATGAGTGTGATGTTTTCCACTTCTTCTCCAGCAATTTCAGCACTTGAATGAACCCACATCCATCTCTCCGACATATTTTATGATTTTCTGGAGCTTTTGGAGGCTCACGATTTCCTCAGAGAGACACTATTTTGCATTTAAAAAAATTATATTTATTTTTATTGTGCCATAGGGACACACTAGGGGTGTTAGTTAATACCCCTGGACCCACCATGAGATTTATTCATTCTTATCGAGTGGGATCCCCTTTTCTAGGGTGATTTAGTACATTGATATATTATATTATTGTATTGATCCATGTACTTTATGTTGAGCTCATCTCAACTGTTGATTAGAACATTTTGATCTTTTAATCTTAGTCATCCATTTGAAAGGTGATTAGGATTTTGTTATCTCTCATTCCTATTTAAAGGAAGGAGCTCCTCATTGTAAAAGGTGGGGGAGGGATCTAGAGATTTTTGGCTCTTGGCTATTGGAACAAAAATACTATCTTGGGCATCTTGGATCTTGGAATTGGAATGCTTGTGATGATTGTAAATGCTTCTTCCTCTGCACTGACAGACATTGGTGGCCATCTTGATTTTATCTTCAACTAACATTGTTTTGCAGGCAAAGAAGACGTTTTGGAGGGGTGAGAATTGGTGGGGAGGCCTACCCTTCAAGCTTCAAGAGGACGTTTTGGGTGACAGGGAGTTGTTTTGTCTTTTGTACCAACAATTCATGTTTCTCATCTCTTTGTATGCATCTCTTTCCATTCTTGATTAATTGATTGATCTTTGTGTCCTTGATTGATAGGAATAGGAAAATCGATTTAGTTGAAGGAGGAAAAACGTTGGCAAGAAGGGCTCATCAAAGTTTGGCATTTGATCTTTGTGGGAAGTAATCCTCGTCACAAGCCTCTTCCATCTTCATCTTCCAAGTATGTTCCATGAGGTATGAAATTCTTCTATCCTATCCATCTATTCTCTTATAGTTCTCGAAACCCTCATTTATTAAAACCCTCATTTTTCACTGTTTTCTAGATCTACTTGGATCTAGCTTGTCTTTGGGAATAATAAAAAGAACCCACCTCTATAGCATCCACGGCAATTCAGATCTACCGTTTGGTGGCAATCGGGCTTCATTTGACACATTTTCCAAGGCACTTAGCCTTCCTTGGGTGAGGTCGCACTCCTTGGTTGGGTGAGTTTTGCTAGTTCCAAGACTTGGGTAGGTGAGATCCCACTTGATTTGCACCCCTCTCACTTGATAACCTACCCCTAGAGCTTCATTTCTTTGATTTTTTCCTTTGGGCCCCATTCCTCATTTTGAGGGTTGTGCCCCACTTGGGTCATTGGGTGATGCACTTTCAACCTTAGATCTATGGAGATCTAGTTTCTCTTTGAGCAAGCCATCCTAAACCCACTTTGAAAATTGCCTTAACTACCCCGATCTACAATTTGGCATAATTTGGACTCCATTTGCCCCTCCATCTAAAGGCACTAGTTTCCTTGGGTCAATCGCACTCCTTGGGGATTGTGTCATATGCTAAGATCCCATATGTGGGTGTGTCTATTTTACCTTGGATCCATAGATCCACATCATCAAACACCCCTTAGCACCATATCACCCCTAATTTGACCTTGTGGGTCCCATTAGAATCATTTCCCCATTTTAAGGAAGTGGGCCCTACTTGTGTATCTCATGGTGTTAGATCTATCTCTTTGACCCTCATACGTGGCCTAACTCATTCATTGGTTGAAACATTCCTAATATCTTAAGCCTCTTCAACCATACTTAAACTCTTGGGCTCACTGAAGCTTGCATTGGTTTCCGTAACTCAAATTTACACTCCCCTAGGAACTTTTGTTTTGGCTAATCTTCTTTGATTGGCTATAGGGTCTCCCCCTTGGTTGTGATTCTTCATAATCTAAAGTGAAGAGTCCCTCGATTGATGTGACTCCCAGCTTACATTGGGAATTGTTGCACTTCTTGGGTCACCTCTTTAGTTGTCCATCTCCTCTACCATCCCAGATGGGATACCTTTAGGGACAACTACAAGTTGTATGATAATAACAACCCTCCAACAGAGAGCACTCTTGATCTGCCTTATGGCGAGATTCAAGAGATTTATGAAAACAAAGTAAAAGACGCTAAAATAAATGAACTAAAAATAAACAACAAACTCTTCGACAAAGAGCACTCTTGATCCACCTTTTGGTGAGATTCAAGAGATTTTATGTTCTTTTCCTTTTAACAAAATAAAAGAACGCTTGAAAAAATGAAGCAAAATTATACTAGCAAACCAAGATTTTAGCAAACTTTTTCAAAAATAAAACTAACTTTTCCTATTCTACTCTAAGAAATTATTATGGACAATTGACGATACGGGCTTCCCCCAAATGGGGGAAGTGGGGTGTAGGAGCCTTTATTCCACTTGCTCTTCATTAACTCATTTACAACACTTTGATGTTTTTTGCCTTTTCTTGAAAGAACAACATGGGAAAGGGGATGAAAAAAGAGGGAAGTGCTTTTCAAGGAGTTTGTCTTTTTGCTCTTTGTTTGCTTCTAGCCTTTGGGTTTTCTTGATCCGATTTGAAGCTTCTTGTATTCCTGAAAATAAGAGTTTTCAAATAATCATCAGAAACTTAGGATAAGTGGATCTAGGGGTTAAATAAGTGTTTTGGCTTAGAAAATGAGCCCCCATTTGTCAAAATCCACCCCCAAACCACTTAATTATTACATTTTGAAATTTTTCAATTAAACCATAGGAAAAATGGCATAATTAATTGAAAATTTTAATTATTTTTAAAAAATAAAAAATAAAAACTCGTGGACGTTCGCTAAAAAAAATTTCAGACAATGTTTTAACACACCTAGGGACCTAGGAAATCACCATAGGACATACCAATAGTGTCTAGTAGATTCATATTTTACAGTTGGACTCTAATAACCCCCCAAGCCCTAACGCCAAATTCGGGCATTCCAACTTTGGAAGTTGCAAGAGAAAAACTCATCGATTATTACACGACTAAAGGCAAAGCATAATCGATAAGGGAAAAAACTCCTTGGAATACCTTACCTGACTGTTAAGTCTTAGGGAACCGAACCACTCAAGACCCCCCGCTACTAAAACACTTTATTACAAACCCCATGGGGTATGGTCATTTCGACAAAAAAAAAGAAAAAAGGCTAGCCAAAATAGGCTAAGTCTGGAACAAACTGAACCTATGAACTCTGGAAACTAACATGCATCATGTTCAATAAGTGGCGGCTCACTAGAAATCCACTAAGTGCAGAATTAGTGGATAACATACCCCAATGTTGGTGGCATTGATTGTTGAACTCTTTTGTCATGGCCATAGCAAACATGTACACTTCACTCAAGCCAAAATCATTCATTAGGCATATTAAGCTTTTTCTACCATATTTTAAGGCTTGGATTAGGCAGTTTCATCAAAATTGGATGATGTTGATTGATGTCCTGGAGGATTGAGGTAGAGGCAAAAGCTAGACAAGGTGGCAGAGGGTGATATAATGAAGAGGATCCCAATATAAGTAATAGTGGAATAATACTTGTCATTTATGTCTGTCATTTAAATGTTCTTTCTCATTTATTCATAACACTTTCTATCGAAGTCTCAATGTAATGTGCTATTTATAACATAGCGCATTTTATATATATATAGCATCTTTCCATTTTGAAAACTTGTACTTATCTCCCCATATCATGTAACTTAACTTATAAAGTCGTAAAGCGTAATCATTGCCTCATCCATTCCTTGCATGCACATTAGAATTAAATCCTTATTTGATTTTCCTTGGCACTTGCCCAATGTTAGCATGTGAGATTTTATCAGAACCATATCCCCATGATAAATTGCTTAGAAGTGTTTAAGGAATATCTTTGAAAGTTTCCTTTCATAAACACTCGCCTTCTTTCTCAAGATTTGTGTGCAACCTATCCTCGAGAAGAAATCATAGGATGATGGTTTGGGCTCATATTTTAGAAGGGAAAGTACGTGCATGTTTGAGATCAGTGAACTTGTGAAAGATGACAATAGCTTATCAGCCATTATGCTTCTGGAAACAATGCTAAAATTAACACTTAACAGAGATTGGTGTATGCTTAAAGGATGGAAGATTGTTGGAGTTTGAAACTGTCAGACTCTACAAGGTTTGTAAAAGGGCAGAGGAAACTTACTGTTTTTATGCAAATTTTCTGATCATGAAAAAAGTCATGGTGTAGTTTAAGAGAAGTTTCCTGTATCACTCAGATAACATGTAGTCCAGCAGTGTGTTATGGTTATTATAGATAGTTCAGTGCTAGAAGTTGCTTAAACAGCAAAATTTCAAGGATAATTGGAGGAAAAACAGCAGCTACAGGATAGAACTGCCAATTTATAGGGATGATGCACGTAACCAGAAGAAACATTACACTGAATTAGTCCCAATCAACGCTGAATTAGCTAGCAGTTAGAGCCTAGAGGTTGCATGCAACTAAAAGCAGTGAGGGAGTTCGAATTGTTAATAAGGGTAATGTACTTTGGATGGTTGGCATGGTCAGAATCAGCAACAGCGTTTCATGCAGGAAATGTCAGTGTCAGTTTGAGTTTGAGATCACTTTGCATGGGTTAGACAGTATTTTCTGAGCAGATTACCGCAGCAGCAGATTTTCATCATCCTCCCGCCTTCCAGATCTGACTGATTGTTTCCACCACTGCATACTATTGGACCTATTGCAACCTATCATGTGCTGCCATTATGATGTGATTCGATATCTTAAATAACATACTGATTTGGTTCGACTATGCCATGTCTTTTGGTCTTGGAATCTCTTGGTTTGAGAGTGGTTTAATTGTATTTCAATGATTTGATTGCCTTCAGTGCACTTATTTTGAATCTTTCTTTCACTTAGGGTGCGCATTCTTTCTTTCCATTTATTTGAACACTGCTGTAATTTGGTTAATAAATCTCATCACAATGCTCTTTGAATTCATTGTTAGTCACTGTCCTCGAGTGCTTTCAGACATTTCGAGGGCAGCTTTAGTGTGCTTATCTCTTTCGAGTTTTCACACAGATTCTCATTAAAGAGCGGCATATACAAACCCTAGGGAACCTGTTACAGGTATTTAACTGAGAGGGGGGGTGAATCAGTTAAATCAATAATTTTAACCAAATTTTTTTTTTTTAACTGAGAATCAATGAAACTATGTGACAGTCATTCTTGCAATGAATTCAGAATTAAATGTATGAACAGAAAGCATGCAACACATCATTCAAGCACACATAATTTTTCACGAGGAAACCCTTAAGAAAAAAAATCTCTTCTTCTTAGGATGTCAAAGGCTTATCAGCTGTACATCTCTTCTTAGTTGAGCACCAACTCAACGAGGCTGCAACCTCCGAATGCAAGCACCAACTTGCTGAGAGCACCAACTCTCACTGTTACCCAGCACCAACTGGGTAAAGGCACCAACCTTCAAATTCTACAAGCACCCACTTGCAGACTGAGACAAAAATGTCTCCCCTAGCACCTCCCTACCTCGCTTACTTGCTAGACTTTACAAATGAATCAAATCACAACAATACAGATGTATCTTGGCTTACCAAACACTCTTCTCTGTTCAACATCAACTCTCTGCTCCTCTTATTCTGTTCAACTTGTTCAGCACACTCTTCTGTTCCTCTGCTCTACTGTTCTGTTCAGATACTCAGCATCAGATCTCCGTTCCTTAGCATTGTTCTTCTGCTCATCAGGTTCAATCTTCTCTGTTCAGCAATCTTTTCTTTTGTTTCTGAAATCTTCTCTCTGCCTCCTCATCATCGTTCTACTGTTCTGTATCTGAGATTCATCTCTGTTTACATACTCATGCTCAGCATGCTCATTCTGTGAGAATTCGTGACACAGAGTTCCTTTTACTCTACACAGCAAATACTCCTTCGAACAGCCCCACCTATCAAGTCTGCTTTCATCTATATGTATTACATTCACCGTCGATTCTCATTCTCTCAAAACCATTACAGAAAACAGTTACAGACTCTTCATCTCTCATCGAATAGCAAGCAAGAAACCGTTATTCACTTTCTAATCTCTTCAAATTTCTTCTCATCACTAAACTCTTCGTATTCCCATGTCAAGAGGCAGTTACACCACGCGGAAATTCCAACTGCAACTGAAACATCTCTGTAATATCGGTTGAACAACTAAGGCGCAGGGGCTTATACTTTGCGAACTCGGAAAAATCCTCTCTCGCAATATGTCTTGCCAATCCCTGAACTTGATCTGGTAGAACTAGAGCATGGCAGCAAAAGAGCTCTTGGGCATGCTGTCTATTTAATGGTTTTACATCATACAATATAGATTTTGGAGAAGATCTTCTTAATAAATCCTTATCACGAGATGTAAGCAATATGAGACTACCAGATCCCACTGCATCCATATCTAGAAGACTGTCGATTTGCTCAATATCATCAACGTCATCCAGAACAATCAGAGCTTGGAGCTCTGTTGCAAAATACGCTTTCCCTGGACGGTGTTATCCATAGGGAAATCATGATCCAACAGATCACGAATTAGCTGCTCCTGCAACGATGTTAAATCCCTTCCTCTCACTTTAAACAAGAAACAAGATCGAGTAAAATCAAAACGTTTCACATTGTAGAGATGTTTTGCGAGGGTCGACTTCCCAATGCCGCCCATTCCAGCAATCCCCACAATCTTTGTTTCTTTTAACTCTCTTTGATACCCAATTTTATCTTGGAAATCCTTAGCCGCTTCCTCCAGCCCCACTGGGTATGTAGACACCTCCAATGGTTCCCATCGTTTTACCTCTGTGAAGACATTTCTGACAATTTCCTCCAAATACATCCCATAGTCACTTTGATTCGTTTTGACGATGATACCAGAAATATCTGCGGCCTCTCTCAGTGCTTCCTTCCATTCCATGATGCCTCTATCTGCGGCCTCTCTCAATGTTCTCCAAAAAAAAACTTCCATGGTCATCAGGCTCGATCTGATGTCAAAGAGGAAAGAGTTTTACTTGAGTCGTACGTCCACACATCAACAAAATTATTAACCAGCGAATGTATTCTTTATCTCTTGTGAGCAAGGGCTGCCGAGGAAAGCACGGGGCAATCCCTGGCTATTCGTTTTCGCTTAGGGTAACATCTTCCCTGTGCACAAAGATCTCCTTACTCCTTGCAGATCGTAAACTGCCTTAAGCACACCCTCTTGTGAGCTTTAATGAGGCATGACGTGAGCGTTTTGCTAGACAATGTTTTCCCCTGTGTTTTGACAATGTTTCCCTTTTAAGTATGACAACCATAAGATCGTGGAGCACGTCCTCCGTTTAACTCTTGCTTTTATCTTGTTCTATTGAGTGGTTATGGAAGAAAGGCCGAATAACTAGGGCTTAGATGAGGATGCAATATGACGGTGGTTCGCTGCTAGTGGTTGGGCATGGGCCCAATCCTTTGTATAAAATATTATATGCTATAGTTGGATAGACTTAGTACTCGATCTATGCATATGTGCTGTGGAAATAATCATAAATATTAATTAATGATTTCTTAATAATTATATTTGGTTGTGTGGTCATAAAGAAACATTTGATAGAATAAATACACACAGCTACAAAATGCCATCAATGCCAACAATACAACTGAACACTAGACCCCATCCACTGAACACCATCTTCTGCTGAATATTCCAACAGAACCTCCCCCACTCCCCCTGCCCCGAGACTGGAAAAGCACCAGTCCAAATGGAGAGGCATCTAACAGAGCCAGATTGCCTATAATTATTACACAGATCTGGTAATAGTTCTGTGGCCTGGTCCGGCATCTTGTGTGTGGATTATGAAATGAAGGTTTAGTATAATGAAAAAAACAAGTAAGATATATCAACTAAATTACAGAATCCATTTTTATAACTATTCTTTCACGAAGCTGTGGAAAGTGACCTTCAGCACTATATGATATATATAGTAAAATACATAATCAGAATCTCGTTAACTAGAATAACTAGAATTATCTGTGAAATAACTGCATACACAACAATCTTAACACAGCCAACAATGCAAATACAACTTGTGTCCAAACTTGGTACATTCCTTACCTGCGATTGGTAATTCCATATATAAACACCACCAGAATAAAGGCTTGCTAGTACCCTGCATCAAAACCAAAATGGACTGGAATATTCAGTTTTCACAGCAAACAAATTTCATAACCTAATGCAAGGTCTGCCAAATAATGAACAATCGTATCAGCCATTAAAGAATACTCACTTACAAAACCTGTACCAAGAAATGATATCATATTCTCTGCACAATATTCAGCTTAACTCCAGAAGTTATTTATCCAGTCACTTAACATAAGTTCAATGGATGTGTGCTTTATTAACCCCTGATAGAGATCACATGCATGGCTACTAATGTAATGGTTACAGGCAGTATTCAGTATTCCTTTGCATCTCCTAATGGGCATGTGATTCATCACAGAACAAAGCACTGGTCACAACTTCATCGGAAAAAGGACTGTAATATAAAAGGAAGTATTACAAATACAACAGATGTGACATATTCAACCACATATGATTGGTTTTATATCAAGTTATTTTCTATTATGTTATTGCATGTAATCTTGTAAGCATTACATTTTCATGATCTGCAACAATATATTAATGTTCAAAATTCAAAAACCAATTGACATGAAATATTGTAAAAATCGTTGTTTAAAAAGAAAGAGCATAATAATCTCATTTGCTACAGGCAAACAATATATTGATGTTCAAAATTCAAAAACCAATTGACATGAAATTTTGTAAAATTCGTTGTTAAAAAGAAAGCATAATAATCTCATTTCCTACAAGTGATTAAGGTTTTTAGAAGTACAATCACTCCCAAGGAGAATTGATTAAAACTTCTACTGCAAAAAAAGAATAAATCAGAAATTTAAGGTATATTTAATTTTCATCTTTTGTTGTTTAAGATAAGTTTATTAATGTCCAACAAATAACCAAAAGTAGGTCAACGGGACTACTTAGTACATAAGTGGCAATACAAAGTCGAACTGCAAAGGCCAGTCCTATAAAAGCAAAGCAAATCTATAAGATCTAAGTTAAACTATCTCAATGCACAAAAGAAATAATATGCTTCGGAATAGGACTGCAACAAAATGAACCTCAAGGCCCCACATGCTTGTCATCGAACAAAGGAAAAGGGGAGCCATCCTCCATAGAATCCTACCCATCAATGTCATAAATGGGATCCCCAAACAATTTCCAATAATCTATCCCCAAGCAATGGCTATCAATCTGAAAATTGTCATTACTACCTCCAAACACTTGGCTGCCCTCCTTCTCATCACATGAAGAATTAAATGCAACTAGCATTTCATCATCATATAAGGGCTTCTCTTCAAAAACAGCACTCTCCAAATCAAAAATTGCATCACCCAAATGAGAATTTTGGAAAGAACTATAACTTGCACTTTCCTTGTCTTCATGGGAGAATGAGGTGGATACTTCATGACCAATGTCTTCTAAATGTGGAGCTGTAATAGATGCTTCAACAAACTCAGCACTCTTTTCCAAAGTGACTCATGCGATGTAGAACAAGGCTAAACTTATCCTTAAGATGTGCATATTTTCTTCTAATAAATTTCACCAAGGAATAGATAAGCATCATATCTCATCCTAATTTCAGCCAAGACAGAACTTGAAGGGTTCTTCGCATGGACAATCATCAAACTAGAAAACTTCTCTTCTATTTTAGCAGAAATATCAACTCAAAAATATGCCTCATACAAATCTGAAACATGTTTTTCATCATCACAACCATACATCCAATATTTCTGAAATTCTTTGACAAAATATGGAAATGAAAATGCAAATGCTTTCATCAAGACATCTTCATTAACTATATTAAAATTTAAAATCCACAATAAACTCCATGAAAGCTGCAAGATCCTAAGAATCCATATGAGGGATTCCCCAAAATCGTGGAACATGCTCTCTCCAAAAATAAAAAAGAACAATGTGTGGAGCTCCATGAATGTAAATCTTCCAAAAACTTTCCTTTGGAGGGAGCCATATGTCAAATCTTCAAATCACTTTAAGGCATCTAGAATGAAATGGAGCCAACTCCTCTCATAGTGGGCACCCTGGCGCATGCCCTCTTGGGACAGCTCAGCCAACATGGGGAAGTGCACCCACTCAGACTATTGGAGGAGAGGAGCTACTTGGAGTGAGTTTCAATGGAGTGGAGCTAGCTAACTAGCTGTTGGAGCTAATTGTCTTTTGTTCAATAAGTGTGAACTTTGTTTTATTATAACCAGTTAAAGGTTTCCTTGCTTATAAAAGTCTCACCTGTCTCATAATAAAGTTAATGTTCATTTTGCTCTCGGTTCTCTCTTGTTCTATTCGTTACGTTCTTCCGTCTGTTTCTCTATGATTGTTAAGTGATGTATTAGATCAAATGGTGTCATAACCTCAATCTAAGGTGCTTCTACTACACAGTGCTCTTCAGAAGTTGACAGTCAGCTAGATCTAGGGATAGTGTATCAGCTCCAAGAGGCAGATTCACCTCGTTTTTTTATGGTGTCAGTCTTGTACTCATCAGCTAAGTCCACCAAATGCACTAGGATTACCAGTGCTTCCTCAGCCAAGTGCTAGGGTTTATGACTTG
>LPNX010767796.1:322424-358020 GCA_001517045.1 Pseudotsuga menziesii
GGTGGAACACTGTATAAAACTTAAAACCCACTTTGGAATAACTCTAAAACCCCTTAGTTTAAAATTTCATCATCATCGGACTCCATTTTCCCATCCAACGCACTGGTCTACTTCTTAGGGGAAGACATCCTCCTTGGGAGGAGTGGGTATTTTCATATCCGCAAACTGGGTATTGCTAGTTTCATCTCAAATCGTCTAATATTACACCTAGCAATCATTCCAAGTGTTTAATTTCACTTAATTTCCCCATTTACCCCTAGATCCAATTTCCATGCTTACAACCCTAGGGTAAATTGGGGCTTTTCACATAAACACTCGTTTCCTCTAAGTAATTGCGCAAAACTCTAATTAACTTTCCTACTAAGAGGTTTAACCAAGTTTCCCTAGGTTATTCACCTACATTCATTGTTTTTAGGGTCATCTTGGTCAAAAAATCCACTATGAGTCTAAAGTGTCGATATCCTTGACTGGCGTGACATCTGAGTTCTTTCAGAGGTCTTGGATATCGTACATCATGACTTTAGTTGCCTTTCCCCTATGCCATCCTGTATAGGATTACTCTATGGGGCAACTACAAGAATCGTGATAACAAGTCTGCATGAGCTAATCAGTCTACAATGGCATTCTCTCGTCCCCATGCACTTGGATGCATGATTTAATTTGCCTAAGTTCTCAAGCCAATTCAATGGGGAGGTTGTCGACTCTTGGATCCGTATCCATTCCAAATATTTTAGTACCTACCGAGGGATCTCTAAGGACAAAAAGTTGCAAATCGCTAGTCTACAAATGGAAGGTGTGGCCCAAGCTTGGTAGGACATGAAGTTGATTGATGCCTCTAATGGTGGATTTACAAACTCTACCCTCTTCAAGCGCACCACCTATTTGCTCATGGGATGGATTGTGCCAAGCTTTGCACAATAGATTCCAGACTATATCAAAAACCTCATTGCACGTTGATTACAGCTCAAATTGTTCTTCGGACAGTCAATTCAAAACTACATTGAAGTCCTCACCAAACTCTGCATTTATCTCCAGATCCAAAAATCTGAAGAGGTCTTCATTGTCAAATTTAATTTTGGTTTGTTGTCCATTTTATGCAGAGAGGTATATTTTTTTGACAGTACCTCCTTGGACAAGGCTTTTTCTCAAGCCTTAACGGTGGAATGTAAGGTCACCCCCAAGCTCAGCACTCCTCAGCGTAAAGATGGCTCTTCGTCCAACTCATCCCCTCCTCAGTCTCCCACCTCTCTTAAAACTAGCAAATAGTGCACTTTCCACATGTCCTTTTTTCATTCCTTTGTCAATTGTCGTGTCCTTTCTAGCCAAGCTACGGCCAAAACACTTCTTGCAAAGACTCTTGAGACATTATCATCCCGTGTTGTTGAGCCTGAATTTATTTTTTTTGGATAATCACACCTCTCCTAACCCCTCCTTACTGCTCATGGCTATGGCTTAGACTCTGCCTTCCTCAACGACTCTTTTTACCCATAATCGCCAGATAAAACAATCCCTGGCCACACTTATCCTCGATAATGGCAGTCAAAAGAATTTGGTCCCTCAAGATTTGGTTCAGCGGTTAGCTCTCCCTACTACCCTATCAGTAAGGTATGGGAGCTACCAATGTTTGTGAGCCTCTGGAACAGGGCTTCTCTTGGGATGGAGTCGAAAGCCTTCCGAAAATCTACAAAGTAGCAGTAGATATTCGAAGACCGATGTCGTGCCTCCTCAATGGTGGCGTTGAGGGTAAAGATGTGATCAAGGTCTGATAAGCAGGACAAAATATTGTCTGTCCCTTAGCTCTAAGGTGTATATGCTCAAGCTCACTAGAGAGCTTCATATAGAGAGTCGTAGCATAGCCCACCATGATTGTCCTGTAATTGTTGGCTCAACCTGGGGCCCAATTTGTGTATTGGCTTCGTGCCCCTTATCAACTAAGTTGGGTCCATAAGGATGGACCTCGCTTAATGGTAACACAAATTTGTGCAATGACATTTGTTATTGGTCCATTCTATGATTTTGTCATGCACAATGTTTCTCCGTTGGGTTGTGACGATCTTCTCCTTGGTATCCCATATCAAGAACAACAACAGGCAATGTATCATGCTCTTCGACTACTTCTTTAGTAGATTCTTCTAGAGAGGAGAATGAAAAATCCCTGATAAAATTTTCTTTTAGCTCATTCCAAATAAAAGTTTCTCCTCTGGCTTCCTCCATCTTATACCATTTATTAGGCAAATCTTCTAGGGTATTCAAGAATAAGTGATTATAGTCATTCATCTCGATATCCTACCGTTTTCCATTCTTTTTCACATATATCAATATGCTTGACTAGATCTTGGCCCTAGACAAATTTTGGTATTTGTACTTGTGTTGTGCACTTATTTCCTCCAAATCATTCAATGAAATTTGTTGAAGCAGTGGTCCCTGTCTGTAGTCGGGATTGATGTGTATCCCACCATCTTGTTGCTTGGCCTGTGAAATTTTCAACTAGACTTTGTAGTCAACCTTGTTCACCAACATTTTTAGATACTTCTTCCATATGTGCAATTGGTGATTCGTGTTCACCTCGACGAAGAAAGATTAGTCGACTCTTTTTTCGTTGGAATAATCGTCGGATACTCTTATTTTTTTCTCAGAAATTTTTGGAATGATAGATATGGTAAAATACTTATGTATTATTTTTCTTGGTAAAACTTCGACTAACCAACATTCTCATGCTTGTGCTTCGTAATTTTCTATTTGTCAATCATATAGTTCAAAATAATAATTATATCCGATCAATAAGGGCCTTCCTAAATGGAGCTCTCCATAGTTATTAGGTTCAACGATATCTTCATTATTCTGGACTATTTAGTATAGCCGTCAGATGTCGTCATTGGTATCATCTGGTTCTACCCAAGGTTTCCCTTGAGATGGAATGATTGGTACAATGACTTTCTTTTCTTCTCCTTTTAGCTTAATTCTCTCTTTTTCAAGGGAGATGGATGCTTTCATTTTGCGTCCCCACGGTCAACTGACTAATGTAGGGAAGGATTTAGATTCTTCCTGAGGGTCAATAATTTCAAAGTCAATAATTGTGTCAATCCCCATGATTGAAGTTTTAACATTTTTCCTTAAGCCTTGGTCTGCCAACTTAAGATAAATGCCTGATTCAAATAGTCGAGGTCGACCATATTTTTCCCATGTCGATCTTGTTATTATATTTGCTTGTGAATCAAAGACGAGGACGACTTGTTTGATACAAAACCCTTCAACTTCTAGGTCAACTTCTCGAGGTTATTTTTCATTGATTGCATTAAGTCGATTTACCGTGCAATAGCTTCTTCTTTAGTTAATAAGTGAACTAACTCATTAAGCATTTTATTTCTTTTTTCTTCATTAATTTCTTCAAAGCAAGTTGTGTAAACATTTCTGATGCATTATTAAATATTTGCTTCTCCTTCCATGGATTAGGGTAATCTTGTTGCTTTCTTTGTATTTTTTCAATCTGATCATTATCTCGTCCAATTTGTGTGCCTTGTCTAGTAATAGCTTGCAGATTTTTAGTAATAGTTGCATCATTTTTAGGAACACAAGACAAGACATTAATTGTTCTTCTTTTATTAAGTGCATCAAGCATTATAGGACAATCTTCTAAGTTATGCTCTCCAATGCCACATTTTGTATAGAACTTCGAGTTTGTTATGTCTTTCCATGGATAGTCAGAGCTTAGATGATCCTCGTTGTAACACGCAAAGCATCATGATTTACTTCGTCCAGGTGGTCGGTAGCCTCAATTGTTATTTCTTCCACAATTGTTGTATTTGCCCCGTCAGTTGTTATTGTTATTCAGTCAATCATTGTTGCGGTCGACTCGACCTTTCTACTCGATTGTTTGCGTCCGGTATAGCGTGTGGTACCCAGCTCTAGTCTTTAGATTCTTGATGCATTCGGCTGTGGAATGTTGAGTTGTTTGACAAATTCCGTACCACTTTGGCTTGATGTTATCAGCATTGTATGGGCAATCTGTAGTCAAGTGAGGTTTGTTACCTCTCATTTTGACATGGTTGTCCACAGAGCTCATTTTTTTTTAAAAGGACTGCGAGCAAAGGTTCAGGAAGGAAGCTGAAACTTATGCATGATGAAAAGAAAAGTGGCTTCGATAATCTTTTATTGTTTTGGATTGTTAGTTGTGCTTGTTTCCCTTTTGCTCATTTATGCAAGAGTACTTGTTCCAAAAAAAAAAATCAATCTTCAGAGCAGCAAGTTTGTGATGATGACATGCTGTATTGCAGCCTATGTGAAGTGGAGGTCTTCAAATACAGCAAGCACTGTCGAGTATGTGACAAATGTGTTGATGGCTTTGATCACCATTGTCGATGGCTTAATAACTGCATTGGTAGGAAGAACTACAAGGGCTTTTTCAAACTTATGGTATCTGCTCTTTTCCTGGTATTCGTGGTTTGTACGTCTTGGAATAGGGGTTGCAGCTTATTCTGCAGCGGGTGATAGGAATCGTTGTGTTGGTCTCTTGTTTCATAAATCGGAGTCATTTTGATGTGGAGATCATCTCTAAATTGGGAAGCGGTTTCTCGTTGGTGCCATTTATTGTCGTAGTTGCAGCTTGCACCATATTGGCCATGATTGCTTCACTTCCTCTTGGTCAGCTCTTCTTCTGCCACGTTCTACTTATGAAAAAGGGCATTAACACTTATGATTACATTATAGCAATGAGGGAACAAGAACAAAAAGCTATGGAAGGAGTACATTGCCCTCAGATGTCACCTGTAAGCTCTACTACAGTAATGAGCAGTGCAAGTTCCATCAGTGCTTTACACCGGGGTGCATGGTGCTCTCCTCCTCTGCTTCTTTTTGAGGATCAGTTCTCTGTGTTGCCACCAGAAGGAGCAGTATCTTCTCTTGAGGCAGGAAATAGGAGTGCAAAAAGGAAGCAAGGTGAAAGACCAAAGAACAGTGGGTCAGTGAAGATAGGCCCTTGGACTCTGGCTCGTTTAAATGTTGAAGAGGTGTCAAAGGCAGCTGCCCAAGCAAGGCAAAAGTCGAAAGTTCTGCAGCCTATATCTAGGCAAGATAGTGCATTAAGGATAGAAATGACAGCAGGAATTACAGTAGGAACGGTAGTGACATCCAATTTGTCAACCAAAGTAGCAATCCTTTTTGGTTATTGACCGATTTAGCGCACCTGTGTAGTTAAACTTGGCGTTTCAGAGATAGCGAAAATTGGCATGGACCATAATTTTTCAGAGATAGCATAGATTTCAGGGGTTGACTATCATCATTCGAAGGAGGTGTCTAACTGTGGCTAACGTCTCCACAGACGCCAAGTTAAATGAAGCTGCAGTCATTGATCCCGTATCATCTTCAACAGCTGTTGAATCTATTTTTGTTTCAAATCGTGATTTGGGCGTTTTTGTTTTGCATTGACAGCCGAATGATGGAATAACTATAGAACACTGGTCGCCACTCGCCAGTCTAGCCATCAATTTACCAAGATGACTTCCACACTAATAAGTTTTCATTCAAAGCCGCTTGGGGGTCTCAAGGAGTTTTTCAGAGCACGTTGTTGACCACCAAAACCAACTAGGTGGACAACGATGTACCATGCACATGTTGGATGTGCCTTGAAGATAAGAATGAAGTACCTAATGATTATATCAAGCGAAATAGCTCTTCTTCTCTTCTTCTCTCTATGAAATTTCCGCCCCCTGCAAGGGATTTTGTAAGGATATGTCAGCATAATTTTGTAAGGATATGTCAGCATAAAGGTCTAGTTTTTTGTAACTTGATCACCTAAGACTTAGTCATTAGGGAAATCCTTTCCTCGAGTGTTTTTTCACTTGGATAATTAAAATTTCTTTTTAGAGATTTTAATTATTTGAGTTTTTCACTCAAAATTACCTCCAAAGTGGTGAAAGGTGTTCTAGTGATCGAGTCCATGGGGTGATTGGGGCCTAGGAATGTTCTATATTACCATGCTAGACATTATCCAGAGTCTTACAGGATTTCATTAAGTTTTGCATAGTTGTTTTTAGTTTTTGGTCATTAAAAATTGTCACACAGGACAATTTGTTGTAATGTAAAAGAGGGTTACTTGGTCCTTTTTAATGTTGTATAAGGGTATGGGTACTCAAGACAAATGGCATGAGCACCCCTACACCCTTAGGCCAAGTTTGAAATCATTCGGACAAGTATTGCTATGGTTTTGGTCACCTTTTCCCAGGCCAGTCATGGAAATCAGGAAATTGGGCATTTAATTAGAGAGCCAAATTTTGGAAAAGTGACTATAGTCACTTGGGGTGGGCAAGTAAAGGTTCTAATGTTTATATTACGTTCCTAAGACAAATTTAAGACCCAAAGGGGGGCCCCCAAGCAAGCATATAACAATTTTTGAGTTGCCGAATCTAGGGGGGCGCCCCTTTCTCTCTTTGATTGATTGGGTGAGCTAAAGTCAATGGAAATGGCCCCACTATGGTGGTTTCTTCCCCATTTGACATAACAATAAGGTTAAAAGCATTAAATTGAGAGTTTCTCTCCCCATATTTGAGATCTCAAACCTTGGTTTTGCCCTCCTTGAGCAAATTCACCCCCCCTCTCTTGGGCCCCCCTCTCTCCCTTGTGACACTTGTCTAGCATGCAAAGAGCCTCTCTCTTTCATTTTTCCTATTTAAGGAGGTTTCCCCTCCTCATTTGGGTCACACACTTGTTGCCGCCTAATTCGCACCTCGGGTAACGTGGCAGAAATCTTCAAGCCACTGGGTGCGACCTTGGGGGCAAGCTCGAGCCAAGTGCTGTCACCTGNCACTCACACCCACTCTCTTGTTCATGCTCTCATTCTTTTCTCTTGCTCTCTTGCTCTTACTCTTGCTTGGGCCATTGTAATTTTCAGCCATTTGGCTTTGGTAATCGAAATCTTTGGAGGAATCTTGCGTGCATTGTTCTCATTGATGATTTGCTTCAATGCTTGAAGAGATACACAAGTTTGGTTTGCCAAGGAAGCATACTAATTTGCTTTGGTAAGATTTATGGTATTTGTATTCCAGAAATTTTGTGAGTTTTCATTCTTGTAGTAAAAAAATTCATATATTTTCTAGTTTGAAGTTTATGATTTCTTTGTTCATTGTTTGATTCTCACCTTCTAGTAGTTGTGTAGTGAAAATCTTATACCTTGCAGGTTATTTGGATTGAAGAGTGGGATTCCTTGGTTGGATGCCCCATCATTTCACTTCTTGAAGAACAAAGGACCAATTTTCTCTTTCTTTACATACAAATTTCTGAATTTTAATTTTAGTTTGTTGAGTGTTTTAAATCTGATTTTAACTCTTATATACTCAAGTTCTTTCAAAATTATTCATCTGACAACTTTGTATAAATTTTGTATATATATTGCACTTGCCACTAACATACTAACTTCCCCAAAGTGATTTTGGGCACATTTTATCATTTTCTGTTTGTTGGTTTTTAGCAAGTTAGTGACAAAACAAGGAAAAACTCTATCAAATTTCAGCCATAGAAGAGTTTTAAGGCCACCCCAAAGGAAGAGCTTCAAAGGCATCTCAAGAAAGGGAAAAAACACAGTTTTTCTCACTCCTTTTACCTCTTTTTTTACGCTGAAATTTCAGCCTTTGTAACAAGTCCAAGAGAGTCTCTTGGACTTGATTTCTTGCTTCTCATTTTCAGTTAAATCAAATCTCATTTATTTGCCATCCATTGGTAGCAATTGGGCTTGCCCACCTTTGCATAAGCAATTGTTTATTGGCGTGGCTTTTAGATTAGTTAGAATTTCATTTTGTTTTTATTTTCTTCTTTATTTTTTGCCCACACCTTGTAAGTGATTTGGCTTTGCCATCCTTGCAATATCGCGTTAGCTAACATTTTATTCCAAGTATCTGTTTATTTCTTTTTTTTTTGCCCGCACCTCACAAGCGAAGTGGCTTTGCCTATCAGTGTGAAATCGCGTTGGCTAGCATTTTTATTTGAAGTATTTGCTTATTTCCTTTTGCCCGCACCTCACAATCGAGTAGGCTCTGCAATCACTTTATTTTATCTTACTCATTTATTGGAATTCATCATGTTCTTGAATATTTGTTAAAGTAAATGAGTTGATGCTTTAGGCAAATTATTTGAAGTTGATTATTGTGACTCCATAGCCCAAGTAAAGACGGCACTGATCATTTTGATTATTTGATTGTTTCTCTCTTTCATACATTAATGGTTGATTGTTAAAGGGTCTGCTTGACATTGAAATATTTGCATCACTGCACACTGATTATCATTTTTGTAATTTACAACTCCCAGAAAATATTCTTCAAAAAAAAACTTAGTAAGTAGGGACTACCCCCCTTGGCCTTTAGGAATTGTGGTCTAAATGGAGGAGTTTAGGACCGAGGTGACAGTGGGTTCTCAACTCATAACTTGCCCTCAGGAACACACACAGCGGTTGGGAGACTTACCCGTGTCCAAGTGTGTTTTAGGCGGCAACACACGCCAATTTTCCAAATGATTACATATCTAGTTCATGGACACTAGCATAAAATTCCAGAAAACCCGTACATCAACGCTTTACTTCACGTGGAATTTGATGCCATTCGCAAGTTTGGATAAATAGATAGAGATACGATTTCCTAACTCCATCTTCCATCTGCCAGTTAATCAGGGTGGAGAGTTCGGGACTTCAGTCTTAAGTTGGGTTTCAATTATGTAGCTACTCGAGGGAATCGCCTTTGGTAAGTGGAGCGTTGGTCACAAAATCGTGGATTGCAATTTACAAGGAGTTTCCATGTTGCAGTCGTGAGCATCTAGTGGTCTGTTGTAGCGAACGTGATTCCTGGAGCAGCTAACCGAACCATGTATCGTCTCCATTGGCAGTCATCGTGGGTATTATCCCAGGATTCAACTAGGCAGGAGTTACGTTAACTGTATATTATCCGATCTGTTAACAAACGTCAAACCTTTGCATCACCGTATGAAGTTACTGCTCGATCTACGATCTTCGTCCACCAAATTATTGGCGACCAATCTCTTTGGCCCCACGTATCATTGTGTGCTCGGAGTGCCCTCTTGAGGGAAGCCGATTTCTTTTAAACCGTCGAGCCGTTTACAGGGTTGTTCATTATCCCACTGACAGCTGCGGTGTGTGACTACGTGGAGATTGGAGCCTCCAGTTCCATCGTTTTGTCCACCCTCTTGGAGGATAAAACTATTAGTTAGAATGTTTTTCATTTATTTTTATAAAATCGTAGTTAAACTTTATTGTTTTAGATTTTAGTTGAGAGAAAAGTGGATCTATCATCCTACTTTTTCTCCAATAATTTTTGTTTTTTAGAAAAAGTTGTAGAAGAGCCCCTTTTGCTCTATAAAAGGAACGAGCCTTTTCCTTTGTATAATGGAAAAAAGTTGGGAGGATTTTTCCCCATTAAGCTGAATAGAAAAATCATGTTGGTTTTTTGGATACATATTGGGCATCTCTTTCATGGTTGCATGTTTCATTATAAGCTGTAAAGTAAATCTAACATAGAAGGCTATCAATCTAGTCCATTGGGCAAGCATTTGCAGTGTCAAGTTGTTTGTTGACGTTATGTTTTCAAAAGATCTTAGGAGCAATAGACAGTAGTCAGTTATACTTATATTCTCCTTGTCTTTGATTATGGAACGTACTAGTTTAATCTCACTTGTGTGAAACGCAAGGCTCCCTCGAGTCCTCTTTTGACTCCATTCTCCCTTCTGGTACTGACACAGGTCTTCCCTCGAGGACTGATCCTCCCTTCCTTCCCATCACTCAATCAAAATACCTTTTTTTATTACAACTGTTTCTCTAAGGCAGCCTCTTCAATTCACCTTGCCCTTCGTTGCACCTCCCTTAGCGATCCTACCTTAAGGAAACCCCCCTAGAGTTGGAGAAGAGCCAACCTGAAGTGAGAAGAGAGGAGTGTGGTGACATTGGCTTCTCTCTTGAGAGTTGTCATCGAGCTGGTGTGCTTACTTTTTGGGCTTCAGCACATGCATGCCAGTTTTGGTGATAACATTTTGGCGTCGTTGCCAGGGACAACTCTTTTGTTCCTGGATGACTTTTTACCTTAATTTTTTCTTAGTTTTTACCTTGTCTTTTGATAAATTTTTATTTTAAACAATTCTGATTTTAGACTTGAATCCATCTGGCGACTCCACTATCATTAAACACACCAAGGTATTCAACCAGAAGAAACTCTATAGGCCTACTTAATTTCATCCCTGAACCTGAACAGGTTTACAGGAGGAGACTAAATAGGTTAGCTTCTCATAGAATCCTTGAGAATCTTGGATCTGAGTTTATTTCAGACATCCATAGTCTATTTGTTGAGAATAATGATTGTTTGTCTGATATAATGGGTGAATATTTCAGTCCCCTTAACATCTCTCAGATAGCAGGTCAACCTCACAATCTACCAGACAAAGTTGTAGACAAACTACCCATTTTCACAGGCACTAATGCCATCAATGCAAGTCTTCATCTTAGAAACTTCTCCAAATGTATCAACGCCTTTATCAATGATCCTGCACATAGACACGAAGATGTGTATATGAAACTTTTTGCTCTTTCCTTGGGCAAAGATGCTGGTGACTAGTTCAATAACTTGCCAGATAACTCCTTTGCAACTCTTGCAACATTTAAAACCGCTTTCACCAACATAGCTTCTCCTTCATAGCTTCTCCATTACATGCTTTGACAAGCGTGAACAAAGTCTTTCAGTGGGAAGGCAAAGAACAAAAAGCCTTCAACACTCTGAAAGAAAAGATCAGCACAGCTCCAGTACTTGCATTGTCGGATCTACAACAGCCATTTGAGATAGAGACTGATGCTAGTGGTTATGCCATGGGGCAATCTTAATGCAACATAAAAAACCAATATGTTATCACTCTGACACCTTCTCTAAAGCAATAATTAACTATCCTACGGTCCTACCTACAATAAAGAATTGTATCCATCAGTACAAAGTGTGAAGAAGTGGAAACATTACCTAATGGGTAAAGAAACAATCATACATACTGATCAACAACCACTACAATATCTTCAATCACAAACTAAGCTACAACAATCAAGGCATTTCAGGTGGATGGGTTTTCTACAACAAGAAAGGAATTTAAAACAAAGTTGGAGACATGTTATCTAGACCAATGTTATCGGAACCGGACCGGTCATCGAACCGGCGAAGCCCAAAATGTGAACCGGACCGGAACCGGCAAAAAACCGGCTGACTAAAAAATACATAAAATATTCATATTTTGTAAAAAGCATATATATTCATGTGCATACATATGAATCCAAACCATTAATACAGAAATATGCAAAGTTTCTCATATATATAGCAAAATATGGGTGCAAATATCCAAAATAGCACCTAGTGCAATACATCTCTGAGGTTCTGAACCAAAGTACATTAACAAAGAGGCTCCAAAGTACATCAGCAAAGTTTTATTTTCTAGGTTTTTTTAAAAAAATTGAGTTTCGTGAGTCCCCAGTCCAAACCGGCCGGTTCGGCCGGTTTTGGCCGGTTCCGTACCCGGTCTAGAAAAAAATCCGGTTTTTTTATTTTTTTTTGCTGACCGGACCGGCCAACCCTGTAAACCGGTCAGACCGGTCGGTTTTGCCGGTTCCGGTCCGGGTCCGATAACACTAATCTAGACCTCCAATAAGTGTTTCTATTGTCATTCAACAAAGTCCTTTGGTACATTCAAGTTTTGTTGAACAATATACTAAGGATGAAGACTTTAAAGAAGTATATGAATCACTAATGCATGGCTCTCAAAATTAAGAATTGGATTATCATATTCATGACAAGTTCTCGTATCATCTTGGAAAATTCTGTATTTCACAAAGTGAAAGAGTGCATGTGATAAAAGAAGCTCATACTTCTCTCATTTCAGGACATTTTGGTGCAGGGAAAACTATAGCACAATTGCAAAAGTTTTGTTATTGGCCACAAATGAATGATACTGTGTCCAAGTATGTAAAAGGATGTGTTGTGTGTGCAACAAGTAAGCCAGGTGATAGGAAGTTAGGCTTGTACACTCCACTTCCAGTTCCTTCTCGTCCATGGGAAAGTGTGTCAATGGACTTTGTAAGAGGGTCACCAATGTTTAAAAAGGGACATGATTACTTATATGTTGTTGTGGATAGGTTCAGCAAAATGTGCATTTTAATGCCTTGTAAGAAGTAGGTCACAACTGAGTTGACTGCTCATTTGTTCTTTCAACATGTATGGGCTCATTTTGGGTTGCCTACTTCTATTATATCTGATCGAGATTCCCACTTTCTTGGGAAATTTTGGTCATCTCTATGGGAACTTATGGACACAAAGTTGAAGAAAAGCACAGCATTCCATCCACAAACCGACAGACAAACTGAAGTGGTCAACAGGACCATTGTACATCTTCTTCGAGCGTATTGTGCCAAGCATCCTAAACTTTGGGATGAACAATTGCATTATGTCCAGCATGCCTACAAACGAGCCATACACTCTTCAACACAGAAGTCTCCATTCGAGACATGTTTTGGGTATTTGCGAAAGTCTCCCTTAGACTTTGTTTTTGGGAAAGATTCAGTGGAATATGGACAAGTTGATGAGGATAAAGCTTTGAAGTTTATTCAACAGATCTAGTTAATTCATCTAATAGTGCAGGAACAGTTGGAATCAAGTCAAGCCAAGTATAAAGAAAAAATAACAAGCATCGGGTGGATCATCACTTTCAAGTTGGTGATCAAGTTTGGCTACATATCAACAAAGACCAACTCCAAGGTGAAGGTAGAAAGTTGAAACCAATCAAGTATGGACCTTTTACAATTTTGGATCAAGTTGGTAACAATGCTTTTCGGTTGAATTTGCCTCCTTATATGCAAATGTATTCCATTGTTAATGTGGAAAACTTAGAATTGTAGACCAAGATGTACAAGTTCAAGTACCTTTTGTTGATGAATTTGCTCCTGAGTACCTCAATGAACTTCAAGAAGATGTCATACTTGATAAGAAGGTTAAATCTTCACAAAGAGGTGATGTGGAATATCTTCGTGTGGGGCTTAAAGGAATGCATCCAAGTAAGGCACGATGGCTAGGATTCGGAAGAGTGGGGGAATTGTACCCTCACCTCTTTTATGAATGATTCCATGCCTTTGGAGACCCAAAAGCTTCCCAATGGGAAGGTTTGTTCCAAGAGGATCTCCAAGATCGATCAAAATGAAAGTCTTCAAAATGTACAAAGAAGCTTACAGCAGTGTAGAGGTCATCGAGAGCTTTCTGGTGGCGTTCGTTTCGCGCAAAACGGCCTTCAGACATGAAAGTTATTACATTTTGAAGTTACGACTAAACAGGTAAAATGGCAAAAAATGGGCCACATGGCACACCCACAAGGTGCCATGTGGCAGGTACAGTCAGCAGACAGGTGACGTGGCAGTCCTACAACAGGCCACGTGGAGGCACCCATGTGACATGGCAGATGAATTGGACCAACGGCAGGTGGACAAGTGGCAGGGAAGGCGTCCATGTGGACCAACCAGGGCCTGCCACATGGTAGCCTAGTTGGCAGTGGTTAATTCCAGTGTTACAAATATCGCCGATATATCGGCAACATCGCGATGTTAACTCACTGGCGATATATCGGCAATATATCGCCCCGATATTTTCCCGATTTTTTTTGGCGATTTTTCCCGATTTTATCGCGATATTTGCCGATTTTATCACGATATTCGCCAATTTTTTGCGATATTTGCCGATTTTTTCAAATATATTGTGATTTTTTTCTTTTTTTGTATTTTTTAATATTTTTGTATTTTTTATTTTGTCGATATATTGCCGACATTTTTGCCGATAAATCCAATAATTTCTTTTTGGACCCTTGGCGATATATTCGCCGACACAATAATTGTAACACTGGTTAATTCTATCTACCAAAAAATATGGAGTCGAGGAGGATCGAGCCCCCAACCTCCTCTCCGCCTAAGTCTCCACCATATTCGTCTAGCCATAACCTCTACCTAATGGTTCTTAACCATATAGGCCGTGACTTCTATTTGAAGTTGAACTAATGGTTATGTTGAAAAAGAGACGGGTCAAGGGGCCTCGACCCCAACATGTTAGATGCATATCATACCATTGAACCGACGGTCCAATGCACAAGCCACAACACAACCGTGAGCCAAACCACAAGTCACCACCATGAGTCAAACCAACATTGTCACATATCCAACAAACAAACCATTCCACGTTAAAAGGGGAGGCGAGAGGCCCGTGGGTTTGACCCCAAGACCTCCGCTCCCCCATGCCCACCCCTTACCAATGGGCTACGACCCAATCCTTGGTAAAGGATTGGGACCATTGAAGCACGACTCGTTGGAGACTCGCGAGTACTCGCAAGTCTTCCCGAGTCAGCACCCAAGACGAGTAATCGGACAATACTCGTTTGGAAACTCGTCAAACTTGGTTCACTCGTCGAACTCGCACAGAGTTGCTGATACTCGCTACATACTTACTATATTTTAAATTTTTTCCTATTTGTCGAGTTTGGCTAAGTCACGGGTTTCGGATCCGTGTAACAATGGTAGCTAACAATGAACGTTTTTTATGCTGAAATGTTGAGTATGCGTTTATAGCAGGTCCAACGGAGACGGTTTCAGTTGCATTCCAACAATTCCGGCATTAAAATCATTGGATCTTGGGGCATCTTCATTAGGTATTGACTAAGTCATAGATTTCGGATCGAACCCTGCTCATAGGATTGAACTCTCCTTGAATTTGGTTTTAGGATGGACTGCCTTAATGGTCAACCGATCGAGCCCTTCACGGATGAACTGGATTAAAAGGTCAAACCGACTAGGCCTTCATGCAAAATTTAATTTTATAGTGTAACTTAAAAGCCTCCATAAATAATTGATTTAAGAATTTATATATTATACATTAAAGTTATATATTTTAAATTTATATATTAAAATTACACTTTATATTAAATTTATAAATATTAAAATTATACATCAACTTAAATTTGTATATATTATACATTAAATTTATATATATATTTATTAATTATAAAGTGAAAGTTATATTTAAATGAAAGTTAAGTTATTAAAGTTATTAAATTTATATATTAAATTATAAATTATAAAGTTAAAGTTATATTTCAATGGAAGTCAAGATATTAAAGTTAAATGTTAGATTCAAGTTATATCATCAAGTTACCTATCATATATAATATCTATAAGGAGAATAAACCTCTCTTTTGTGCCAAAATTTACAATATTTTAAGTTTTTTCCTATTTGCCGAGTTTGTTCGAGTCTTTCCCGAGTATTTCCCGAGTTGACGAGTCACATGCCAGCTGAGTCTTTGCCGAGTCCAAGTCATGCAACATTGATTGGAACAAATTATTTAAAAAAAATTTGGATTTTGTACACCCAAAAACGGGCGCTTGGCCACCATTTCGGGGCCCAAAAACCACTATAAAAAACCCCTATTTGAAGCCCCAAAACACACAGAGAGCGACCACGCTATGCACAGTTCCCGAGAAGGTGCAGACCATTAATGCGCATGTTTCCCGAGGTGGGAAAAAGTACAGTTCTTACAAGCACAGGCAAAGGTTGTCTTGAAGTGCATGCCAGAGAAGACTTCAAGCAAATGGGACCGACTTTATACTCATTTTTCTTGAAATTTCAAGAGAAACGCAGTGGTGCAATCTGTTTTTTAGTTTCACTGACAGGACTCATAAGTTTTTCCACAACTCATGTATGTCTTTTGAAGACTTAATAACATCACCCTTCTCATTGGAAGTGGCCCGTAGCCAGGAAGGGTGAACTCCGTTATCATCTGCTGTCTACAATTTTATGGTTTAAATACTTGTTTATTTGCTTATGTGGTTTGATTAAGCACTTAAATTTGTCTTTTTAAAGTCTTTTTTTTATAAGGTTAATAACTCAATTTTCACAAATTATATGGTTAAAAAGATCCTGAAAATTTTCAGATCTACAGAGTCGAGTCGATCTACCGCAAGCTGATATGTACTAAGACTCACTTTGCATTGGGTATTGTGGTTGTTTAAATCCAATTCGCGTAAAAAGGTTACTGAAAGTACAGATGCAACGCAAAATTCCATCAATTATATAATCTCAATTGCCACTGAGAATTCATGGAAATAAACGCATAAATTCACACCTTTATCCATAAACGGTACTCACCATGGCTCAGTAGGATGAAGATCCACGGATTTAACACGCTCCGACCTTTGCGCGAGTTTGCGCTGTTTAAGACACAATGAAGTTCCGTTTTTGAGCACAAAATACAATACCGGCGGCAAATGTCATGTCAAATTAAACTAAACTGAAATAAGGGTTGAACGGATACCTTGATTTCGAGCCTTAGAGGCTGCCGCACAAAACAAAACAAAAGCGCCGATTAGATTTACTGCCTTTAACCACTTGGATCTTTAAATTTGCAGAATAATATATTCTATGGAGAGAAAAAATAGGATTTTTAAGCAAATATTTTTCAGATCTTCTCTCTGAGAAGAAAGGGGTTAAGTTGGGAGTTTGCGTGTGATGTCTTGTTTTTGAATGGATGAAACAGATCTGTATATCTTATCTTACCATTGTTGCTTGATGAGATTGAGTGTTTCTTCGAGCTCCCTGTTCCTTCAGCTGCTGCTGAGATTGAGTGTGGATCTGATCGGAATGAGTGCTTCTAAACTTCTCTTCCTTTTAAATCATATAAACCCGAAAACCAGAATTGAGAAAAACCTCTGCGCCTCAGTAGCTATTGGTTTTATTTTTTGTTTTCAAAGTCATATTTCAGGACAATGTTAAGAATATTAATGTGCAACGAAATCCCGACTTAGGGATATGCCATTACGCGGATTTTTTATCCTTTACTCTCCCTCATTAAGGAGATTTTGAGATTTGTTAAAGAGCGTTTGTGATGGTTTAACTTTCTCTTGTGCGAAAATGGAAGACGGTGATTTGAAAATTCTTTGTGGTAGTTTATTTTTCCTTTAACGTTGTGGGAAAAAAAAACGATTTGCCATGATGTTAAAGAAAATTTATGGAATTTTGTTTAACATTGGTTTTTTTTGGTAGGGATAGATGGATTTCAGTCAGATTCAATTTTATTGAGACATGAGATATATTTTGGTTTGGATGACTCGCTAAAGGTTTGCTCAACCTACTATCCATGTAAGTGGAGAAGTTTGTTGAGATTTCTTTGATTGAATGAATATATAATGGGAATGTAAAATTTTTAAAATATCAAGTTTTAACAATATTGTAAAGGTAATGATACAAGTTTTTGGTTTATGAATAATTGTAAACCTTTCATTGATAAAAGCCGGTTCATATTGAATTTTGATGTAGTTTTTAAGGGAACCTTGGCCAAATGAGATTGAGATTGGTTTTATGTGATCACCATAGGCAAATATTGAGAATCTATTACTAATTTTTCGGTAAAGGGGAGAGGGTTTGGACCCTAGTCTTTGAGGCCTTCTAGGTACAAATCTTCTCCAGCTTCTACTTTAGATAAAAGTGACAATTTGGGTCATGGGGAGGCACTACCATTTTCTATGAGGTTGGACAAGTCTTTTAAGGCCTTTTATACCTCTGCAAGCTTATTTGGACAAGGTTTATAAGATATCCCCACAAGTGCAATGGTCAAGGTTTCAACTTTGCAAGTTCATGAAGGATTGTTTGCACATCTTGTGCATTCGAAGGTTAATGATGAAGGATTGTTTGCACATCTTGTGCATTTGAAGGTTAATGAAGCATTTAGCAAGGCCAAAGGAGATGATAATGTTTTTTTAGAATATTCCTGAGATCCAATGTCGATGCATGTTGTAGAGGGTATGTGTCTAAGGTCTACTTTTTTAGGCAAATCTCTAAATCTGGGCTCATTGAGTGGGGTGACACCGAGCAATACTTTTAACTAGATCGTAGTGATTGATATCAAAGCAAAGAGAGCTCATAAGGTGATCAAACAATGTAGATCAAAGATTAAAATGGTGCTTAAGGAAGATCTTCAAGTTGAGTAGACTTTGAATTCTTTGACAAAGACCTCATGGGCAAGTTCCATGATAAAAACATATCAGAGAAGACCCTAACTAGCTAGATTCATAAAGTTTAGTCTTTTGTTGTGGAATATGGGCTTGTTTTTCAATTGCTAACCAAAGGGTATATAAGCATTATATTATGCACTATCAAGGACTCACAAAAAATTATGGGCAGTAATTGATTTAGGGAAAAACTTAATTGTCCTTGCAAGCCTACACCCCATGTTTTGATCCGCGCTCCAAAATTGTTAGCAATGTTTCTATATAAGTTAATCTCCCAAGTCTTCCCATTGAATTGTGGATAAATAATGTCCTAAAAAGAATTGATGGTTCTCTCAATAAGACCCTAGACATATATGTTTCATTTAAATCCAATGTGTATTGGATGGTTGCAAGGCTACAGGTGGATATGGAAGTTAGTGAGAGTTTATCTTCATTGTGGTTGGAAGTCTTCATACACTCAACTCCTATATTATGTAAAGATCTCTTTCATTATGTAGGTGTAATGTTCACAGTCATATAGTAGAGGACTACTCTCAACCATTTTCTAAATAGATTTCTTGGAAAAAAATAAAATCTATAATAGCATGGGCAAGAAATTTCAAATAAGGATATTTTAAGAAAGTTCTAGTTCAAGTGCATGAGGTTGAGTTGGCATTGAACTCTCTTCGACCCGGGTTCAATCCCTCCTTGGCGCACAGTAAAGCCCAAGATAGTGGCCTGACAGAGTAAGGCTCAGTCGGCAACACCTACGATGTAGATGTAGTCTCACCTGAGATATATTTCTATGGGTAATTGCCAGAAATAGGTTTCCGCAATTGGGTGGGGGATTTCTGGTCCCTTGGTGTTCTATCAAGGTGCTTGATAGAGGTTGATGGGTGGGGTCTTTATACTTATTACACACAGTTAAGTTGCGATACAAACTCGTCCTTTGACAGGTATTATAACAACAAACCCGATGCATCATAGGCACATTCAACAATAACAGTGAGACAAATACATATAAACTCATTCATAAGAAAATACATATACACATATTCACAGTAACATATATATGTAACTCAAGCACATTCATCATTCACACATTTGACACAGTATCTAACGTGGAAACCCATCCAGGAAAAACCACAAAGGCACTCTTCATCTGGCATAAGAAATATATGGCACCCTTTCGTCTACGCATTAAGCTATAGACTCTATTTTAGATCTTTCTTTCTTATCTATACATACTTCTTCCTCCTCTCATGCTCTCTGGTCTTCTATCACTATTCCTTCTCTACTTAACTCTAATGAACATCCGCACACATCCTAGATCGACTCAACTTCCTCTATGACTCTACTGTCGATCCACACACAACCTATATCGACTCAATCTCTTCTACACTCATGCACACTCAGTTGCAGGGTCTTCAACTCCTCTCTACGACTCAACACATAAACAGACAATACAACCATAGCGTTACTATGACCAGAGAGAGAGTGTGTGTGTGTGTCCAACCCACATACATCTTGGGTTTCTCCTTTAATAGACTCTTACACGTTGCTCTCAATTGTCTTTCCTATTCTATCGACACATGTCAGTAGGCACTAACGACCTGACTTATAAAGATGCTTTCATACGTGCAGCTTCCGCTGACTCTAGCTGATCTCTTACCCACGATCTCTCTGAACTGTCTCTTTATAGTCATTGCGCCACTTCACATCTTCTAACATGGTTAACTCTGTCGCGCCCTTCCTTGTCTCGTCATTTCCTTCCGTCGTTGTTTCTCTTCTCTCATGAACTCTCTTCTTCTCCTTTCGCAACTCCCTCTTTGACTGCTTCTTTCCTTAGCTCTTTCTTCTTTGCCTACTTATGTTACTCCTCTATCGCATCCTCCTTCCTTACTAATTATTCTACCTTGTCCTCCGTCCTTTCGCGGTTGCTTCTGTCACATCTCCTTTCCCCTTCTTTTCCTTCTTTTGTTCTTCCTTCTCTACTTTTGTCACAACTCCTTTCACTTCTTGCGACCTGACTCTTTTCAATGACAGAATTCAAACTGGATTCTGCCTATCTTTCCCAAGGACCAACAGGCCCCCAACACTCACATGTGGCTCATCTCGAGCCGCGCAAAGCTATTCTTCCATTTCTGCATTTGGGACAACTTTACCTTGAAAATCTTGGAAGATTTTCACAATCTCTTATGTCTCTCATCGCACATCTTCCTCTAATTTCTACAAGTTTTCCACAAGGTCGAAACTGAGGTGTTCCATTAGTACGAGCCTTGTTGCTTCCCTGTTCTTTGTACTCTCTGATGTACAGGCTGAATAATGCATGTAATTCGCTCTACTTCAGCCTACAACTCTTCAACTATATATGCCCTTTGTTGTTTTTGCGTGCGCAGCACCGTCACTTGTTGTTGCAATTTATTCATGTATGTTGCCTTTAGCCATATTTTCTGTTAAGGGTAATTTTTTCATCTCATTCTTCAGCTGAGTGAATTCTGCCTCAATTGTGTGCATCTTCCCTGTGATTTTCTCTAGTTTGGTGTCTTCAATCAAGGCTTCCCAAGTCTGAGAGACTTGGTCGATAGCCTTAGCACATAGTGTCTTTGCCTCTTCTATCTTCTTCACAGATTTTGTTGCTTCCTGTCTTCTTTCCTCCAATACTTCTGGTGGTGTGCTTGGTCTTATCTGAGCTTCTAGCTTTGTGACTTGCTTTCGAAGGTCTTCTGCTATTTCTCCAAGTCGAGTGACCTTGGGTTTATGGAACCATTTCCTCTTTTATTCCTGCATCCTCAAAATTTGTACATGCAAGGGATACAACCTTGTCAATCCTATGCATATTTTCTTCCCATGTCTTTGTCTTCTGCTCAGCCTCTTGCACTGCCTACTTCATCTTACTAACACTTTTACTCATGAATTATGCCTGCTTAATCAAGGCGCCTTCTCACACTTTCATTTCTGCGACTGCGGCATTCTGCATCGCATATACTTCATCCATTTGCATCAACGAAAAATCTATTGTTATTTGGCCTATACTTTTGGCTAGCCATTGAATTCTAGGGCTCCCAAATCAAGCACTTCTCTTGACACCTACGTTCTGATCAGTGGAACTGGCGCTGGTATTTCAATTGGTCGCTCTTCAGAAGTTTTAGGTATATCCTGCGACTCAACTCTTGAGGGCGTATAATCTACTGCAACTTTAACTTCTTCGACAACTTTACATAACACTTTGAACAGATCAGTAACAGTACCTATAAGCTCTGTTTTTCGATCCTCTATTGTCTTGAAGCTTGTCTGCGCAGATTTTGTTATTGCTTCAGTCACAAGTGCCAAATCGTCACCATCAAGGCTGATAGTATTTGCAGTTTTATCAGCCTTCCTCTTTTTCTTTCATTTTGACTATGCCTACTCTGTATCAACCTCCTTCCTTTTATTTTGTACATCTGGGCCTGTCAGAGTTGAAATCGAACCACTTTGGGCCGGATCGAGATGTTGTGCATCTTCCTATAGATCCTTTTCTTGACCTTTCTATTGTGACAATGGTGGTTTGTCTTGGTCCAGGTCGTCACACACATAGGAAATCAATAGAAAGGAATCCTTCCTTTTAGTCACATGGGTGGGTTGTCCGAATAATGAAGGAAACTTCTATGCACATAGTCGTTTAGTTGACACATCAAGTGGTAGTTATTGAGATAAATATATACGTGACCATAAAGCACGTCGTCAATTTCCCATGAACTTTTCAAATTAATGCCCTCTAGCTGTCATATATGAAATTAATGACATCCAGTTGCCATCTTTGTGATTCCCGTATTTCTTGTGACAATGTCGCACTCCTTAAGACATGTTTTCTTCCTTTGACATATCTCCTTTCCTTGCGAAAAAACAAAGTGTCTTCACCCTGAATTTATGGTCTTTGCTAACGACGACAGACTAGCAGTTTGCAACCAAGAAAAAATTTCCCCTCTTGTTTTTTTTTTATACGACCAGGTTGCTATCGCGATATGGCTTCAGCCGACTTCCATTCACCAGTCCTTGGAGTTATGTTCCATATAACTTTTGCAATTTCGTTGCTCCTCCATCATTGATCTTCTTGATGATATATGGTCCTGACCAATGTCTTCTCAACTTTCCTGGATGCTTGAAAATTTTGTTTTCATACATAAGCACAAGTCGTCAGACCTCAAGTGTTTGCTCTTAATGTGTCGATCATGCCATGCTTTTTGCCTTTGTTTTTCAACATTTTGATGAAGGTCTGCGAAAAAACGTTCTTCTTCCAGCTACAAAAGTTGTGACAATCTTTCTTCAACGACATCGACGTCTGTCATCTCTGTGATCACAACAATTCTTAAGCTCAGGAAAATATACTCCATAGGCATCATAACTTCCTATCCATACACCAAACGAAATGACAAATGTCATGCGATATGACCATAATACCGCTAATTTTTTTTTATCCTAGTGATCTCTTTGGGCATTACAAATCTTTGTCAATATGTTTCCCTGAATTTTGTTAAAGGCTTCAACAACTCCATTTGGTTGAGGGTGATAAGGTGTTGTCCTTCTATGTTGAATCTAGAATTCCTTCGTGAATTCTGCGATCAACTGGTTGACAAAGTGCGTACCTTGATCACTTATTAAAATCATTGGGCATCCAAATCGTGTCATGGGATTCTCAAATAAAAACTTCGCAACAATCGCAGCAATACAATCCTTTACTGGTGTTGCTTCGGCCCATATGGTTAAGTAATTAGTTGCAGTAGTAATATAGCGTGCACCAGTACATTTTCATGTCAGACTGATAGGATCCACAAAATCAATGACCCATTTATCAAATGCCTGCAATGTTATTTGAGGCACTAATGGCAATTTGTCGCGTTGTGATGGCTTTCTGGTCCTTTGACAAACATCACAGCTGCAACAATGATCCTAGGAATCTGCATGCATGGTGGGACACCATAATCCTGCTTGCAAAATCTTGCGTACCATGGATTTTCATGCGTAGTGGCCTCCTGCAATACCAACATGTGCTTCATTTAATATCAATGATCGCTTGTGCTCCAAAACGCAGCGACGAAGAATCTCATTAGGACCCATTTTATACAAGATCAACTGGAAATCCACAGCTCGCACAACCAATTGTTTCTTCTATGCAATGGTGAATTCAGCTAGAGTATAACCCGTACTCAACAATTGTATGATACCTCTATAATGATCATCAAACATTTTTATCGCAAACATTTGCGCATCAGGGAAATTATCATCCAAGTTACTAGGCTCTTCACCACTTTATATCCTTGAAATATGGTATGGTCCCAAATTCAATCGACTGGGTTTAACAATTATTTCAAAATCAAATTCCTGGAAGAGAAGAAGCCACCGACAGATATTCCCCCCTAACACTGGCTTATTGACCAAGTATTTCAATGCAGAATGGTCAGTGTACATCTTAAAATGTCCACACAACAAATAAAGTTTGAATTTCTGCAGCACATATACCATTGCTAAACCTTCTCTTTCTGTTGTGGTATATTTTTTCTTTACAGTCGAGAACTTCCTGCTAGCAAAGGTAATGGGATGATCGATTGATCCTTCACCACGCTGCGTCAACACTACGTAGAGTGCAACAGATGATGCGTCAACATGAACACTAAACTCCTTTTTCGAGTCTGGAAATACAAGTATTGGCACAATAGCCATCTTGTTTTTCAATGTGTCCAGACTCTCCTTGGAAGCTCTCTATCCATTGAAACTTAGCATCTTTTTTCAAAAAAATTTCCATCCGAGAAGTCACCTCCACAAATCCTTTGATAAATTTTATGTAGTATCCAGTGTATCCTAGTGCTACTCTAAACTATTTCATTGTAGTAGGTGGTGGTAGATTGAGAATGATCACAATTTTGGTTTGGTTAACCAAAATTCCATCGTGATAGACCACATGGCCCAACAGAGCTCCAAACGGGGCGCAAAAGATACATTTATTCAAATTGAGTGAAATTTGATACTGGCGATAACGTTTTAGCATCATTATAACGCTCTCAATATGGTCTTTTTTGAGTCCAAATACTATCAAATCATTGAAGTAGACTTCAAGAAATTTGTGTATGAAATCTTTAAAGGCAACTACTACAATTCTGGAAAAAATCGCAGGAGCATTCTTAAGTCCAAAGGGAATTACCTATATTGGAAACATCCCCACTCTGTCGCAAAGGTAGTCTTGTGTCAATCTTCCTTTGTAATCCTAATTTGGTAGTAACCGAAAAATACATCAGTGAACGATTACATTTCCTGTTTTCCGACACTCTCCAGTACTTCATCTGTAAATGGAGTCGGAAACAGGTCATGTAAGCAAGATTCATTCAACTTTCTTAGGTCGACACAAATTCCTACTTCGCCTGAGATCTTCTTTTCCTGGACTACTATCAGACTAATCCATTCTGATTCCTCAATAGGTTTTATAACACCTGCCTCTAACATTCGGTCCAATTCGGCCTTGACCTTTTCTTTGTATTGTGGATTCAATCAGTATGATCGTTGCTTGACCGATTTTACCTTGGGCCTCAAAGGTATTTTCATTTCACTGAGATCTCCGACTATTCCCTTCATCTCTAAAAATATGGTAGGCAACATATCCTGAAACTCATGAAATAAATTAGTGGTCTTTCCTACAGTCTCTTCATCCCAATAATCTCCAATATTGGTGAACTTTGGATTGTCAGACGAGCCAATATCAACTTTCTTGATTTTGAGTGGACTCAATAATTGGTCACTAGAAATACCAAAGCCCTCCACTGCGTGCATAACTTATGACTTAGGTATGTTTATGTCGAGCAAGTCATCATCACCTCATTCTCCCGTCACATTGTAGCATTCCATCCAATGGTGGATTGTTGTGCTGCATTGATGGAAATTTGTCATCACGACAGGGATTTCTTCAAATATATTCTCTTTCATTACTTGCAGTGCAACATCAATTGTTGGATGATCATATAAGAAATCGAAGGTATGTGTGAAACTAGTGGCTAGTTCTTCCCACTCAAGAGTTCCTTGTCACAGTTCAACAAATGTATACCAATTCCTTGGTATCATGTCCAATGTATGTATGAAGTGATGAACCCATCACGAATATTCCTGCCCATGTCATGCGACAATGCTAAATATGTTCGACAAGATTTGTCAATCCTGTATACTTGTGACCAATATAATTGATCTCTTCTCCAAATCTGATCTCCAACAATCTTCTACATTGCAGCCATTCATAGATAGATTGTTTGTGTATCCCACCATCTAGCAGGCGTATCTTTCAGGACAAAGTCCAAGGTGGACAATCGCTGCGATTTTGTAACTTTTTCTTAAATTTATGCTAGAAAATATCCAAGGTTAGGAAACCCTTCATATGTGGGTAGCTCGCTTGCCTTAACTCCTACCCGCCGAAAAGATCTTGTAATTCTTGCACATCTTCTCATGGAAACTTTGTCAATCTGATTCTGTTAATTTTCTAATGCTTCACCGGAGTCATATGGACAAGAGCTAATACTCCTCCAACTCGGATTTCCATCAATTGTTGGATTTGTATAGTCATCTCGAGAGGACATAATGTTTATATGATCCAGGTAATTAGCTTGTCCTTCACTGTTTATTGGTTCAACATATCTCTGTCCTTCCATCGGATCAATTGGCGCGACCACCCTTATCTCACGGTCTTCAAACAACAGGATTATTCTCTTAAAATCGATGATGGTCTAGTTGTCTATTGCTCAGTCGATCCCCAAAAGTGCAGGATATGGGTTTGTATCATCAACAATGTCGATCACTTAAAAATCTACATATGTTTTCACACCTTCTACCTCAATAGATACTTGAGTTGGTCGACCAATGGGTAGAACCTTTGACTGATTTGTTAGCCTTAATTGAATGGGAGACCAATCTAGTCACGGCTTGTTCATGCTTTCCCATGTTTGCCTTATCAAGATATTGACATCATAGCCTAGATATAAAATGATATAATCCATGTCATAGTCTCCTATCTGCACAGTCATTTGCAACTTGCGGCCAGTTTTTAATAATTTCTCGACATGGTTAACTCTTCTTTTGGGTCACAACTCTTCTGGAGTCTCTTCTACTAAGGTTGTCAATTCTATGACATCATATTTGTCATGGATTAGTGCTAAGCAACTTTTGAAAATTTCTTTGAGCTTACTAAACTTTATCGTTGGTTGCTTCCAGAGTATTTGATCGAACCTTTCGGGAATCTCTCTTACTTGTCCATATGTCGACGCTTTCTTTTGTGTCGTCGATCGTACATGAAGTTTTCCATGTTGTGCGTCTTGGTCTGCTCCAGTTGCAACACCTCCCCTTATGACGAAAACAATTTTTGCTTCCCTTGGCTTGACAGAAATCATCTGGATGTTTTGGTTAGGATTTAGATTGGGATTCTGCACAGGGTTGGGATTTCCCACAGTTCGAGCCTGCCACTTCGCAACCAATTGTGGGCACTGTTCGACAGTATGATAAAATGCTTTACAATACGAACAGGTCTTCGCAGGATTTGCACAATATCGAGCAAAAGTGTCCTGGTTGTCGATAGTTATAACATACGACTTTGCCTCATCCTCGACCAAATACTTCTTGTCCTTGTTGTTGTTGTCCTTGGCCTACAAAATTTACACCCCCCTAGCTTGAGGGTAGTGTTGTTGTGGTAGATATTGATTTTGTTGATATTGTGGTTGAGGATATTGTGGTTGTTGAAATTGTGTTGGTGGATATTGAGCAGGTTGGTAATGAACTTGCATTTGCTCATCATTCTTCATCAAGTAGGTATCCATCCTCTTCTCTTGTAGCAGCTGGAATGCTCTGCAATCTTTCTCATTGTGTCCTACATATTTACAAAACTTACAATATAAACTAGTTGGTGTACTTACAATATTCTACAAATACAAACATTCTTCTGACCGATGGCCTCTAGTTTGACATATTCTACACCAAGGCATCCCTTGGGTGTTTTACCGGGTTTGGCGCTCATGCTATGACATAGTTCATGATTGACGGACAATTATCTTTATGGTGTCCTTATGTTCTACATCTTGTACACCATAGCTCTTCTTGAACCTCTTTGCCTTTATTTATGCCTTGGAGTTGCAATGTGAGGTTAGCTAGTTGCGACTGAATCTACATCATTCTTGCACCGGTTTCTCCAATCGGCGAGGATTCTAGCTTCATTGCTAATTCCAGATCTTCTATCTATGACACAATATTCGGTTGCATCAATGGAATTCGGATGTGTGGCAACAATGCGATAATGAACCATTCCTTGTGTTGGACATCTAACATATGGAAGCTTACTTTCGCCATTAATGTCTTGAATCTATGGTCAATATCCCAAACATACTCTATAGGTAATTGCTTGATTTATTTAATCTTTGTAATGCATTGCAACTCGGATTTCGGCTTTCTAAACTCATTTATCACTCTGACTCGAATCTGGTCGAGCGTTTTCTGTGCAAATCCTACTGGCACTATATAAAACTTCATGTACCAGTCTAGTGCATGATCTCGTAGAGTCATGACCATCTGTACTTTATTTATGTCTTCATCTTGGATTTGTCGCACAGTCTATACAGCTTCACAGAGAAACCAATGTTGCTCTGAGTCTTCCAACCCATTTCCATTAAATATCGACAACTTAATGTTTGTTCCAGCCATTGTGTTGGCTCTTGATACACTTGGGCAAAAAAATTGAGTAGTTGGACTCCCTTGTCCACTATTTACATCGTTAGTATTACAAGTATTGACAACTCTTATTGGAGACGGGTTTCTAGATCTTACCTACAGCAATGTGCACGGTGTTGTAGGTGTACCATACTCGTGTTCTGGTCTTGGAGTTTATGTTGATTCTTTCGATGCTTCTTCTCCTTTGGATATCAGATGATACTCTTCTTCTTCGTCACAAGAGATTTCATCCACATACGACACAATCTCGTAGTTGTATCCTCTAGTTGTACTGCAACTTCCTCTTCCTGTGACACTCTTTCTTATTTTTCCCAACCTAAATCTTCTTCCAATTCTTAAATAGCCAACCTCTAGTTTAGTTCCACTATCTCCAGGGACCATCTCAACTTAGTTTGTTCCATTTTTCACACAATTCTACTGCGACATATCCACCCTTCTGTGCACAGTTCTGAAATGCTACATTCATAAGGTTCTTTTTTCGCATACGAGCATCTTTATCCAAGTTTTCAAGGATGACAAATATCTTTCGCGTGGTCCTTGGGAAATTTTTTCTGTTTGCCTCACTATATGAGGTTATTGTGTCGACAACAAACTCAGTAATATATTCTTGCAAAATTCAATCCACCCAAAAACCAGCAGCCTTTGACATGGGGTTTCTCACACTTTCAGTCACTGAATCAACTAAGGATTCCACTCCATCGGTTCTCTTCCTTGAAAATTTCTTTGTTGGGTTGCTAACTTCGAAAACCACTCATGAAACACAATAGGAAATTCGAAAAAGAAAATCTCATGAATATCTGTGTACATATATCGACCCAACCACTCTGTTGGATTCAACCGAGATCCTTTAATCTCTTTTTATGAAAATTCTAATGCCTTGAAATCCACCTAGTCTTGGATTTCAGCCTTCGTCAAATGCCACAACATATCCCTCACCAAAATGATTCATGGTCTCGGCAATGATACCATTTGTTGGAGTTGAACTCTCTTCGACCCAGGTTCAGTCCCTCCTTTGCGCGCAATAAATCCCAAGATATTGGCCTGGCAGATCAAGGCTTAGTTGACAGCACCTGCAACGCAACTACAATCTCACTCGAAATATATTTCTATGGGTAATTGCTAGAACCAAGTTTTTGCAGTTGAGTGGGGGATTTCTGGTCCCTTGGTGTTCTACCAAGGTGCTCGACAGAGGATAATGGGTGGGGTATTTATAGTTATTACACACAGTTAAGTTGCGATACAAATCCTCCTTCAACAAGTATTATAAGAACAAACTTGATGCAACATATGCACATTCAACAATAACAGTGCAACAAATACATATAAACTCATTCATAAGCAAATACATAGACACATATTCTCAATAACGTATATATGCAACTCAATCACATTCACCATTCACACATTTGACACAATATCTAACGTGGAAACCCATTCACGAAAACCACAAAGGTGCTCTTCATCTGGAATAAGAAATATATGGCACCCTTTCATTTGCGCACGAAGCTGCAGACTCTATTCTAGATCTTTCTTTCTTATCTCTACAGACTTCTTCCTACTCGCATGCTCTCTAGTCTTCTGTCACTATTCCTTCTCTACTTAACTCTACTGATGATCCGCACACAGTATGGATCGACTCAACTTCCTCTATGAATCTGTTGTCAATCCACACACAACCTAGATCAACTCAATATCTTCTACACTCTTGCGCACTCAACTGCAGGGTCTTCAACTCCTCTCTACAACTCAACACACAAATAGACAATACAACCAGAGCGTTACTATGACCAGAGTGTCTGTGTGTCTAACCCACATACATATTGGGTTCCTCCTTTAATAGACTCTTACATGTCTCTCTAAGTCGACTTCATACAGTTAGACAACAAGTTGTCTTTCCTATTATATCGACACATGTAAGTAGGCATTAACAGCCTGACTTACAAAGATGCTTTCATACATGTAGATTCTGCCAACTTTAGCCGACCTTGTACCCACGATCTTTCTGAACTATCGCTTTCGAGCTGTTGCGCCACTGCACGTCTTCTGACATGGTTAACTTTGTCGCATCCTTTCCTTCTGTCGTTGTTTTTCTTCCATCGTAGACTCTCTTCTGTTGCAAACTCTCTTTTGTTGTGAACTCTCTTCATCGCGAACTCTCTTTTGTCACAAACTCTCTTCTGTTGCAAACTCTCTTCTGTCGCAAACTCTCTTCTTCTTTTGTCGCAACTTCCTCTTCAGCTGCTTCTTTCCTTAGATTTTCTTCTTTGTCTGCTTTTGTTCCTCCTCTGTCACATCCTCCTTCCTTACTACTTCTTCTACCTTGTCCTCCTTCCTTCCGCAGCTGCTTCTATCGCAACTCATTTTCCCTTCTTTTCCTTCTTTTGTTCTTCCTTCTCTATTTCTGTCACAACTCCCTTTACTTCTTGCGATCTTGATCTTTTTATACTTGGGCCGAATTCTAACTAAATTATGCCTATCTTTCCTTAGGCCCAACGGGTTGGTATGGTTTTTGGATCCAAAGGGTAATCTCGAAGTCATGAAATTGGATTCTAACCTAAAGGTTGTGAAAGTTGGTAGGGAATAAGATCAAGCTAAGAAATAGTTGAGAAAATTTCAATATCAAGGAAGGGGCTTCTTCTCCAAAGTAATCCACCCCAACTTTGGAGAATCATACTCTTCAAACTTTTAGTGATAATTTCGAACAAGTTTCAAAATGTTCATCCCCCTTATGATCAGATAATTTTTTGGAATTTGATAATAAAGAAGTTTGGTCATCTCCTTTGGAGATAACCACAACAAAAATTCAGGATGAAACTTAGTATAAGGGATCAAGAAGAAGAAACCTCCTAATATTTTAGGGAAATAAATCATTACTCCTATCTCCCAAGAAGGAAGTGACCTTGTCATTTCCTCACAAAAGTGTGACACTTCTATGGAAGAAACTACTTTGGATAGTGTTCTAGAGGTAAAAATTTATTACCCATACTTTTTAAGATTGAGGAAGGTGGATCTTGAGATAGTTTATAAGGGACTTGGTGGGGAATTAGGGATCATTTTGTATCCTATGAAGGACCCAACCTCAACCTTTAAGGGTAGGAGATCGTTTTTACAACATACTTAAGAAAAAGCATTAAGGAAAATTTAGCGAGGTGAATATAAATCTATTGGAGGGGTCCTTATAGTGGGACCAAACCCTTGTAGGTTTCAAAATGTTAATTTTATCTTTACATGTCCAAGGTCATGGTAGTCCCTCAAAAAGACAAGCCAATTCTGGTTCCGATTATTACCAATTCATGAGTATTTGTTAATTATTCCTTGATGATTTTGATTCCTAGTTCCTAGATCATGTGCAAGAATTAATATGGTATCAGAGTATACGGCGGGACGAAGATCAATCTCTCAAAAACAAGATTTTTGACAGATTTCTCCATGGAAAGTGAGCAATAGCTCAAAATTACAACACTGCACCAGAAGCCAAGGCTTACCACTTAATACCCCAAGTAAAGAACTTGTTGATCAAGCTTGCTTGATTGACTATGCTGGGTGTGATGAAAGCCNCTTTTTCCCTTTCTGTTTTGATTTTCATGTTTCTACAGGTGAAACATTCGCTACAGCATATCCAGATGGCCTCCCCAGTACCTCTCTTAACTCCATACAATTTCAACATATGGAAAAATAAAATGGAGCTTTAGTTGCGCTCCAAAGGACTCCATAGAGTCGCCATGGACACTGAAGTTGAGCCTGGATCCACCATAGAAAAATGAATATTCTTGAACAAGAAGGATGAAGCCTTCGGTTTCTTGTGCCTCTTTATTTCAGAAGACCTTCTCTCCCATCTTACGGATCTGAAGACACTGAAAGAAATATGGGAAAATTGGAATCTCTATACGGAAAGCATGATGACTTGAGAGTTTACCAACTCGAAAATGAACTCATGTCTCTCCAACCTTCCAATTTCGAGACTCTGAATGATTTCTTTACAAAGTTCAAGCATACTATTTTCCTCTTGAAGCAATGCAAAGTGGAGAAGGAGGATGATCAGCTCATCCTAGCCATCCTCTCCAAACTCGGGGCTGATTATTCAATTTTTGTTTCTACATTCCGTGCGGGGAAGCTCACAACCCCCGGATGGAAGATGCCTACACTCAATGCCTTCATTGAGTCCCTAACTAATGAACATGACAAGCTTGTCCAGATGGGGATCATCCGATCTTCCCGTGATCAATCCCTCCATGTCTCGGGGCCCAAAGATGTGAAGGGTAAAGGAAAGCAGTAGAAAAATCAGAAAACTAAATTTGATGCTCCCAAGCCTAGAGTTGAAAATCAACAGCATGATGAATCTTCCAGCTCAAGGAAGAACAAAGGAAAAGGGCACAATGGGAAAGAAAAAGTCAGGTGTTCTTACTGCGGGAAGGGTTTTCACCCTGAACATGCCTGCATGAAGAAAAAGCTTGATGAAGGAACCTCTCTCCTTGAGAGGAATCACATCAATCTTTCGGAGAGCTTTCGGAGGAGAGATCACCAAGATCGGGAACCACAGCATGAGAAAGGTCATGCCCTCATGGCAAGCACTTCGAAGTCCAAAGCACTGCTGATTGACAGTGGAGCTTCGAATCACATGATGGCTGAAAAAGACTCCTTTTCATCCTTGGAGACCGGCAAATCCATCCCCATCCACATGGGAGATGACTCCACCATCATTTCCGAAGGACAAGGTACTGTAGATCTAGAAAATGGTTTTTTTTCTAAAGTTTTGTATGTACCATCTCTAGCAGCAAATATCCTTAGTGTCTATCAGATGACACATACAGGAATGCCTAATAGAGTCTCTTTCAGCCCAAATGATGTTGAGATAACAGAAATTGCATCCGGGTAACTCATTGCAAAAGGCCTTGCAAATCATCATGCAAAATCCTATGAGTTCTCCCACTTTGTTGCGGATGCAAAGCCCACCGCTCTGCTAAATCATGGAAATGAGGTTAGTAGGTTGTGGCATGAAAGGTTTGGCCATCTTAATTTCAAATATTTGCAGCAATTACAGAAAAAATCCATGGTTGAAGGCCTCCCGGTCATCAAGGCAACCACGGGAGTCTGCAAGGGCTGTGTGATTGGAAAACAACCTGAGCACAAGTTCGATCGGGGGAAGGCAAATCGAGCTACAAGCATATTGGGGATGATACATTCTGATATCAGTGGTCCAATGCCTGTCACATCCATGAATGGATCAAGGTACCTCCTTACCTTTATTGATTATTTTTCAAGGTATACATGGGTTTTCTTTCTCAAAAAGAAATCAAAAGTATGTGAAATTTTTTCTAAATTGAAGGCCTTGATCGAAAATGCCTCTGGGCTTAAGATCAAGATATTGAGATCTGATAATGGAGGGGAGTATGTCAGTAATGAGTTGCTGTACATATGCTCCCAAAGTGGTATTCAGGTCCAACATTCAATTCCCTACACTCCCCAGCAGAACGGAGTAGCGAAAAGGAAGAACCGGTCTCTCAAAGAGATGACCACCTGTATGTTGGAGTCAAAGAAGCTTGCTACAAATTTATGGGCTGAAGCCATGCATGCTGTAGCATAAATTCAGAACAGGGTGCCAAATTCATCAGTGAAAGGAAAGACTCCTTTCGAAGCATACTTCGGGCACAAGCCAGATGTATCGAACCTACGGGTGTTTGGGTCCACTGCATGGGCCCAGATTCCGCTTGATAAAAGAAGGGCTTTGCAACCGCAGAGCATAGAATGTTTGTTTATTGGGTATCCTGATGAATCTAAAGGATTCAAGCTACTGGATATCAAGACCAAATAGATCATCATTGAGAGAAGTGTCAAGTTTGATGAGCCTCTTTAGGAGGTGGAACTAGCGAAGGAGAAAACTGTTGAATTTCCTTCCTATTCCACTGAATATTTGGATGATGAAATTGGGGGTGATGACCCTGATTTGGATCCTCTGATTTTTGATATCAGTGTGTATCAATCATCAGATACTGAATCAGAACCTAAAGTGCAAAATCATCTCCCTACATGGGCCCAAAAGACACTCTCCTCCGCAGGAGACAACATTGGAAATCCGGATGATCCAAGGAGAACCCAGTCTGATTTCCAAAGAGCAGGTATTGCGCTCTCTGGTTCTGATAATTTGCTGTCCAAAACTTGCTATTTGATGATTAGTTCATATCCAAAATCCTACTACCATGCTCGAAATGATCCGAGATGGCAAGTTGCCATGGATGAAGAGATGAATTCTCTTCAGAAAAACACTACTTGGGAGCTAGTTTCTCTTCCTCCGGGAAGGAAATTGGTTCAATGCAAGTGGGTGTTTTGGACAAAGGTTGCTGCTGATGGAAGAACCTACAAATATAAGGCAAGGCTAGTAGCAAAAGGTTTCTCTCAGGTCCAAGGAGTGGACTACCATGATACCTTTGCACCGGTTGCAAAAATGGACTCCATCCGTCTTGTTTTGGCTATTTCCGCATCCAAGCACTGGGAGGTGCATCACATGGATGTTAAGTCAGCCTTTCTGCATGGAGATCTTCATGAGGATATATACATGAAGCAGCCTGAGGGCTACATCACTGATCCATATTTGGTTTGCAAGCTAAAGAAGTCACTATACGGGTTAAAACAAGCCCCAAGAGAGTGGTATTCCAAGATGGATGCCTTCCTTCTCTCACCAAACTTTCAGAGATGTAGATCAGATCCAAATGTGTATTTACAGTAGCATGATGGTCATCTAATTATAATTGTTTTATATGTTGATGACTTACTGATCACAGGTAGCACAATTGCCTCCATTTCAGCCATCAAAACTGCTCTCCACAATGCCTTTGAAATGAGTGATTTGGGGCTTCTAAAACAATTTTTGGGGCTCGAAATCAAGCAAAATTATGATGGGGTTATGGTCACTCAGTCCAAATACATTTCAGACCTGTTAGTCAAGTTTAACATGGCTGAATGTAGGCCTGCACCATTCCCTTTCCTTTCAGGGATCAGCCTTGAAGAAGGAAAAAACACACCTCCATGGACTGCACTATCTATCGACAGCTGATTGGTAGCTTGTTGTACTTGACACATTCTAGGCCTGATATTTGTTATGCCATGAATGTTGTATTGGGATACATGCAACAGCCTCATGACCTTCATTGGAAGGTAGCCAAGAGGATCCTCCAGTACATTCAGGGAACCAGGACCTATGGCATTCACTATGCTGCAGACTCCGAGCTAGAGCTGGTTGGATACACAGATTCCGATTGGGTGGGTGATTCTATTGATCGAAAGTAAACTTCCAAATATGTATTCATGTTTGGTGGTGGCCCTATTTGCTGGTCAAGCAAAAAGCAGGCTGCCATAGCACTATCTTTAGCAGAGGTCGAGTATCGAGGAGCGGTGAATGCTTGCATCCAAGCAGTTTGGTTGCAAGGCATTCTTTCAGAGTTTGATCTTGCTAGTACTTTGTCCACTGTCCTCTTTTGTGACAACTAGAGTGCTATTAAGATATCCATGGATCCAGTTACCAGGCAAAGGACCAAGCATGTACAGATTCACATGCACTACATCAGGGAGCTAGTGCATGACAGGACCATCATTCTGCAACACTGCCCGACTGATGAACAGATTGCAGACATCTTCACCAAGAGCTTTTCAGAAAAGAAGTTCACTTACCTCCGTTCATTGTTGGGGGTGAGTTCATCAGGGTGATCTAGACTACTTTCAGTGTTCATCTTGAGGGGGAGGTTTCCCTCTTTTCCTCACTTAGTTTGTTTTGAGCATTGTTTCAGTTTCAGCATTGTACAGGGTGACCTATGGCCTTAGTTGCCAGGGCCCTAGCATTTT